>NC_069404.1:55090274-55119005 GCF_026875155.1 Cherax quadricarinatus
TTCAAACTTCGTCTTTGGGCAATATGACGGCCACATAGTGGGCAGGAACAACTTTGGCGTGATGGCGACGTACACATGTTGCCACTGCTGCTCTTCCCTGATATTGTTGTGACCTGCTGTAGTGTTGCTGTGGGCACCAGGTGGTGATTGGTCAGCAGGGGGTTAGTGAGGTCAGAGGCAGCAAGCAGAGTAGAGGTGCAAGGGTTAGTGGCCCATAGTTCAGCTGTATCACCTGAGTCATGGGTGGCTAAGGGGTCATCTGAAATCGTGTTGTTGTAGCATGTAGTTGCGCTGGTTGTTACTCCAGATGTAAGCAGGTCCCCATCATTTTCATCAGCAGATCCACCTAATGAGCCGACGAGAGACTCCAAAGCCGACATGGTACTGCCGCCTGTAGGGGGGATATGCGTTAGTCCACGACCACCTGTACAGCATGCCAAGGTTAGTAATTTACCCCAACAACCCTTATAACCATGGCCTTTCCCAGTGATTAATACAAAACACAGAAATATTATATATATTACTTACCTAGTAAGATATATGGAGCTCTGCAATATATATATGGTAACCTATACCTTTCCAATAATGACATGTGTTCTTATCCACTTATATACACATCTCTGAAAAATATAACTAAACACTGTTAAACAAGATCTGTTGTTTCTAATAATATAAACATGAGACCTAAAATATTAGACTTCTCTATTATTATTATTGTTTATAGCCATTGTATAGATCATAAATCCAAAATTTAGTTGAAAACCAAAGATGTATGAAAATCTTGCTGATAAATTTCCAGTGAATAGCACCTGTTTGTGAGGCATCTTAATAGTTGTAATGTTGGTTATATCCATAGGCATCAAATTAAAATCTTTAGGAATTCATAAAAAAAAAAACAAATTTCAAAAAGTTGCTCAAGTTTATTGTACTTGTGTGAACACTCCTTACAACTTACAATAAGGAAGATACAAGCAGTAAAGCTATGAGATCAACCTCCGGCAAACAGATTTTATCTCCACAAGTCTGAGGCGAGTCAGTGAATTAACGTCAGCGGCCTGACACTCCTAGAAAATCCACTTGTCAATGATGCAACTGCAAGAGGAAACGCTAAACATAAGGAAAGGAGAGGAGTAACAAGAGGCACTTTGAGACACTAATAAGATGCCAGACATTCTTTATTGGGCAAGTTGTTCTAATGATTCATGAGTCAAGCAGCACTATTCAGTAATGCTCACAAAAATAACTATTATGCAAGAAATGAACTTTTCTTTGCCCAATACAAGGCTTTTATGCTAAAAGTCTTAAAAGTCAGTTCTTTTTAGTATTTTTATTCTAAACTAACAATTTAGCATGTACTGTAATTACATATTTGTAATTACAGGAGCAGAGCTATGCCCATGGTGTACCATCTTCAGTACAGTTATGGTAGATGCTCACTATCAACATAATAACTAATTAGTCCAAATAATACAAGTTTTCATCCACTCACATAGGTAACATTTTCTTAAAGTGTCCATTCAGTTATACAATGAGACTGCATAACAGTTTGAAATGCAATGTTTATTAACAGTTGTTTTTATGTTACAGCATAATTAATAAATAATTATTATAATTGCAAATTCTTACTGATCAGTGCATGTTTTAAACCTTCCCTATATGCTGATAAGATCACAAAAAATTGTGGTTTATAGTATTGCATGAAAGTGTTATAATGAATATGTGTAGTATTACATTACATTAATGAAATGGCAGACATTTAGAGAAAGAAATGAAACTTGAGAGAAAATATATATACGTGATACATTCAGGAACCTCCCCCTCCCCCCCCCCCCCCCAAAAAAAAAAAAAATAAAAAAGTTAATTGTGAAAGCTGAGAAGGACAGCACAGTGATTATGAAAAACTTGAACAATAAATGTAAGTGAAGATGACTCAATAACATAAAACATCATAACTTTTTAGATTTAGAAAGGACATAGGATTAGATTTAGAAAGGACATAGGAAAGTATTGGTTTGGAAATAGGGTAGTTGATGAGTGGAACAGTCTACCTAGTTGGGTTATTGAGGCTGGGACTTTGAGTAGTTTCAAATTTAGGTTGGATAAGTACATGAGTGAGAGGGGTTGGATTTGAGTGGGACTTGCACATCGGAGCTTGTTTCTTGGGTGGCATTGAAAATTGGGTTGGTCAAATGTTTGTTAGTGGGATGAATTGTGAAGGACCTGCCTAGTATGGGCCAACAGGCCTGCTGCAGTGTTCCTCCTTTCTTATGTTCTTATTATGAAGAATGAATAGTGTACTATATCCTCTCTACCCATCCAAGTGACTGAAGGAATGAATACATTGAACTGTGCCCTCACTGCCCAGCCAAGTGACTGAAGGAATGAATACATTGAACTGTACCCTCACTATCAGACAAGTGACAGAAGGAAAAAAAAAAAAAAAAAGGAAAAAGACAAAAACTAAAAAAAAAAAAAAAAAAAAAAAAAAAACTGTTTTAGCCAAATCCTCCCAATGAAGATAAAACTATACTTTTTTTTTTTTATACTTTCTTTAATGATAAAATCTAACTGTAAATTAAACTCCCAAGATATTGGACTTTAGTGAGTTCCCAAGATACCAGATTTTGGCGAGTTCCCAAAATATCAAACTTTAGTAAGTTCCCATGACACTGGACTTTATTAAGTTCTCAGATACCGACTTTGGTGAGTTCCCAAGACTGATTCTATTATATAATTTCAGAAAAAATGAAAAAAAAAATAGAGAAAAGAATAAGCACTACTGGTGCAGTCTGTGAAAACAAGGAGCAAAACCAAACATTGAATTACTTAAAAATTAAGAGTAAAAAAATTTTTTTATTTAAGAGTTGAAAAACTACCCCAAAATTATATTTGTAACATAAGCAACAAAAATTATGGTGAATCATAAAGAATAATTACCTTTGTTATTTTTACTTAAAGAATAGTAGTACAAAGTTGATCAGACAAACACAAGGGCATCTGCTGGTACAGAATTCAGTTAACCAAGGATATTTTGCTGATGGATAACCCGCAAACACACCAGATTCAATCATTCAATATTTTTCTGGCTCTACTCTTTTCCATGCCTGAATCTTTTTTTTTTTTTTATTATTATTTTGGTCATAATTTCTTATGATTTTCAATATGAAGTATTTAAGAATGATATAATAAGAGATATGATCTATTTAAAACACAGAATTACTCAAAAGATGAACAAAGATTTGTTGCTCACAGATAATTTTAATTATTTATGGTTTTTATATTCTAGGATCATACACTCTCCCCCCACCCCCTGGAGGGATGACTGTACTCCCTTACAACTAACTTGGCACAACTCTTTCCAGTCAAAATTTACCTTTAATTAATCACAGCTTAATGGTACAACATCTCATTTTGTTTTAAATTTATTTTATATTTAGAGATGTAAGGATTTTACATTTATAAAAATGAATTCTGAGCACTGATAAATGCTTTTAAATGTAAAGATATTCAAAAGGATTCATCTAGAATTGTATCACACCTAGTCCTACATAATACGTACAGTATGATCCAGGTGCTTATTTATGGCCAAAATAGTGAGTTATTACTCTGTTGTTATGGTGTGCAAGTGCCAGGTAGGGTATGTGCATATAATTTAGTTCAATTACCAGCCAAAACAGAGGTGCTGGGACAGCAGTGATGATGGCCAGACTCTGGTGACAACCCAAGGAGATCCCTGCCGTAAGTAACATAATGGTGAGGCCTGCTGGAAGAACCTTCAACCTAGAGGAGCAGGGGCCAAATTTCTGGAGGAAGGACAGTTGTAAAGAACACTAAGAAAGGCCATAGCAGAGATTACACCAATGGAGACAGACTCCATAAACAGACATTCAAGACAGAAATAAAGCCAGTAGGATGAAAACTCCTGAACAAAAATTAAGCACCAGATGAGGGATTGAAAGATAAGAGGAAGTCCCTGATGGCTGGAAGACGACAAGCCCTGTCCAGGGATACAGCCAGAACTGATGGGAAAGAATCAAAGCTAAGGAAGTAGCAAATGTATGCCAATGTGTAGCAAATGTGTGCAGCACATCTTTACCTAGGAGCCTCCTCATGAGAGCTAGGGATTGAGGCAGCAGCATAACTATTGCAGTGGAAGGAAGCTGGAGAACAATACCAGAAAAAAAGAGCATTCCAATGGGAAGAGGGAACACTAACTTCATGGGCAGTGGTGGGAAGTTGTTGATGTAGGACCCTGTGATCGAATTAAGACTAACTAGTACAAGAGTCTGAGGTGCACCCTGTACCCTGAGGTAGAGAGACCCATGAAGAAGTGTCCCTAGAATGCAGAGGGTGCTGGCAGGGGTTGACCGAGTGAGAGGGGTGACCATTGACTGAATGTCTAGCAAGGCATAGAGTAGAGAAAGTCAAACCCTATATACCTGTAACCACCAATGGCATGAATGGTTGGGCATCATCCATCTGCAGCACCTTTTCTAAAGCCACACAATTTTTTTATGACCAGTACCTACATGGTGCTCACCATAGGAGTCGTTACCTCGTAAAGGGCTAAGTGATAGTGGAGGCTCCAATCTGAAGACAAGCAAAAGTGAGAGCCAAAATGATGTTTCAAGAAATAAAAAAAGAAAAGCTACATCTCAGAGTCCTCAAACACCTGTGGGATGGCCAAGTAAAAAGTAGCTGATAGAAGATAAGGCTAGCATAACTCTAAATGATTCAGAAGCATAATCAGTCCAGGAAATATGTCCCTACAACAAACGTGTGAGTTCTTGGGGACACCATTGGAGTCAACTGGGGAAAAAACCCAGTTCCCATCATGGGCAAGCTAGTCCCACAGAGGATGAAAATACTTAACAGCTCTCAAAAACAGGAGATTGTCATTACTATTATTGTCCAGCATGGTCACTGCTGGCTGTTTGGTTGTGACAAAGTGGAGAGTTTGGTCCTGACATGAAGTCAAGGGTTGAATCCCAAAATTAGGCCCTGGGGCCCATCCAAACCAGTTTTTGACGAGGACCCAGAGGAAGATGAGGGATACACAGCAATTACTAATGAATCTCAGGAGAAAGGCAAGTCCTCTTGGAAAGCCTTGACAATGTCCATAGATGCCAGATGTCAAAACATGCTTCCTTAACATCTACAGATGATCCAGGAAGCACAATGGAAGAGCCATCCCATGTAAGAAATGGACATCATTCTCAGAAAGACATGACACAAATTCAGAAGTGGACAATATCCCCAAAGCTGCCCAGATGGAGAGCCAGCAGAATTCATCACCAGTAGAGTATGTAATGAGGTGGAAAAAATTTGGGTGATGACCTGATCAAGTACGTATACCCTAGCTGGTACCTATGGTGCCACAACAGTATAGAGGCCAGTGAGAAGAGGTAAATGAAGCTGTGTTGGGAAAATTGAGCACTTAAGACTACATAGAGTTTGAAGAGCTAGATATTAGGTAGGAGTAATTGATAAAATCCAAACTGAGCTCCCAAGGCTCCATAGCAAAAATCTGAATTACAAAGTCTTGATAAATTTAATGGCTTTAAATTTCTAAATACTAGTTAAAAAATTTTAGCTAATGCATAAATACATGTAGCTTAAATAAAAGATGGTACCATATATATATTTTATATTTTGATAACAGAAAACCACATTGGGTAGAAAATTAATGTGGTAGATGTTTTTCTTTACAAGCTTTCTCAAGTTAATCTAATGGATAGCAATATACCATCTATTAACTCTTTCAATGTCTGTCACATAAATCTACATTGATGCCAGGGTCCCTCACATAGATTTGTCATGTGCACAACTCACTCAGGTAAGCTGAGAGCTTATCTGAGCAAGTGGCCCAGATATGAGAGAAAGGGTCAGTGTGACGAATATGCACAGTATAAAAAAAAAAATTATGCTCCACGCAGTGCATGATGAGAAAAGCAAAACTCTGACCTCATGTTTGGTTTAAAACAGCAGCTTTGAGTGTTTTCTAGGATGGTTTTTATGGTTTTATTGACTGCTTCATGGTATAAATTGATAGAATGGATGACATATTATTGAAATAGAGAATTTTGGTTTGCTCCATGACTGTGAATAGCTTGAAATCAGCTTCAAAATAGCAGAAATATTCGACTTTTGCCAATTTTCCTCAGGACAGTAAGCCCCCCCTTATCACCTCCAGTCTGTTTAATGCATTTCTTCTAGGTCTGACTTAATTATTGAGACACTATAAACCATGATCAATGCTTCCTGGTTATATTTTATCAAAGAAATAAGGTAAATCTTTAAGTTTCTGTGTGATGATCAATTCAAAATGGTAGGCAAATGTAATATAATTTAGCAAAGGCCTGAGAATGTGATGAATGAACAGAGGATATGTTGTTTTAGTGCCTGGAGTGTCCACACTGTTTATTTTGGACTCGTCAAATTTCATATTTCTGCTATCATTACCTTCAGAGAAACAATTTCTGCCATTTCAGATTTTTTTTTTTTTTTTTTTTTTGAAATGTGGACACTGAGAACTTATAATTTTGGGGCTTTGGACAGTGAATGGGTTAATATACAAATTCTCTTACCTATGTGCTGTTTTACTAATATCTTCATCAACAGTTGGCACTGTAAACATTCTTGTGTAATAGCTAAGGGAATGTTGCCCTTTCCTATTACAGAATAAGGTTAAGTGTCAGTGAGCCATGTGGATGATTGTCACATGGACACACCTACATACAAGTGGATGATTGTCACATGATTGACATACCTGCACATGTGGATAATTGTCACATGATTGGCACACCTACATAACTGTCAAATGATTGACACATTTACATATGTGCATAATTGTCACAGACTGACACACCTACACACACGTGAGTGACTGCCACATGATCGACACACTTATGCACATGTGGATGATTGCCACATGATCAATGCACCTACACACATGTGAATAATTGTCACATGATCAACATGCCTACACACAAGGATAATTTTTCACATAATCAACAAATCTACACACATGTGAATGATTGCCACATGACTGACACACCTATGCATATTTCTTGATGTGGTAGACAAAAAGAAATTCAGTTTTTGTCATGTGGTTGCTAAATTATTCCTCTAAAGAGATTAAGAACATTCTTACCTGTACACTGTATTCAGGTGTTAACAAGTGTCGTACAAATGCTCAGCTTTGGAGATTACTGTAATGCTAAGCTACAACTTATTACTTGTCTACAAGTGCACAACAACAAAAACAGGTCAATAAATATTCATACAAAGTGCCTCACCTTCACTCCTCCCTTTCCATGTTTTCAAGTCTCATTATAGCCTGGAAAATCTCTGTAAAAACCTATCTACTGGTAACAAAATATTCAACTACTGTTGTCTTGATATAAATGTATTCTATACATTCAAAAGAAAAATAGAAACAACATTTTATGTTGCATCAGCTATATGGCTCTACGACTGTTTTACAGATAATTCGTCTTCATTTCAAAGAATGACTAGCAAACCAAATTGGCACAGATCATGTTGTACCGCTGGGTAACATAGTGTAGCTGGTGCAAGCAACACTCAGTGTAGAGCATTCATGCTAGTGAGCCTAGTAAGGCTCAAACCATCACTCTACTGTACAGCACTTGCTCAAAATAATTATATTTGTACGGTGATAACTCAACCAATCTATGTGACCACACAATATGCAAACCAGATAATAACACCAGGATGGCAATAGTTCAGTGCCGCTAGTCGTGCACACAGCTCTACACTCGGATAAATTACATCACTGTATATGTGTCATGTAAAAGTTTAATTTTGGATCATGTGTATTGCTAAAATTGTAGCTAAGTTGCATGAGAGTGCTATGAGGCATGTGTTCAGTGTTAAGCACTGAGTGCATACTGAGCACACACTAATCATAGACATGAGTGACACATAAGCTACACACAACACTCACATACACAGCTACAAACTTAGATCATTCACACAACTGTGGAAGTGGCTACTTCTTTATACTATGTGGTGATGCAAAAGTAAATGTGTGTGCTACTATATAATAATAATAATAATAATAATAATAATAATATATTAACAAACCTGAGAAAAATAATTTTTTTTCATTAGTAACAAACCTACCAGAAAACTGAGAAAAAGATTTTTTAATTTTTTGAGTTAAATACAAATAGTGAAGGTCATATGCAAGTATACAATGCTTAGCAGCTTTAAAATGAAACATAAGTCAGAGTGTGGGAGTTTTTGTTATTACCTTCCTAAATTTATGTACAGTAATTTGAATTTATATCAGAAATACTGTATACACTATGTTAAAACAATCTGAACATCTCCATAATCTTGAAGAAAAAAGTTTCTCCTACATTCTATCTCAGTTGCATTTTAAATAAATAAATCTTATTTGATGGCAGTTACACTTGAGTTGTGTGTATGTATATCAGTGTACTTAGTCAGCAGGAACCCCAACTTCCACATTTATCTGGGATATGATTCAAACATCAAGTACACATTAAATTACTAAAAGCCATTAAAATATTAAATCAATTCTGTATGCATATCTTTCACATTTGTTGCCTCTATTTACTTGATGTTTCTCAGCATTTTCAGTATCACTGTAGGCATTTAATACAAAGTTTGCTATCAATAATGGACTATTCCTTAATATTAATTGGATGTATAGTACATAATATACTTAGTTTCAGTCACATTTGAAGATACAACATCTTTCTTATAGACTTACAGTCATCTGGTCCATGTACATACAAGTACAGTACTGAAGACCCACTGCCATTTTATTAATTTGCACAAGAAGTGGTGAGAAATGAATAACAAAAAGGCACAATACCGTGACTGGAACAACACATAGATAACCCACACATAGGAGAGAGGAGCTTATGATGATGTTTCAGTCTGACTTGGACCATTTATATATGTTACTCCCTCCTTTTCTCCTTTTTATTAGTGTGACTTTGTAAATGGTCCAAGTCGGACTGAAACGTCGTCATAAGCTCCTCTCTCCTATGCGCGGGTTATTTGAGTGGTGAGAAATGATACGATATAAAACTCCTTTAATGACCTCACATGATGTATTTTTTGTGTGTGTCATTACCTGCATGTTATATACTTAATTACACACACATAAGATAGTATACATCAGAAGTTGTCACACTGTATGGTGTATGTGCAGTTATCAACTAGTTGCAAACAAGAGCAGAGCTATGCTCATGGAGTCCCATCACTGCTACTTGTCATACTGAAACTGAAATCACTGACCATACCCCTGGTAAGAAAGGGAACAAAATGATTGGGAAAGACAAAGGAATAAAGTAGGTACAGTACCTGGGAAGAGAGGGGATCAAAATATAAGTGGCCCATTCGCTTTTGATTTTTATGAGATGAAGTGTACAGTATGCGTGTGCTTACTGATTTTAGGGCAACATGATGTGCATGTATGTATACACAGTAGCCAGTACATATGAAAGATATATATATATATATATATATATATATATATATATATATATATATATATATATATAACACATGCTTATATTGCAAGTGCTCATTCAAATTTCCCTCAAGGATACATATTTTTCATAATTATCATATCCTCAGGGTTGCAGAGTATCTGAGTGTGGGGGATTATCACCAAGTAGCACCTCAGTTATCATTTAGTCTTTGGTGATGGGGAGGCAGGGTGTGTTGACTATTTACTATCCAGCATTTATTAGCTCTGTTATTAACAGCACTGTGGAGAGTCTTTGCACCTCGTCAGTATTAGAAAAACATTGATCTTCTACAGAATTCCCAGGCAAAGTTAATTGTGTGTTGCAAGTACTAAACAGATTCTAAAGGTGAAATCAAGAGCTGTAAAATTATTTTGCCACTTACAACAATGGTGAGTGGCCTGCAGATTACACATGATAAATGAATACAGAAGGACCTCCACATCCACAGGTCTGTTATCCGTAGTTTACAGTGGCCCAAAAATAACCCTTAATTTTGTTTAATAATGACCTAATAGTGCAAAAGTAGTGATGGTAGTTCTTCAAATCCTAGGAGAAGCCGTGAAGTGATTCCCAATGGTGAAAAAGTGATAATTCTCCTCTTATTGTGTGTAATTTAGCAATCAAACTTTGCTACTATCCGTGGTTTTGGTATCTGCAGAAGGTCCTTGTAATTTGTCCCCTGTGGATATGGATGGGGGGTCTTACTGTAGTGATGATAATATTGCATAAGTTTGGTAAAATTTCCCCCCCAAAAAATAATTTTTTTTCTTATGAAATGATAGAGAATCTTTTCCTGATTGTAATGATACCAAAAAACAAAATTTGATGGAAAACTGATGGAATTATGCTCTCGCGAAGTTAGCGACCTCACCGATATTTATGAATCGGGGATTTTGCCCACTTTGAGCCCTATTTTCGGCTAATTCCATTGTTCCAGTCAACTAAACTCTCAGCTATTTCTTTAGAACTCCATTTTTTGTATCGATTCAGTACAAGAAACTGCCCATTTACTGATTTCAACTACCCAATAAAGTGGTCAGAAATTTGCAATTTGGCAAACTTCACGAAAATTAAAAAGTATGACAATTTCAAAATAGGGGTCCAGAATGAACAATGCAGACATTCCTGGCTCTAAAATAACATTTTCTTTGTTCGTCAGTCATGTCTCCAGGCCCCTTTGATATTACTCTTGCTTTCTATTTTGAATTTTTATTCAAACAAAAAATAGAAGATTTACTGTTATGCAGACTACTGCAATATTGTAATAATTGTATAAATAATGTCAACCCATTCATGACTGCATATTAGAATGGCTAGTTGGACATTTATTGGAAAATGACATCATTTGTTTACTTTTGAACATCGGCAAAAATCAAACATTTCCCCTACTTTGAGCTACATTTCAAGGTTCTTTTCATAGTAAAACCAATCAAAATCACCTCTATTTCTATAAAATATTTTCCATTCTATCAAATGAGACCAAGAAAACGAGAACACAACCATAAATACTATACGAAAATAGACCACAAAATCGGCATTTTAATTAAAAAATAAAACGGTCGGAGTGTTTTTTGTTTCATTATGCACTGCGTGCTGCAGGATTTTTTTTATATGATGCACACTGACCACACAGACCCATTCTCTTACATGTGGGCCTACCAGCTTTCTCCTGCTTGATTTGAAGCCGCTAGAATTTATGAGTATATATACGTCAAACACGGTGGCTCGTAAGACGTATATATTTATTTATTTATTTATTTATTAATTTGAACATGATACGGAGAAGTACAAAGGAATACAGTTATTAAAGTGCAACATGCCAAAGCCCTTTTATGCAGAGCATTATGGACAGGCTTAAAATTAACTTAAGATTAACTAAGCAATGATATATTCAGTGGTAAAAACATTATTGTAAACAAATAACAATTTAGCACAAATGAGTATTACAAAAGACAGGTCATATGGTCATTTACTGTGTTGCTGTGCATTCTTGGCACTAAAATAGCATATCCTCTGTTCATTAGTCACGTCTCTAGGCCCCTCATATTACTATTGCTTTCCAGTTTGATTTTTTATTCATATAAAAAATAAAAAAATTACTGTTATGCAGACTACTGCATTATTGTAAAAATGGTATAAATAATATCAGTGCACTAGTGAAAGAATATTAGACTCCCTGGTTGACGTGTATTGGACGTGTGGTGTGATTTCCTTACTCCTGAACACTGGTAAAAATTGAACATTTCCACTACTTTGAGCTCAATTTCAAGGTCGTTTTCATTGTGAAACTTATCAAAATCATCTCTATTTCTGCAATATGTTTTCCATTTTATCATTGAGACCATGAAAATGAGAATACGTACAGTGGACCCCCGCCTTACAATATTATTTCATTCCAGAAGTATGTTCAGGTGCCATTACTGAACGAATTTGTTCCCATAAGGAATATTGTGAATTAGATTAGTCCATTTCAGACCCCCAAACATACATGTACGAACGCACTTACATAAATACACTTACATAATTGGTCGCATTGGGAGCTGATCGTAAAGTGGGGGTCCACTGTACAACAATAAATACTAACGAAATACACCTCAAAGTCGGCATTTTAATCCAAAAAAACAAGTCAGTTTTTTTTTTATTATTATGCACTGCATGCTGCAGGATTTTTTTTATGACTGCACACTGACCACACAGACCCATTCTCTCACATGTGGGCCTACCAGCTTTCTTCTGCTTGTTTGAAGCCTCTAGAATTATTGAATATATATACGTCTGAAACACTGGCTCGAAAGACGTATATATATGACCAAAACAGTCAAAGGGTTAATGACAGGCCTAGCAACTCGCCAATTTCAATATGACAGAGAACATTTGGAGCTTTATAGAGTTGTCAGCTTTTGTTTCTTGGTTATGCAAGTGTGGGATGGCACTGATTCTTCTACATTATTATTATTATAATAAAAAAGAAGCGCTAAACCACAAGGGATATACAGCACTGCAGGACAGGAAGGAAGCAAGGGTATCAGGTGGCAAAAGGGAGAGGGATGATTAGTAGGTTACGGAGAACAGTGGGGCAGTGGATAGTGCAGGGGTAGAGGGTAGCAAGAGATTGAGGTAGAAAGGACTGAGGGGAGTGCAAAAGGTATCATCATCAAAGTTTGTGGAGTAAATCAGTCGTTGTCAAGAAGTCAATGAAAGAGTAAGGATTAAAGGAGGGTCCATCAGCAAGAAGGGAAGGTAAAGAGAGTAGTAGAGCGGAAACGATGTTGGAGGTAAATTCTGCGTGCTTGTTAATGGAGAGGGCAGTCTAACAGAATGTGGCTAACCGATACTGGAACAGGGTGCCTCTCAATGAGATGAGTAAGACGAGTGTGGCCAATGCGAAGACGGGAGAGAGTAGTCTCCCAACTTCGACACTGATGACAAGAAGACGGCCAGTAACCTATACTCGGCTTAATAGACTGAAGTTTGTTACCGAGTAGATTAGACCAACGTTGTTGCCAACGGGTGTGAAGGTGGGTAGCTATTACAGCAAAATAGTCCGTAAATGGAACACCTCTATATGAAACTGGTAGGTCATGTACTGTTGATCGTGCAGCAGTGTCTGCCTGTTCACTGCCTTGTACATCAATATGACCAGGGACCCAACAAAAAACAATATCTTTATGCTTGGTAGAGATGCGGTGTAGCTAAAGTTGGATACGGAGAACTAGGGGGCGAGGTGAATCAAATTTTCGTATAGCCTGTAAAGCATTAAGGGAGTCTGAGCCAACCACAAATGATGACACAGGCATAGATGCAATACAGATAAGTGCTGCAAGAATAGCATACAATTCAGCTGTAAAAATGCTAGCCAAGGATAGTAAATGTTCTCGCACGACACTGTCTGGAAACGCTGCCGCGAATCCGATGCCATCAGAAGACTTAGAGCCATCTGTGTACACTGCGATGGCATGAGAATGAGAGCAGAAGTGGTCAAGAAAAAGAGAGCAAGAAGCTACCGTATGAAGTTGGGCTTTCGCACAAGGGAGTGAGAAAGAACAGACTCGAACAGCTGGAACTTCCCAGGGGGGCAGGGAAAAGTGAGATGCTACATGAACATAGAAAGGTGATAACTGAAGGGAAGACAAGAGCAAATGTAGGCGAAGAGAAAAGGGACGGAGCAAACAGGGGCGACAAACAAATAAAGAATGTCTACTAACATTGGTGACTATTCTATATATATGGAAGGATTATGGAGATCATGAGAGTGAACATAGTAGCGAAGGCAATGGGCATCACGGCGATTGGACAAGGATGGAATATTCGCCTCAGCATAGAGGCTCTCAACAAGGAAAGAGCGAAAAGCACCAAGGCATGAACGTAATCCCTGGTGATGGATGGGATTAATGATTCTTCTACAAAATACTAGTTTAGGCAAATAACCCATAAAAATTTTAGTGTTTTTTAAACCAATATTTTATGGAGGATTCTCATTACATGTCCTTTTTTATGTGAAATATGAAATACTCATGATGCCTACTGCATTTTTGCATATCATGCATGACAGTGCAACTATTGAAGAAAAATTTTGGAGCACTGCAGGTATCGACTGCAGGAGCTTTCCTGTCTCATTGGTTCATGGGCTGCAAGCCTATGGGTCAGACCACTGTCTTTGCAGGGAAGGCCTAGCAGCTTTGCCCATCCCACCTTTCATGTCTCAGTGCTCTGTGCATACATGTCTCATACTATACTCAGCTCAGTGTTTGTGAATTGATTTTTTATCTTTTCATCATACCTTATCTACATAGTAACCATGGCACCCAAGAGGAATGAGAATGACGATGAAAGTGGGAAGAAAAACTTTTTAAGTAGTATTCAAGTCTTGGTGTTATGAAGAAAACTGAGAGATTAGATAAGGTTTAAAAGTGGTGCACATGTGGTGAAGATGGGGAGAGTCTGTGGCCTCAATCTATTCATTTAAAAGAAATTAGAAAATAAGTAACCCAGGTTGTGGCTTTCTAAAAAGAATAACACATAGGTCACAACAGTTAAGGCAGAACAATTACAGAGTAAGTGAACTGAAAAAAAAAAAACGAAGAAAGGTGCACCACTTAATTTCATCTTAAGGGGAAAAAAAAGCCTTATATTACTATAAAAGTGTGTGATGAGGAAGGAAGGCCTGAACAGGAGTGTGTGTTTAGCACAGGCTGGTTCAACAAGTTCAAGTAGAGTAATAGACTGCATAATATTAAGTTTCCCTTCAAAGTCCTTCTGCTGACTACACTACTGCAGGGAATTTTTCTGCCGAGTTATAGGAAATTATTTCTGAGGGTGACCATGAACTACAGTAAATGTTTAATGCTGATGAGACAAGTCTTTATTGAAAGAAGATGCCAGCAAGAATTTGCATCAGTCAGCAAGAGAAAAAGGGCACTGGGATTCAAGGCACCAAGGATCACTTTCCCTTGCTCCTTTGCAGTACTGCATCAGGTGATTTTAAATGTAAGCCCATGGTTATTTACCACTCTAAGACTCCCCATGCTTTGAAAGGTGTAGATAAAACCACCTTACCAGTTCTTTGGAGGTCAAACCAGTCAGCAGATAACAGTGGAATTATTTATTGACTAGTTTAAGCATCACTTAATTCCCGAAGTCATGTTTAACCTGTGCAGCAAGAACCTTGCATTCAAGGTTCTCTCTTGATAATTTCTGTACTCATCCAGATGCTTTCTTGGATGCTCACCCACCTATAACTGTTGTGTTTTTACCACCATATACAACATCCTTAATATAACCACTGGATTGTGGAATTATTAAGTCATAAAAGTGTAGCTACACACAAAAAGTGATACAGAAATTTGTTGCAGCAATGGACATAGTGGCAGACCTACATTTTTAGGGCCCTGAAGCTTTAATTGTTATGGGGAACCCTTCGCAACCAGTAACGGCTAGCCTACATGATACTTTAATAATTTTTTTTAATTTTTATTTTAATTTTTTTTTGTATTGAATTCCCATTACAGGGGAACCCTCGGGAAAATGACATTAATCCTTTCCAGAAAAGGCTTTTTTTAACCGATTTTTTGGGTTATAAAAATTTAAATTTTCCCTAAAAGAAATAAGGGAAACCCAAATTAAAAATTTCCTTTCCCCAAGAAAACCCAAATTTATAATTTTTTTTACCCGAAATATCCCTTTCCCACACAGAAAAAAAAGGGGAACGGGCAAAATAAACAATACGGGAAATGACCTTCCTTTTATCGAAGATGAACTGATCAGTGATGAGATGGGGGAGGGCAGAGGAGGGGGAGTTTGCAATTGTTTGGGGAACCCCCCTTTCCATGAAGACTTCGGGGTAACAAGCCCTTTTTTCGGGGGCTACCCCCCTTTTTTGGGTTTTTTAAATGTCATTTGGCCCCGCTTGAGAGTCCTGGCCCCCCGTCGCCCCAAAAAAATCTTTTCCAGAGAGCTCTTTTTTCGGGCATCCTAAGTTTTTCCTAAAATGGACAAAAACATTGCCCCTATAGTTGTTCCCAAGCATGGCCTGCAACAGCTGGTCAGGGTGATTTTTCACCCCAAAAATTTTTTGCAAAATAAGAAAGCGGAAAAATGCACAGGCCTTTTGCCCATATTGGGCCCAAGTCCTTCAAAAACCCTTTCCCACTAACGGGAAATTGTTTTTCCCCAAACCCCAATTTTAAATACTTCCCAAGCAAAAGCTTTGAAAATTTCAATTCACCCCAGGGCAAAAAGCCCAATCAAATCAAATCATGTGTGGGGGGAAATTTACCTTGGCTGGTATGTGGGGAAGTACCCTGGCTTGTATGGGGGGGAAGTACCCTGGCTGGTTTTGGGGGGGAAGTACCCTGGTGGGATGGGGGGAAATTTTCCCGGGGCTGGTTTTTTTTTTTTGGGGGGGAAGTACCCTGGCTGGTATGTGGAGAACCCCCTGGTGGAAAGGGGGAAAGTACCCTGGCGGTTTTTAGGGAAGTTCCCTGGTGGTGTGGGGGAAGTACCCTGCCGGGTATGTGGGAAGTACCCGGCTAGTATGTGGGGAATTTCCCCCTGGCTAGTATGGGGGGAAGTCCCCTTTTTGGTATGGGGGGGAAGTTCCCGGGCTGGTGTTTTGGTTTTACCCTCATGGGGGTTCATAAAAAAGCGGGAAACACTGCAGCAAACCTGTTGGCCCATACTACCCCATCACTTTTTCCCCTTTTACCACTACCACTTTCATACTTTCTACAAAATTTTTTCTTGAATTTTAAAAGGTTTCTCACACCTTTACTACAGGGCTTGGGACCCAGAAGCTTTTTTTGGAATCTCCCCCGCTGGTTGTAAACAATTGGGACAATGACTGTACAGGAGTTTTCCCGGCCCCTCACGCCACGCTGGGCAGTTTTAAAGGGTGAATGGGCCCTTTAAACCCAGTTCCTTTTTTTGGGAACCGAGCCAATATTTTGGGCACAAAAAAAAATGTTTTCTATCCCAATTTTTTTTTTATTATCCAATGACGTTGTTACCCAAGGGTCCACTGTAATATTATTAATGTTTTTTTTTTTTTAAAACCTTTCTCATACAGTAAGCCCAAAATTTTTAAGCAATGTGGACTAAAGGTGCTTCTGGGGCCCCTCCGGGATTAGGGGCCCTGAAGCTTAAGCTTCATTAGTTTCATAGTAGACCCACCCCTGAATTATGGATACTGACTCCGACCTTGCAGTACCAAACTTTTGGTATATATATTTAACATTACAGATGCCATTAGCTACATATATCAGAAGCATATGGAATGATGTGCCCCAATCAACATTAAATGTAAGCTGGAAAAAGTTATAGCCTAGTGTGGTGAATACTTTCACAAGTTTTACTTCACTTGAGAGTCGGGTGCTGGAAATAGTTCAGCTGGTACAGAGATTACCACATGAAAGGTTTTGAAGATATGCAGGATGATGACATGAATTAGCTCATAGAAGACGATGACAAAGACAGAAGTCCAGGGGACATGTTGGCAGAGCTCAATGCACAGACACAAAGGAGGCAGATAACAGAGGAAGAAGAACCTGAAGAAAAACTTGGTTAACACTGCAACAGTTACATGAGCATTTCCATATTATTGGTAAAGTTGCGCAGATTTTTTCATTGAAGAAGATCCTGATAAATCTAAAAACACTGCTCTGAACTGGGGCTTAAAGCAGCTGATGATGCTTTGGCATTAGCTGTATAAAGTACTGCAGGATAACAAGAGACCAAAGACACATTAAAAGATTTCTCACTACTCCAGTACAACCACTGACTTTAGTGATAAGAGCCTCAACTATCCACCTCAACAAATGATCCACAACCTTCAACCTCAGCCCAGGAGGACCATAGCATCCCTTTCCACTCTGTTCAGAATCATCATACATCAGTAACCACAATTTACGGTAAGAAATACAGTGGACCCCCGGTTATCGGCCAGTTCTGTTATCAGCCGGTTTTTCGGCGCCCGGTTATCGGCCGTTAATTCGGTGATCGGCTGTTTAGCTGGGGCTGCTTGCGCATCAGTTTGGCTGTCTCTCTCGGTGGCTGAGGAAGCTTCTGCTCATACATCCAAACATTTTGCTTATTTCCCATTGTAGTTTGTGTTATTTTTGCAGTGCAACTGTGAAATAAGTAACCATGGCTCCAAAGAAAGCTCCTGTGGTAAAGAAAGTGAGAAACACCATGGAATTTAAGTGTGAAGTGATAGAAAAGTTTGAGAGTGGTATGAAGGTGGTGGAACTTGCCAGGAAGTACAGCAAGAATAAATCAACAATTACATCTATCCTGGCAAAGAAAGAACAAATCAAGGATGCTAATGTTGCAAAAGGAGTAAATTTTCTAACTAAACAAAGGCCACCAATCATGGAAGAGATGGAGAAGTTATTATTAGTGTGGATTAAGGAAAAAGAATTAGTGAGAGACAGTGTTATAGAGTCTATTATTTGTGAGAAGGCAAGGCAGTTGCATGAGGATCTTGCAAAGAAAATGCCTGGAACAAGTACTGCAGTTTGTGAATTTAGGGCCAGCAAAGGATGGTTTGATAGATTTAAGAAGCGTAGTGGCATACATAGTGTTGTAAGGCATGGTGAGGCTGCAAGTTCTGACAAATGTGCAGCAGAAAAATTCATGCAGGAATTCCAGGGGTACAAAGAGGCTGAAGGATTCAAACTCCAACAAGTGTTCAATTGTGACAAAACAGGCCTGTTTTGGAAGAAAATGCCAAACAGGATCTACATTACTCAGGAGGAAAAGGCACTGCCAGGACACAAGCCTATGAAAGACAGCCTTACTCTTTTGTTGTGTAGTAATGCTAGTGGGGATTTCAAAGTGAAGCCTTTACTTGTGTATCACTCAGAAAATCCCAGTGTGTTCAAGAAAAACAATGTCATGAAGAATAGATTGTGTGTGATGTGGAAAGCTAATCATAAGGCATGGGTCACAAGGCAAATATTCAGAGTGGGTTAATGATGTGTTTGGCCCAAGTGTGAAAAAATACCTCCTGGAAAAGAAATTGCCACTCAAGTGCCTCTTGGTACTGGACAATGCTCCTGCACATCCTCCAGACTTGGAAGATCAAGTGTTTAGGGACTTCAATTTTATAAAAGTGAAGTTCTTGCCTCCTAACACCACTCCTCTCCTCCAGCCCATGGACCAGCAGGTCACTTCTAATTTCAAAAAACTCTACACAAAAGCAGTGTTTCAAAAGTGCTTTGAAGTGACCTTGGACACTCAGTTGACTCTAAGAGAGTTCTGGAGGAATCACTTCACTATCCTCCATTGCATAAGCCTTATAGGTAAGGCTTGGAAGGGAGTGACTTCCAGGCACTGGGGAAGTCCCTTTGGTTGGAGGTGAGTGGCGAGGATGTGGAAGAGTTGGTGGAGGACCACAGGGAAGAGCTAACCACTGAAGAGCTGCAGTGCTTGAACATGAACAGCAACAGACTGCAGCTGAGGAACTTGCTCCAGAGGAGGAGGAAGAGGGAGTGAAGGAGGTGCCTTCTTCATTAATTAAGAACATTTGTGCAAAGCAGAATGATGTGCAAAGTTTTGTAGAGAAATACCACCCTGACAAAGCTGAAACAAGCCATATCTGCAACATGTTTAGTGACAAAACCCTGTCCCCCTTTAGGGAAATCTTAAAGAGATGCCAGAAACAAAGCACTCTGGACAGTTATTTTGTGAGACAGGGGTCCAGTGACTCTGAAGCTGGTCCTAGTGGCATTAAAAGACAAAGAAGGGAAGTAACCCCAGAGAAGGCTTTGCTACCTTAAGTCTTCATGGATGGGGATTTCCCTTCCAAACACTAACTCCTCCCTCTTTCCTCCTCCCTATCTTCCAGAAGCCAGCATTAGCCTTCAATAAAGGTATGTAATATTTATATAATCGTTAATTTTTTTTTTTTGTGAATACTTCTGTCTGGAATGGATTAACTGTATTTACATTAATTCTTGTGGGAAATATTATTTTGGCTTTCGGCCATTTCAGTTTTTGGCCTACCTTCTGGAACGGATTACGGCTGATAACTGAGGGTCCACTGTATTTATGTAACATTTTTAGCCTTAACCCTTTCACTGTTGGTCCTGTAATATTACAGCTTGCAAGCCGGTGTTGGTCCCATAATACTACACCAAAATTCTAGTGGTTTCCAATCTTGTTGGAAATAGCTGGTAGGCCTACATATGAGAGAATGGGTCTGAGTGGTCAGTGCGTGCAGTATAAAACAAAAAATCCAGCAGCATGCAGTGAGAAAAAAAAAAACTGCAAACTGTGTTTTTGGTTTAAAACAGCGGCTTTGCGGTGCAATCTTGTTTTCTTGGTCTCATTTGACAGAATTTAAGATATATTACAGAAATAGAGATGATTTTCAATGGTTTACAGACTAAAAGTACCTTGAAAGTGAGGTCAAAGTAGAGGAAATGTTCGATTTTTGCTGATGTTCAAGAGTAAACAAATCATGTCACGTGTCCAATACACGTCAACTGGTGGGTCTAATATGTTTTCACAAATGCGCTGATATTATTTATACCATTTTTACAATAATGCAGTAGCCTGCATAACAGCGTAATATAAGAGGGGCCCTGAGACATGACTAATGAACAGAGAAAATGTTATTTTAGTGCTAGGAATGTTTGCATTGTTAATTCTGGACCCTATTTTGAAATTGGCCTTCCCTGAATTTTGTATGAAATTGACCAAATTATCAATTTCTTATCACTTTATTGGGTAGTTGAAATAGGTAAATGGGCAGTTTTTTGTACTTAATCAATAGAACAACCTGGAGGTTACCTGGAGGTTATTCCGGGGATCAACGCCCCTGCGGCTCGGTCCATGACCAGGCCTCCCGGTGGATCAGGGCCTGATCAACCAGGCTGTTACTGCTGGCCGCACGCAGTCCAACGTCCGGCACTGACTTTAGGTATCTGTCCAGCTCTCTCTTGAAGGCAGCCAGGGGTTTATTGGTAGTTCCCCTAATGCTTGATGGAAGGCTGTTGAACAGTCTTGGGCCCTGGACACTTATGGCGTTTTCTCTTAGTGTACCAATGGCGCCCCTACTTTTAACCCTTTCAGGGTCCGTCCCGTAGATCAACGGCTTTACGTTGAGTGTCCAAACCGTAGATCTACACCAAAATTCTAGCGCCGTCAAATTTAGCGCGAAAACGCTCATAGGCCTACATGTGAGAGAACGGGTCTGCGTGGTGGGTGTGCGCCATAAACAAAAAATCTAGCCGCCCGCATAGCATTGTGGGAATGCCGGCTCAGTTACCCTTGTCCACCATGCCTCGTTGCAAGTCAGCTCTCACTCCCCGGAAAATTGGGACTCTCCTCTTCCTATCTGATAGTTCTGACATGATGGAAGTGGAAATGAAGACAATTTCTACGGTTTTTGATCAGTTAGTGACCGAAAAGAATGACCAGGATATCGATAATATGCAGAAAACCCTGACGATCCTCAACCTTCTACCTCTGGTGGGGGCACTCGTGACTACACGGTTTCGGTTGTTCTTAAATCGCAAGAGAAAACTAATATTTTCACGTGGCCAGGCAATTGACTTCAGTAAGGGATGATGATAGTGACGTGGACTGTGATTTTATTGCGCTCGACGACATTCGAGTAGTGATAGCGAGGAATCATTTTCACCAGTGAACGTCGGTATTTTTCGCCGCCGCATGCGCTCGGTAGTGTACCCAAATGCTGTGCCCGGGGGACGAGTACATCCCGTGGCCCAACACCTTTTAGGTAGTGATAGTGAGGATGATGTGGCTAACACTTGGCATGGATAGACACAGGCATCAGTGGATGGTGTTAGTGGTGATGGTAGTGGCACCCCCATGCGTGACTCACCAGGCCACGCTGGGAAACCCACGCTGCTCCTTCGTCAGTTCAAGGAAAAAAGTGGAGCGCCAGCCACCCAGCCCACCACAACCACAACCCCCCGGGCACAACTACCCTATGATGTCCAGTATCCACCAGCAAAACCGTATGTGGGATTGGCAGCAAAATCCCAATTTTGTTTCCCAAAGCCTCACCAACTTTAAAGACTCTCAAAGGGGAAAATTCTACCATTTGTCCCCCTTGGAACCACGGCCAATGAACTGGAATTCTTTGAATTATTTTTTGCCCCAGCCATTGTTTGGACATTATTGTAGGAAAGTAAAAGTATTTTGAGTACACCATGGCAAATACGATCTTAATCACCACAGTCAAGACTACACAGGTGGAAAGAGACGACTGTTGCAGAAATGTATTTGCTTTTTGCAACAATAATGCTTATGGCCTCACATCTATAAGCATAATAATAAAAGCATACTGGCCCACAGATCGGCTAATTTCTACCCCGGGTCTTCAGTGAAAAAAATACCAGTAAACAGGTTTATCTTACTCTTACGTATGTTGCACTTCTCTGACAAAACCAGGCCTGACAGAAGTGACGGGGTTTATACAAGATTAGGAAATGTCTTCATGTATCTCAAACAAAATTTCCCAGCAATATACTTTTACCCCATTCAAGAATCTTAGTAATTGACGAGTCTTTAAATTTGTTCAAAGGTTAGACTGTCATTCAAGCAGTATATACTGAGCAAGAGGAACGCTTTGGTAAAAACTGTTTGTACTCTGTGATTGTGACAGTGGCCTGTGTTGGATATTGTTGTATACACGGGTAGTAAAACATTGAAAGATACCAAGGGTGTTATTGGGTATCTCAGGTGACGTAGTGAGAAACATGATGGCACCTTATCTTGGGAAGGGGAAAATTATATACCGATAACTGGTACACAAGCCCATTAATCAAATTTATTTCATGCGAGTGAACAAAAAGATGTGTGGCCACAGTGCGTTCTAATCGTAAACATATGCCCAGGCTCAACGCAGGTGCTCGGGTGATGACATGCAGGTGTTTACTGCCAAAAGAATCATGGAATTACGGTGGCATGACAAACGGAAAGTCACTTTGTTGACAACCATTCACCGTAATGAAATGCAAGACAGTGGCAAAAAATTGATCGAGTGACTAATGAACGTATTCAAAACCATTTACAGTGATTGATTATACACAAAACATGCGCTTGGTTGACAATGTGACATGCAGATTGGTTTTTGTTGACTGTGTTCGTAAGAGTTACAAGTTATGCATGAAAACTTTTCTTCCATCTCAAGGACATTTCAATGCTCAATGCATATAATATGTACCAAATAAAGACTGGCAACAGACCACTGTATGTGAATTTTGTTTGTCTGTTGTCAGACAACTCATAATGAAGTACCAGGTAACAACACCTGCTATACAACACGGTCCTCGAATTCTCAGGATATACCCAAGCGTTTGAGGAGGGAAGGGATCATTTCATAATACAACTTCCTTCAACTCAGAAGAAATTTGCTCAGAAGAGATGCATCGTCTGTGCACAAACAAAAAGACGGCAACAAAGACGCAAAGACACTCGGTTTATGTGTGAGGAATGTAAGGTGCCTCTGTGCATGGTGCCTTGTTTTAAGGAGTTCCACAAGCTCCAGCAGTTCTAAAACCATGTTCAGTGATTGGTGGTTAACGCTCTCGCTTCACACGGTGAGGGCCTGGGTTCGATTCCCTGCCAGAGTAGAAACATTGGACGTGTTTCTTTCAACCTGTTGTCTATGTTCCCCATCAGTAAAATGGGTACCTGGGTGTTAGTCGACTGGTGTGGGTCGCATCCTGGGATACTGACCTAAGGAGGCCTGGTCACAGACCGGGCCGCGGGGGCGTTGACCCCCGGAACTCTCTCCAGGTCTCCAGGTAATATGATAGAACATTAGTATTATACAAGATTTGTGCATGTTTATTGTAATAAACAACAGTGGTAAACAATAATATGATAATAACTTTAGTGCGGTTATTGTGTTCAATACAGTGAGTTTATATATAATTATATACAGTATTGGTCTCTCAGGCCCCCAAATGTTAGTAGGAATAGAAAAAAATTGGAAAAGAAAAGAAAAAACAACAAAAACCGGGAAAAATAATGTAATGCGGTATGTTGAATTCGTCGATGTGCCGCCACCACATCATTTTCGACAAAAAATTTTGCACTGTATCTCGGTAAGTACTGATCAGATTTTTTTTTTTCTTTTACCTTCACAAAATTATGCTCTTTTAATTCTGTAAGAAAAAATAATTTTTTTTTTTTTTCAAAATTTCTTGGACACTGGAGCACCACTTTAGATTTTGGCCTTGGACCCTGAAGGGTTAATTGGGAGGCATTTTGCATCGTCTGCCCAATCTTTTACTTTCGTAGGGAGTGATTTTTGTGTGGGAGATTTGGGACCATTCCTTCCAGATTTTCCAGGTGTAGATTATGATATATCTCTCCCTCCTGCGTTCCAACGAGTACAAGTCAAGTGCTTCTCAAGCGTTCCCAGTAGTTAAGGTGCTTGACAGAACTTATACATGCAGTAAAGGATCTCTGTACACTCTCTAGATCTGCAATTTCACCTGCCTTTTGAATGGAGATGTTAATGTACAGCAGGGATTCCAGCCTAGAGAGAACAAGTGATTTGAAGAGGATCATCATTGGCTTGGTATCTCTCGTTTTGAACGTTCTCATTATCCATCCTATCATTTTTTCTTTGTACTGTTTATCGTGGCACTGTTTGTGATCCTTGAAAGTGAGATCCTCAGACATTACTACTCCCAGGTCCCTTACATTATTTTTCTGGCTCTATTTGTATGGCCAGAGTTCTAGTGTAATAGTTATGAGTTTGGGTCAACTGGAACAATGGAATTGGCCAAAATAGGGCTCAAAGTTGGCAAAATCACTGATTCATCAATATCGCTGAGACTGCTAACTGAGCAAGAGCGTAATTCCATAAGTTTTCATCAATTTCATACTTTTGGTTTCATTACCATTGGGAAATGATTCTCCATTTCATAAGAAAAAAATAATTTTTTTTTTTTTTTTTTAAAATTTTTCAACACTGAGAGCAGTTTGGGGCAGGGGTTTCAACATTGAAAGGGTTAAGCAATACATCACGACAACCAAGTACAATTACATTATCATTTTAATTATTCTTACAATTTACCTAAAAAAATTTTTTTTGCCATTTTTTGAGACCAGGGAACATAACCCTGTTCTTTGGGTTTTTTTCATAATTTTTTTTAGTCGATGCCATTTCAAGAATGTAACTACCATCTACTGTATTTGTTTTTATTTTTAAATTTCTAGTAGTTTTAGAATTTAGAATAATTTCTTCTAAATCATTTCATTGTATTAACCACTCTATTTCTAGTGTCCCTTGACATCTCTTCTTTCTTAGTTCATAGCTATGGATCTCCCTGATGATGGCACCACAAAATCTATCAGTTTTTGTATTTGATAATCTTAAACATTATGTGATTATCATATCTCCTTTTATTCTCCTGTCTTCTTTGCAGCTCACATCCTTTAGTTTAGGGACTTCAAAATCCCACTATGGGAAAAAATGTCATCAATAAAAGTGAAAGTAGGCAGTCTAAAGTTGTAGTAATGCTGTACAGTAAAATAGTGTGAATAGTTATTAAAGGTGAGACTTTCAGAAAAGATGGAATAGGGGTGCAAATTGGGAAATGTTGAAAGAGTGACTGTCAGAACAATAAGTAAAAACATTCTCTAATGATGACACGATCAAAAGGTAATGAAGCATCAGAAGAGCTGGACGTTTCTTGTAGAGTGGCACCGCCATGTGAGATTTCCGACTGAGAGAAGTGTATCCAATATGTGGATAATACAAAAATTTCTGTTTTCCTTTACCGACAACAACAAAAGAAGGATGGTTATGAATGCAATTATAGTTTGGTGGTACAGAGACCAGTGGAATATTATAAAAAAGACCAGCTGAAGATGGAGGGCTTGACTATCAAATCTCCCAAGAAAAACAAGGCAAAATTTTTAAATAAATTCAGTTTACTAAGATATGTGACTCATAGGAAAGCTGTGAGATTTATCAAAGCATTTAGGAATCAAAGAGTAAAGGCCAAAGTTACACAGTTTAGCATCCTGGGATACAGTATAGAAAACATATGGGCATAGTGTGAATGATGGAGCTCTACTGAAAGACCTTGACCTTGTCTCAATGAAAGATGCCCCAGCTGGAAACGAGTCAATATGTTGTGACAATTGGCTACCGGTTGACTGTCCATGGCAGCACAAGTCTAGTACAGGTCCATCATCACAAATCCGGCAATCAGACATCGTGTTCCATCAGTTATTCGGCACTAATTCCGGCTAGAATAATTCAAATTTCCAGGGTCACCACACCAACCTGCTGGTATTGTTTGGGAGTGCTACTTGCTGCATTAAAAACCATTCCAATTTCTTTTTCTCCATTTATTATTTATAAACCTGCTTGCTTTTAGCCCAAGGCAAGGTTTAACGAATAAAAGAAATTCTTCTTGTCGTGTAAAGCACCTACACAGTACATTGTCCATTAAAGATAAGGTGGCTTTGAAGCCACTGTCCGTTGCCATAGCTCAGTCTGGGTGATGCAGGGGAATATGCTTATTTTTAAGCTAATATCAACACTACAGCTTATTTGCCTATCACAAATTGATCTAATGACATAATAAAAAATATAACTAAAATAAAAAAACATGTTAAAATACTCCAGAATGAATAATATTTGACATAATAACCGAGCAGTTCGATGGAGGATGAAAAGAATATGGGATAAAAAGTACCAATTTCCTATCCCTGTTTGGGGCTTACATTAGAGAAAACAAATTATAGCATAGGGCCAACTGTGATATACACTAGCACTGCACCATAAAACTGAAACAAAAAGTCTTTTCTCTACTTTGATTATCACACACATCCTAGACAACCTAGGATAACCCCCAAAAAAGTCAAAGTGGCTTATTTCTAGTACATTACCTGGCTTGGGCTAGCCATTATATTTTTTATTAAATACTTGATTCCTAGCCCGGTAGAAACACTGGGCGTGTTTCTTTACACCTGTTGTCTATTCACCCATCAGTAAATGGGTACCGGGTGTTAGTGGACTGTTGTGGGTCTTATTCTGGGACACTGACCTAATTTGCCTGAAATGCTTAGCATAACAAGGGGCTTTATATATAGTAGTATGCCCACTGATGTCAGCTAGGCCTGTATAACCATGTACATGTAGTAAATAAAGATACAGTGGAACCTCTTACTTGCGAGTTTAATTTCCATTCCATGACCTTGCTCGCAACTGGATTTGCTCGTTTGCAAAGTAAATTTTCCTCATTTAAATTAATGAAATGCAAATTTTCCGCTCCAGTGAATTCTTACTTCAATAATTACACTAATATCAAGTCAAAAGGAATTATTTATCTATCTCATTCATCTAATATGACATAATAAACAATATAAATAACATAGAAACCTGATATATACTCTGAAATGAATAAAATATGTCATTCATGTACTGGTATGGGTGGTGTCGGCGGGGGACGAGAGTTTGTCTGGAACCGGGCAAATTTTTTCCCATGAATAATTTCGCTAATATCATCTGTACATCTTTTTTAAATATATCCACAGTTCATCTAATACGACTTTAACAGACAATATAAATAACACAGAAACACGATATATACTCTAGAATGAATAAAAATATGTCATTATGTAACAGGTGGAGGCGGCCACAACCGCTCCCTCTTTGTTGTGGGAAACACTGCCATCTAGTGACGGCCTTTTGAAGCCCTCTATTATTTTAATTATTATATTTTAGTACATTATTTTTATATATGTATTATTATTATACATATTATATTATTATTATTGTATTATACTATTATTATTAATTATTATTATACGTATTGTTATTATTCATATTATATTATACATATTATTATTATTATCGTTATTATTATATATTATATAAATTATTTGTAATTTTTATTCACACAAAAAATATAAGATTTACTGTTATTCCTAATTGCAATAATTGTATAAATAATGTCAACCCATTCACGACTGCATAAATTGGAATGGGAAATTTTTTTTACTCTGAAACAGCCCAAGCAATGGACCATTTCTCCCAGGTTGAGCTCAATTTCAAGGCACTTTTTTTGTCATGAAAACAAAACAAAATCCTATCTATTTCTGCAATATATCTTCCCTTCTATCAAATGAACCAAAAAAACGAGAATTACAACCATAAAAACCATTTGAAATTACCACTAAGGGGGGGCTAATTGCTGAGAAGTGAACTCCATTTTTTATGCTTAGATTTCTTTCATTTTTGGTGTACGTTAAAAGCATCTTTCCATCATACATTGCCCAAGTTTCAATAAGATAGTCCAACAAACAAAAGAGATACAAATTTCCCCAGATCAACAGCAAGAGCCCCTCACCCCGTGTCAAGGACCTGCCTTGAGGTCTACTCGCTTGTGGAAATTTTGCTCGCATATGGAAGCAAAAAATCGACCCATCGACTGCTCGTATTTGGGGAAAAACTCGCACGTGGACACGCTCGCAAGTAGAGGTTCCATTGTATTATTATTATTATAATTATTTTTTTTCTCTCAGTTTTTTGTTGGGCTATCTTAATGAAACTTGGCAATGTATGATAGAAAGAATGCTTCTTAATGTACAAGAAAAATGAAAGAAATCAGACCATTAAATAAATGGAGTTTACTTCTTAGCCTTTGCAGAACGATAGCGATAAATTTTCGTATGGGTTTTTATGGTGGATTTGTTTTTGGGG
>NC_069404.1:55119505-55225845 GCF_026875155.1 Cherax quadricarinatus
CCCATCATTTTTACCCCCCTTGGAGCATTATTACCACAGACAGGATGGCTGTTAAAAAGATATAAAAAAAAAATCACTAACACTCGACTAAGGATGGTTTGGGATGTGTATGCATGTAACACTGAGGGTTGTAGGTAAGTTAGTTTACATTAAGAGTGCTACCAGGCCTCCCACATAAAGACAATGCCCTTGCCTGTAGACCTGCTGTGAGACATTGCCTGTAGACATACTGTGAGACATCACTCGTAGACCAACTGTGAGACAGGTGGGAAAGGATCCTGCTGCATGGCATATTTTTACCTAAATTTACACTTGCCTAAATGAACACTATAGCATCCTCATTGAAAGAATAAAAAGTTCTAAGGCATGATGCAGTGAATTTCAGACTATAGAGATGTAAATTACTGTAAAAAGAAGACTTAAGGTGCTCATAATGCAGACTTGGAATAAAGAAAAGAAAAGTTGACATAGCAAGCCTTCATAAACTCACAAAAGAGATAAGGAAGTGTTCCTAGAACCAGCAATAAACTAAAGGCCACAATATATGTATGAAAAAGCAGTGCAGAAAATGGACTTCAAGGAGGCAGTGTGTACAGTAACTGATGAAAACTTTTACAATTTTCACAATTAAGAGACAGATACCATGAGCATAGCTCTTATCTTTTAACTACAAATGGGACTGTGAAATAACAATTATATTCACATTATTGCCAAGAGGATGTATCTCATTATTCTGAAGCAGCAAATGTACTCTCAACCATACTTCAATCTATCCAGTCACTGATTTTATGTACATGTTTATTAATTCATTTCAATAAAGATTCTCAAAAGACAACAATGGGTGGCATGTATTCCCCAACATTTATTATCAGTATACTCCATCTTCTAAATACATTATATACCAAACTCTTATTCACTGTGTTCCTAAAACATTAAATAAAAAAAAGTTTTGTAATCCTTAATTAGACAATACAGTGGTACCTTGACTTACGAGTTTAATTCGTTCCATGACTGAGCACGTAACTCAATTTGCTCGTATATCAAATCAATTTTCCTCACTGAAATTAACTGAAATGCCACTAATCCCTTCCAGCGGAATTCCTGGCTCTCAGGAGGCAGGAGAAAATACTGCAATATAGCATTAATATCAACTCTACGGCTTATTTATCTATCACAGTTGATCTAATATGACATAATAAATAACGTAAAAAACGTGATATATACTCCAGAATGAATGAAATATGTCATTATATGACGAGTAGTGGCGGCCACTCCCGAGGTAAAAATAATTATCGCTCTGACTATATCTTCCCATTCTTGCCCTTCTGAGGTCTTATTATAAAGAGAAACAGGGTATTTGTGAGGTCTAACTGTACTAGATCACTAGTTTCATAAGGAAAACACTAAAACAAAAGTGATTTTCTTGTGTTTTTCTATGATTTCATATTTTAATTCAATGGACATCATCCTCTTCTTCTTCTCAGCACTGTCCTTTGCACTTACTTTCTCAGACCCATGGTTAGAAAAAGTTTGGCAAAATAACTGCACAAAAAGCACAAAATGCTGGGTGGATGTTGTGGCATTCGCTGCTCCAACTAGTGGTCGGTGTATCTGCAGCTCGCTCGTAACCCAGATGTTGACTTGCAACTCAAAGCAAAAAAATCGACCGGAGCGACGGCTCATAACTCGGATTATTATTATTATTATTATAATAAAAAGAAGTGCTAAGCCACAAGGGCTATACAGCGTCATAACTCAGAAAACTTGTAAGTTGGGGCACTCCTAAGTCAAGGTACCACTGTACTGTATATTCTTACTTCAGTTATACTTACCCAATTTTGCCTGCTGGTTAGAAAACTGACAATCTTGATGCACATCAAGCTAGAAATCTATGCCTTGTATTTTATCATAAAATATAATACTATTATTGTAGCACACTTTCTTCTCTTATATGGAAGAAAAAACCCAACACAATGGAAAATTATTTGACTGGTTACTAGATTTGAAGTATTCTTCATTCATACCAAGGATCAGTAGGCTTGAATTACTCAATATACTTTAGCACTAACCCATTCTAAATTACCTATGACTTCTGAAAAAACGTTGAAAATTATTCTGATCACCCGCATGTGGTCAATAAATATCAGAGGTCGACATGCACAAAAATTGAAACTGAGGATGATGATAGCTGGTCAGATAGCATTGATAGAGAAAAAAATCATGATCATAATAACAAATATAATTTTTTCAATATGCCATTATCATCTTTGACCACTGGGTCTTAAAGTCAGCAATCTGTCAATCTGGAAACTGTCCCCATTGTGAGCAAACGTCATTTTACTGTTTGATGTAAAACACTGAAACCAAAACTTTATATTCAAAAGGCAAGATATAAAGGGAGTGGCTCAATAATAGTCTAGACCAGTGGTTCTCAACCTGGTTTTGCTGCAACCTTAAGCTGGCCACAACAGAACCTTTGGGGCTCTTGGGTGTGTTTTAAAATGTAATGGTATTTTTTAAAATTTTCACATATTATATATATATATAATTTAGAAAATGTATTACAATTTAAGTAAAAATGTTATTCAGAAGTGAATGCATAGTGAACAATGGATGATACTTATTCAAATATGAAAAATTATGCATCTGAACATACATAAGTTAAATAAAATAATTTCAAGATCCTCTTCCACCCTATCAGAGTAACCCTCATGACCACAGTTTGAGTAAAATAACGAAGATGGGAACCACTGGCCTTAAAACTAAGTTAAATGTCCTCATACTGTATTATCTATAATAATTAGCAACTCAAAGGCATAGAATTTCCTGTGTTTCCAACATTCTTAAAATCCTGTTAGCTGAAGCCACATAAAAACAGTGTATTCATGTGTATACATCCATAACTATGTGCAGGAACATGTGAGTAATTGCCTATATGAAACTACTTATTTGTAGTTACAAGAACAGCTTATGCTTGTGGTGTCCTATCTTATTATAAATGTGTACACAAATAGAGAAGAGAGAGAGAAAAGAGAGAGAAGAAGGAGAGAGAAGAAGGAGAGAAGAGAGAAAGAAGGGGGGGGGGGGGGGGGGGGGGGGAGAGGAGAGAAGGGGGAGAAGAGAGAGAGAGAGAGAAGAGAGAGGAGAGAGAAAAGGAAGAGGAGAGAAGAGAGAGAGAGAGAAGAGGGGAGAGAAGAGAGAAGAGAAGGGAAAAGAGAGAGAGAGAAGAGAGAGAGAAGAGAGAGAGGAAAGAGAGAGAGAGAAAGGGGAGAGAGAGAAGAAAGAGAGAGAGAAAGAAGAGAGAGAGAAGAGAAAGGAGGGAAAAGAGAAGAGGAGAGGAGAGAAAGAGGGGAAGAGAGAAGAGAGAAGAGAGAGAAGAGAGAGGAGAGAGAAAAGAGGAGGGGGGAAGAGAGGAGAGAGAGAAGGAGAGGAGAAGGGAAAGAGAGAGAGAAGAGAGAAAAGAGGGGAAAAGGGGGAAGAGAGGGGAGAGAGAAGAGAAAAGGAGAGAGAAGAGAGAGAGAGAAAAAGAGAGAGAGAGAGAAGAGAGAGAGAGGAAGAGAGAAGAGAGAGAGAGAGGAGAGAGAGAGAGAAGAGAGAGAGAGAGAAGAGAGAGAGAGAGAGAGAGAGAGAGAGAGAAGAGAGGAGAGAGAGAGAGAGAAGAGAGAGAGAGAGAGAGAGAAGAGAGAGGAGAAGAAGAGAGAGAGAAGAGAGAAGAAGAGAAGAGAGAAGAGAAGAGAGAGAGAGAGAAAGAAGGAAGAAGAAGAGAAGAGAGAAGAGAAGAGAGAAGAGAAGAGAGAAGAGAAGAGAAAGAGAAGAGAAAAGAGAAGAAAAGAAAAGAAAAGAAAAGAAAAAAGAGGAGATAGAGATGTTCTCCCAGAACATCACTCCATCTGGATCATACATACCCAGGAACTCGAGTATGGAACACATTCGTACAGCATAATGATGTCAACTGAGATCAAGTCAGTTGATCAAATGAAAATGTTGGCCCACAGATGGCTCCAACTTCATCCTGTTCCCTACTTGTATGTCTCATAACAATAAATATGCTTTCAAATGAGCTGATGTAGGTAACAGCTTAGCTTGCCAATAAAGTTAGGAATCCTTAACCTGTAAATAGCTTGTCAATAAAGCTAGGGATTCTTAACCTTGTCAAACCCTGTGTAAAAAAAAAAAAAAAAAAAAAAAAAAAAAGGAGAAGAGGAGAGAGAGAGAAGAGAGAGAGAGAAGAGAGGAGAGAGAGAAGAGAGAGAGAAGAGAGGAGAGGAGAGGAGAGAGAGAGAGAGAATAGAGAGAAGAGAGAGAGGAGAGAGAGAGGAGAGAGAGAAGAGAGGAGATAGATATAGAGACACATATATAAAGAGATAGATACAGAGGAGAGATTATAGAAATAGATATAGAGATAGATGGATAGATTACCTCTTAGTGATTACTGTACCTATTTTTTAGCTACAGAAGCAGAGCTATGCTCGTGGTTTGCCATCTTCAGTGTTCATTCAATTTTTCATACAATTTTGTGTGTGTTCTAGTAGTTTGTAGCACTTAACCATCACCTCTTGGATTCTATTCCATCTTCTACACACAATTTATGGAGAAAAAACTTTCTGATAGCCTGTCAACACCACATTTTATATCAGTATGCAATTACTGTCTTTGTTCTTCCTGTTAACGGGGAGAGAGGAAGGGTTTGTAGAACAGTTATAAATAAGGGTTAATATACATTTTTTTCCTTGGGGATTTTAGAACCTGTCAATTACTTTAAGTGTTTACAATATCACTGGAGCCTAGGTAACATACAGCATTAGTAAATCATATCCTTATCTATAACAACAGCTGGGTATTCTTTGACCACACTGTCAGCTTTAATAGGAGTGAGCCTATGGAAATTCGACATGAGGTGCTGTTTCAAACTTCGTTTTTTGGGAAATATGACGGCCACATAGTGGGCAGGAACAACTTTGGCGTGATGGCGACGTACACATTTGCCACTGCTGCTCTTCCCTGATATTGTTGTGACCTGCTGTAGTGTTGCTGTGGGCACCAGGTGGGTGATTGGTCAGCAGGGGGTTAGTGGGGTCAGGGCAGCAAGCAGAGTAGAGGTGCAAGGGTTAGGGCCCATAGTTCAGCTGTACCCACTGAGTCATGGGTGGCAAAGGGGGTCATCTGAAATGTGTTGTTGTAGCATGTAGTTGCGCTGGTTGTTACTCCAGATGTAAGCAGGTCCCCATCATTTTCATCAGCAGATCCACCTAATGAGCCGACGAGAGACTCCAAAGCCGACATGGTACTGCCGCCCGTAGGGGGGATATGCTTAGTCCACGACCACCTGTACAGCATGCCAAGGTTAGTAATTTACCCCAACAACCCTTATAACCATGGCCTTTCCCAGTGATTAATACAAAACACAGAAATATTATATATATTTACTTACCTAGTAAGATATATGGAGCTCTGCAATATATATATGGTACCTATACCTTTCCAATAATGACATGTGTTCTTATCCACTTATATACACATCTCTGAAAAATATAACTAAACACTGTTAAAAAAGATTGTTGTTTTTTAATAATATAAACATGAGACCTAAAATATTAGACTTCTCTATTATTATTATTGTTTATAGCCCAATGTATAGATCATAAATCCAAAATTTAGTTGAAAAACCAAAGATGTATGAAAATCTTGCTGATAAATTTCCAGTGAATAGCACCTGTTTGTGAGGCATCTTAATAGTTGTAATGTTGGTTATATCCATGGCATCAAATTAAAATCTTTAGGAATTCATAAAAAAAAAAAACAAATTTCAAAAAATTGCTCAAGTTTATTGTACTTGTGTGAACACTCCTTACAACTTACAATAAGGAAGATACAAGCAGTAAAGCTATGAGATCAACCTCCGGCAAACAGATTTTATCTCCACAAGTCTGAGGCGAGTCAGTGAATTAACGTCAGCGGCCTGACACTCCTAGAAAATCCACTTGTCAATGATGCAACTGCAAGAGGAAACGCTAAACATAAGGAAAGGAGAGGAGTAACAAGAGGCACTTTGAGACACTAATAAGATGCCAGACATTCTTTATTGGGCAAGTTGTTCTAATGATTCATGAGTCAAGCAGCACTATTCAGTAATGCTCACAAAAATAACTATTATGCAAGAAATGAACTTTTCTTTGCCCAATACAAGGCTTTTATGCTAAAAGTCTTAAAAGTCAGTTCTTTTAGTATTTTATTCTAAACTAACAATTTAGCAGTACTGTAATTACATATTTGTAATTACAGGAGCAGAGCTATGCCCATGGTGTACCATCTCAGTACAGTTATGGTAGATGCTCACTATCAACATAATAACTAATTAGTCCAAATAATACAAGTTTTCATCCACTCACATAGGTAACATTTTCTTAAAGTGTCCATTCAGTTATACAATGAGACTGCATAACAGTTTGAAATGCAATGTTTATTAACAGTTGTTTTTATGTTACAGCATAATTAATAAATAATTATTATAATTGCAAATTCTTACTGATCAGTGCATGTTTTAAACCTTCCCTATATGCTGATAAGATCACAAAAAATGTGGTTTATAGTATTGCATGAAAGTGTTATAATGAATATGTGTAGTATTACATTACATTAATGAAATGGCAGACATTTAGAGAAAGAAATGAAACTTGAGAGAAAATATATATACGTGATACATTCAGGAACCTCCCCCTCCCCCCCCCCCCCCCCAAAAAAAAAAAATAAAAAAGTTAATTGTGAAAGCTGAGAAGGACAGCACAGTGATTATGAAAAACTTGAACAATAAATGTAAGTGAAGATGACTCAATAACATAAAACATCATAACTTTTTAGATTTAGAAAGGACATAGGATTAGATTTAGAAAGGACATAGGAAAGTATTGGTTTGGAAATAGGGTAGTTGATGAGTGGAACAGTCTACCTAGTTGGGTTATTGAGGCTGGGACTTTGAGTAGTTTCAAATTTAGGTTGGATAAGTACATGAGTGAGAGGGGTTGGATTTGAGTGGGACTTGCACATCGGAGCTTGTTTCTTGGGTGGCATTGAAAATTGGGTTGGTCAAATGTTTGTTAGTGGGATGAATTGTGAAGGACCTGCCTAGTATGGGCCAACAGGCCTGCTGCAGTGTCCTCCTTTCTTATGTTCTTATTATGAAGAATGAATAGTGACTATATCCTCTCTACCCATCCAAGTGACTGAAGGAATGAATACATTGAACTGTGCCCTCACTGCCCAGCCAAGTGACTGAAGGAATGAATACATTGAACTGTACCCTCACTATCAGACAAGTGACAGAAGGAAAAAAAAAAAAAAAAGGAAAAAGACAAAAACTAAAAAAAAAAAAAAAAAAAAAAAAAAACTGTTTTAGCCAAATCCTCCCAATGAAGATAAAAACTATACTTTTTTTTTTTTTATACTTTCTTTAATGATAAAATCTAACTGTAAATTAAACTCCCAAGATATTGGACTTTAGTGAGTTCCCAGATACCAGATTTTGGCGAGTTCCCAAAATATCAAACTTTAGTAAGTTCCCATGACACTGGACTTTATTAAGTTCTCAGATACCGACTTTGGTGAGTTCCCAAGACTGATTCTATTATATAATTTCAGAAAAAATGAAAAAAAAAATAGAGAAAAGAATAAGCACTACTGGTGCAGTCTGTGAAAACAAGGAGCAAAACCAAACATTGAATTACTTAAAAATTAAGAGTAAAAAAATTTTTTATTTAAGAGTTGAAAAACTACCCCAAAATTATATTTGTAACATAAGCAACAAAAATTATGGTGAATCATAAAGAATAATTACCTTTGTTATTTTTACTTAAAGAATAGTAGTACAAAGTTGATCAGACAAACACAAGGGCATCTGCTGGTACAGAATTCAGTTAACCAAGGATAATTTGCTGATGGATAACCCGCAAAACAACCAGATTCAATCATTCAATATTTTTCTGGCTCTACTCTTTTTCCATGCCTGAATCTTTTTTTTTTTTTATTATATTATTTTGGTCATAATTTCTTATGATTTTCAATATGAAGTATTTAAGAATGATATAATAAGAGATATGATCTATTTAAAACACAGAATTACTCAAAAGATGAACAAAGATTGTTGCTCACAGATAATTTTAAATTATTTATGGTTTTTATATTCTAGGATCATACACTCTCCCCCCACCCCCTGGAGGGATGACTGTACTCCCTTACAACTAACTTGGCACAACTCTTTCCAGTCAAAATTTACCTTTAATTAATCACAGCTTAATGGTACAACATCTCATTTTGTTTTAAATTTATTTTTATATTTAGAGATGTAAGGATTTTACATTTATAAAAAATGAATTCTGAGCACTGATAAATGCTTTTAAATGTAAAGATATTCAAAAGGATCATCTAGAATTGTATCACACCTAGTCCTACATAATACGTACAGTATGATCCAGGTGCTTATTTATGGCCAAAATAGTGAGTTATTACTCTGTTGTTATGGTGTGCAAGTGCCAGGTAGGGTATGTGCATATAATTTAGTTCAATTACCAGCCAAAACAGAGGTGCTGGGACAGCAGTGATGATGGCCAGACTCTGTGACAACCAAGGAGATCCCTGCCGTAAGTAACATAATGGTGAGGCCTGCTGGAAGAACCTTCAACTAGAGGAGCAGGGCCAAATTTCTGGAGGAAGGACAGTTGTAAAGAACACTAAGAAAGGCCATAGCAGAGATTACACAATGGAGACAGACTCCATAAACAGACATTCAAGACAGAAATAAAGCCAGTAGGATGAAAACTCCTGAACAAAAATTAAGCACCAGATGAGGGATTGAAAGATAAGAGGAAGTCCCTGATGGCTGGAAGACGACAAGCCCTGTCCAGGGATACAGCCAGAACTGATGGGAAAGAATCAAAGCTAAGGAAGTAGCAAATGTATGCCAATGTGTAGCAAATGTGTGCAGCACATCTTTACCCTAGGAGCCTCCTCATGAGAGCTAGGGATTGAGGCAGCAGCATAACTATTGCAGTGGAAGGAAGCTGGAGAACAATACCAGAAAAAAAGAGCATTCCAATGGGAAGAGGGAACACTAACTTCATGGGCAGTGGTGGGAAAATGTTGATGTAGGACCCTGTGATCGAATTAAGACTAACTAGTACAAGAGTCTGAGGTGCACCCTGTACCCTGAGGTAGAGAGACCCATGAAGAAGTGTCCTAGAATGCAGAGGGTGCTGGCAGGGGTTTGACCGAGTGAGAGGGGTGACCATTGACTGAATGTCTAGCAAGGCATAGAGTAGAGAAAGTCAAACCCTATATACCTGTAACCACCAATGGCATGAATGGTTGGGCATCATCCATCTGCAGCACCTTTCTAAAGCCACACAATTTTTTATGACCAGTACCTACATGGTGCTCACCATAGGAGTCGTTACCTCGTAAAGGGCTAAGTGATAGTGGAGGCTCCAATCTGAAGACAAGCAAAAGTGAGAGCCAAAATGATGTTTCAAGAAATAAAAAAAGAAAAGCTACATCTCAGAGTCCTCAAACACCTGTGGGATGGCCAAGTAAAAAGTAGCTGATAGAAGATAAGGCTAGCATAACTCTAAATGATTCAGAAGCATAATCAGTCCAGGAAATATGTCCCTACAACAAACGTGTGAGTTCTTGGGGGACACCATTGGAGTCAACTGGGGAAAAAACCCAGTTCCCATCATGGGCAAGCTAGTCCCACAGAGGATGAAAATACTTAACAGCTCTCAAAAACAGGAGATTGTCATTACTATTATTGTCCAGCATGGTCACTGCTGGCTGTTTGGTTGTGACAAAGTGGAGAGTTTGGTCCTGACATGAAGTCAAGGGTTGAATCCCAAAATTAGGCCCTGGGGCCCATCCAAACCAGTTTTTGACGAGGACCCAGAGGAAGATGAGGGATACACAGCAATTACTAATGAATCTCAGGAGAAAGGCAAGTCCTCTTGGAAAGCCTTGACAATGTCCATAGATGCCAGATGTCAAAACATGCTTCCTTAACATCTACAGATGATCCAGGAAGCACAATGGAAGAGCCATCCCATGTAAGAAATGGACATCATTCTCAGAAAGACATGACACAAATTCAGAAGTGGACAATATCCCCAAAGCTGCCCAGATGGAGAGCCAGCAGAATTCATCACCAGTAGAGTATGTAATGAGGTGGAAAAAAATTTGGGTGATGACCTGATCAAGTACGTATACCCTAGCTGGTACCTATGGTGCCACAACATATAGAGGCCAGTGAGAAGAGGTAAATGAAGCTGTGTTGGGAAAATTGAGCACTTAAGACTACATAGAGTTTGAAGAGGCTAGATATTAGGTAGGAGTAATTGATAAAATCCAAACTGAGCTCCCAAGGCTCCATAGCAAAAAATTGAATTACAAAGTCTTGATAAATTTAATGGCTTTAAATTTCTAAATACTAGTTAAAAAATTTTAGCTAATGCATAAAATACATGTAGCTTAAATAAAAGATGGTACCATATAAATATATTTTATATTTTGATAACAGAAAACCACATTGGGTAAAAAATTAATGTGGTAGATGTTTTTCTTTACAAGCTTTCTCAAGTTAATCTAATGGATAGCAATATACCATCTATTAACTCTTTCAATGTCTGTCACATAAATCTACATTGATGCCAGGGTCCCTCACATAGATTTTGTCATGTGCACAACTCACTCAGGTAAGCTGAGAGCTTATCTGAGCAAGTGGCCCAGATATGAGAGAAAGGGTCAGTGTGACGAATATGCACAGTATAAAAAAAAAAATAATGCCCAGCAGTGCATGATGAGAAAAGCAAAACTCTGACCTCATGTTTGGTTTAAAACAGCAGCTTTGAGTGTTTTCTAGGATGGTTTTATGGTTTTATTGACTGCTTCATGGTATAAATTGATAGAATGGATGACATATTATTGAAATAGAGAAATTTTGGTTTGCTCCATGACTGTGAATAGCTTGAAATCAGCTTCAAAATAGCAGAAATATTCGACTTTTGCCAATTTTCCTCAGGACAGTAAGCCCCCCCTTATCACCTCCAGTCTGTTTAATGCATTTCTTCTAGGTCTGACTTAATTATTGAGACACTATAAACCATGATCAATGCTTCCTGGTTATATTTTATCAAAGAAATAAGGTAAATCTTTAAGTTTCTGTGTGATGATCAATTCAAAATGGTAGGCAAATGTAATATAATTTAGCAAAGGCCTGAGAATGTGATGAATGACAGAGGATATGTTGTTTTTAGTGCCTGGAGTGTCCACACTGTTTATTTTGGACTCGTCAAATTTCATATTTCTGCTATCATTACCTTCAGAGAAACAATTTCTGCCATTTCAGATTTTTTTTTTTTTTTTTTTTTTTTGAAATGTGGACACTGAGAACTTATAATTTTGGGGCTTTGGACAGTGAATGGGTTAATATACAAATTCTCTTACCTATGTGCTGTTTTACTAATATCTTCATCAACAGTTGGCACTGTAAACATTCTTGTGTAATAGCTAAGGGAATGTTTGCCCTTTCCTATTACAGAATAAGGTTAAGTGTCAGTGAGCCATGTGGATGATTGTCACATGGACACACCTACATACAAGTGGATGATTGTCACATGATTGACATACCTGCACATGTGGTTTAATTGTCACATGATTGGCACACCTACATAACTGTCAAATGATTGACACATTTACATATGTGCATAATTGTCACAGACTGACACCCCTTTACACACACGTGAGTGACTGCCACATGATCGACACACTTATGCACATGTGGATGATTGCCACATGATCAATGCACCTACACACATGTGAATAATTGTCACATGATCAACATGCCTACACACAAGGATAATTTTTCACATAATCAACAAATCTACACACATGTGAATGATTGCCACATGACTGACACACCTATGCATATTTCTTGATGTGGTAGACAAAAAGAAATTCAGTTTTGTCATGTGGTTGCTAAATTATTCCCCTAAAGGAATTAAGAACATTCTTACCTGTACACTGTATTCAGGTGTTAACAAGTGTCGTACAAATGCTCAGCTTTGGAGATTACTGTAATGCTAAGCTACAACTTATTACTTGTCTACAAGTGCACAACAACAAAAACAGGTCAATAAATATTCATACAAAGTGCCTCACCTTCACTCCTCCCTTTCCATGTTTTCAAGTCTCATTATAGCCTGGAAAATCTCTGTAAAAACCTATCTACTGGTAACAAAATATTCAACTACTGTTGTCTTGATATAAATGTATTCTATACATTCAAAAGAAAAATAGAAACAACATTTTATGTTGCATCAGCTATATGCTCTACGACTGTTTTACAGATAATTCGTCTTCATTTTAAAGAATGACTAGCAAACCAAATTGCACAGATCATGTTGTACCGCTGGGTAACATAGTGTAGCTGGTGCAAGCAACACTCAGTGTAGAGCATTCATGCTAGTGAGCCTAGTAAGGCTCAAACATCACTCTACTGTACAGCACTTGCTCAAAATAATTATATTTGTACGGTGATAACTCAACCAATCTATGTGACCACACAATATGCAAACCAGATAATAACACCAGGATGGCAATAGTTCAGTGCCGCTAGTCGTGCACACAGCTCTACACTCGGATAAATTACATCACTGTATATGTGTCATGTAAAAGTTTAATTTTGGATCATGTGTATTGCTAAAATTGTAGCTAAGTTGCATGAGAGTGCTATGAGGCATGTGTTCAGTGTTAAGCACTGAGTGCATACTGAGCACACACTAATCATAGACATGAGTGACACATAAGCTACACACAACACTCACATACACAGCTACAAACTTAGATCATTCACACACAACTGTGGAAGTGGCTACTTCTTTATACTATGTGGTGATGCAAAAGTAAATGTGTGTGCTACTATATAATAATAATAATAATAATAATAATAATATATTAACAAACCTGAGAAAAATAATTTTTTTTCATTAGTAACAAACCTACCAGAAAACTGAGAAAAAGATTTTTTAATTTTTTGAGTTAAATACAAATAGTGAAGGTCATATGCAAGTATACAATGCTTAGCAGCTTTAAAATGAAACATAAGTCAGAGTGTGGGAGTTTTGTTATTACCTTCCTAAATTTATGTACAGTAATTTGAATTTATATCAGAAATACTGTATACACTATGTTAAAACAATCTGAACATCTCCATAATCTTGAAGAAAAAAGTTTCTCCTACATTCTATCTCAGTTGCATTTTAAATAAATAAATCTTATTTGATGGCAGTTACACTTGAGTTGTGTGTATGTATATCAGTGTACTTAGTCAGCAGGAACCCCAACTTCCACATTTATCTGGGATATGATTCAAACATCAAGTACACATTAAATTACTAAAAGCCATTAAAATATTAAATCAATTCTGTATGCATATCTTTCACATTTGTTGCCTCTATTTACTTGATGTTTCTCAGCATTTTCAGTATCACTGTAGGCATTTAATACAAAGTTTGCTATCAATAATGGACTATTCCTTAATATTAATTGGATGTATAGTACATAATATACTTAGTTTCAGTCACATTTGAAGATACAACATCTTTCTTATAGACTTACAGTCATCTGGTCCATGTACATACAAGTACAGTACTGAAGACCCACTGCCATTTTATTAATTTGCACAAGAAGTGGTGAGAAATGAATAACAAAAAGGCACAATACCGTGACTGGAACAACACATAGATAACCCACACATAGGAGAGAGGAGCTTATGATGATGTTTCAGTCTGACTTGGACCATTTATATATGTACTCCCTCCTTTTCTCCTTTTTATTAGTGTGACTTTGTAAATGGTCCAAGTCGGACTGAAACGTCGTCATAAGCTCCTCTCTCCTATGCGCGGGTTATTTGAGTGGTGAGAAATGATACGATATAAAACTCCTTTAATGACCTCACATGATGTATTTTTTGTGTGTGTCATTACCTGCATGTTATATACTTAATTACACACACATAAGATAGTATACATCAGAAGTTGCACACTGTATGGTGTATGTGCAGTTATCAACTAGTTGCAACAAGAGCAGAGCTATGCTCATGGAGTCCCATCACTGCTACTTGTCATACTGAAACTGAAATCACTGACCATACCCCTGGTAAGAAAGGGAACAAAATGATTGGGAAAGACAAAGGAATAAAGTAGGTACAGTACCTGGGAAGAGAGGGGATCAAAATATAAGTGGCCCATTCGCTTTTGATTTTTATGAGATGAAGTGTACAGTATGCGTGTGCTTTACTGATTTTAGGGCAACATGATGTGCATGTATGTATACACAGTAGGCATCATGAGATATACATATATATGATATATATTAGATATATATATATATATATATATATATAATATATATATATATTATATATATATATATATATATACACATGCTTATATTGCAAGTGCTCATTCAAATTTCCCTCAAGGATACATATTTTTCAAAATTATCATATCCTCAGGGTTGCAGAGTATCTGAGTGTGGGGGATTTATCACCAAGTAGCACCTCAGTTATCATTTAGTCTTTGGTGATGGGGAGGCAGGGTGTGTTGACTATTTACTATCCAGCATTTATTAGCTCTGTTATTAACAGCACTGTGGAGAGTCTTTGCACCTCGTCAGTATTAGAAAAACATTGATCTTCTACAGAATTCCCAGGCAAAGTTAATTGTGTGTTGCAAGTACTAAACATGATTCTAAAGGTGAAATCAAGAGCTGTAAAATTATTTTGCCACTTACAACAATGGTGAGTGGCCTGCAGATTACACATGATAAATGAATACAGAAGGACCTCCACATCCACAGGTCTGTTATCCGTAGTTTACAGTGGCCCAAAAATAACCCTTAATTTTGTTTAATAATGACCTAATAGTGCAAAAGTAGTGATGGTAGTTCTTCAAATCCTAGGAGAAGCCGTGAAGTGATTCCCAATGGTGAAAAAGTGATAATTCTCCTCTTATTGTGTGTAATTTAGCAATCAAACTTTGCTACTATCCGTGGTTTTGGTATCTGCAGAAGGTCCTTGTAATTTGTCCCCTGTGGATATGGATGGGGGGTCTTACTGTAGTGATGATAATATTGCATAAGTTTGGTAAAATTTCCCCCCCAAAAAATAATTTTTTTTCTTATGAAATGATAGAGAATCTTTTCCTGATTGTAATGATACCAAAAAACAAAATTTGATGGAAAACTGATGGAATTATGCTCTCGCGAAGTTAGCGACCTCACCGATATTTATGAATCGGGGATTTTGCCCACTTTGAGCCCTATTTTCGGCTAATTCCATTGTTCCAGTCAACTAAACTCTCAGCTATTTCTTTAGAACTCCATTTTTTGTATCGATTCAGTACAAGAAACTGCCCATTTACTGATTTCAACTACCCAATAAAGTGGTCAGAAATTTGCAATTTGGCAAACTTCACGAAAATTAAAAAGATATGACAATTTCAAAATAGGGGTCCAGAATGAAACAATGCAGACATTCTGGCTCTAAAATAACATTTTCTTTGTTCGTCAGTCATGTCTCCAGGCCCCTTTGATATTACTCTTGCTTTCTATTTTGAATTTTTATTCAAACAAAAAATAGAAGATTTACTGTTATGCAGACTACTGCAATATTGTAATAATTGTATAAATAATGTCAACCCATTCATGACTGCATATTAGAATGGCTAGTTGGACATTTATTGGAAAATGACATCATTTGTTTACTTTTGAACATCGGCAAAAATCAAACATTTCCCCTACTTTGAGCTACATTTCAAGGTTCTTTTCATAGTAAAACCAATCAAAATCACCTCTATTTCTATAAAATATTTTCCATTCTATCAAATGAGACCAAGAAAACGAGAACACAACCATAAATACTATACGAAAATAGACCACAAAATCGGCATTTTAATTAAAAAATAAAACGGTCGAGTGTTTTTTGTTTCATTATGCACTGCGTGCTGCAGGATTTTTTTTATATGATGCACACTGACCACACAGACCCATTCTCTTACATGTGGGCCTACCAGCTTTCTCTGCTTGATTGAAGCCGCTAGAATTTATGAGTATATATACGTTCAAACACGGTGGCTCGTAAGACGTATATATTTATTTATTTATTTATTTATTAATTTGAACATGATACGGAGAAGTACAAAGGAATACAGTTATTAAAGTGCAACATGCCAAAGCCCTTTTATGCAGAGCATTATGGACAGGCTTAAAATTAACTTAAGATTAACTAAGCAATGATATATTCAGTGGTAAAAACATTATTGTAAACAAATAACAATTTAGCACAAATGAGTATTACAAAAGACAGGTCATATGGTCATTTACTGTGTTTGCGGGTGCATTCTTGGCACTAAAATAGCATATCCTCTGTTCATTAGTCACGTCTCTAGGCCCCTCTTATATTACTATTGCTTTCCAGTTTGATTTTTTATTCATATAAAAAATAAAAAAATTACTGTTATGCAGACTACTGCATTATTGTAAAAATGGTATAAATAATATCAGTGCACTAGTGAAAGAATATTAGACTCCCTGGTTGACGTGTATTGGACGTGTGGTGTGATTTCCTTACTCCTGAACACTGGTAAAAATTGAACATTTCCACTACTTTGAGCTCAATTTCAAGGTCGTTTTCATTGTGAAACTTATCAAAATCATCTCTATTTCTGCAATATGTTTTCCATTTTATCATTGAGACCATGAAAATGAGAATACGTACAGTGGACCCCCGCCTTACAATATTATTTCATTCCAGAAGTATGTTCAGGTGCCATTACTGAACGAATTTGTTCCCATAAGGAATATTGTGAATTAGATTAGTCCATTTCAGACCCCCAAACATACATGTACGAACGCACTTACATAAATACACTTACATAATTGGTCGCATTGGGAGCTGATCGTAAAGTGGGGGTCCACTGTACAACAATAAATACTATACGAAAATACACCTCAAAGTCGGCATTTTAATCCAAAAAAACAAGTCAGTTTTTTTTTTATTATTATGCACTGCATGCTGCAGGATTTTTTTTATGACTGCACACTGACCACACAGACCCATTCTCTCACATGTGGGCCTACCAGCTTTCTTCTGCTTGTTTGAAGCCTCTAGAATTATTGAATATATATACGTCTGAAACACTGGCTCGAAAGACGTATATATATGACCAAAACAGTCAAAGGGTTAATGACAGGCCTAGCAACTCGCCAATTTCAATATGACAGAGAACATTTGGAGCTTTATAGAGTTGTCAGCTTTTGTTTCTTGGTTATGCAAGTGTGGGATGGCACTGATTCTTCTACATTATTATTATTATAATAAAAAAGAAGCGCTAAACCACAAGGGATATACAGCACTGCAGGACAGGAAGGAAGCAAGGGTATCAGGTGGCAAAAGGGAGGAGGGATGATTAGTAGGTTACGGAGAACAGTGGGGCAGTGGATAGTGCAGGGGTAGAGGGTAGCAAGAGATTGAGGTAGAAAGGACTGAGGGGAGTGCAAAAGGTATCATCATCAAAGTTTGTGGAGTAAATCAGTCGTTGTCAAGAAGTCAATGAAAGAGTAAGGATTAAAGGAGGGTCCATCAGCAAGAAGGGAAGGTAAAGAGAGTAGTAGAGCGGAAACGATGTTGGAGGTAAATTCTGCGTGCTTGTTAATGGAGAGGGCAGTCTAACAGAATGTGGCTAACCGATACTGGAACAGGGTGCCTCTCAATGAGATGAGTAAGACGAGTGTGGCCAATGCGAAGACGGAGAGAGTAGTCTCCCAACTTCGACACTGATGACAAGAAGACGGCCAGTAACCTATACTCGGCTTAATAGACTGAAGTTTGTTACCGAGTAGATTAGACCAACGTTGTTGCCAACGGGTGTGAAGGTGGGTAGCTATTACAGCAAAATAGTCCGTAAATGGAACACCTCTATATGAAACTGGTAGGTCATGTACTGTTGATCGTGCAGCAGTGTCTGCCTGTTCACTGCCTTGTACATCAATATGACCAGGGACCCAACAAAAAAACAATATCTTTATGCTTGGTAGAGATGCGGTGTAGCTAAAGTTGGATACGGAGAACTAGGGGGCGAGGTGAATCAAATTTTCGTATAGCCTGTAAAGCACTAAGGGAGTCTGAGCCAACCACAAATGATGACACAGGCATAGATGCAATACAGATAAGTGCTGCAAGAATAGCATACAATTCAGCTGTAAAAATGCTAGCCAAGGATAGTAAATGTTCTCGCACGACACTGTCTGGAAACGCTGCCGCGAATCCGATGCCATCAGAAGACTTAGAGCCATCTGTGTACACTGCGATGGCATGAGAATGAGAGCAGAAGTGGTCAAGAAAAAGAGAGCAAGAAGCTACCGTATGAAGTTGGGCTTTCGCGCAAGGGAGTGAGAAAGAACAGACTCGAACAGCTGGAACTTCCCAGGGGGCAGGAAAAGTGAGATGCTACATGAACATAGAAAGGTGATAACTGAAGGGAAGACAAGAGCAAATGTAGGCGAAGAGAAAAGGGACGGAGCAAACAGGGGCGACAAACAAATAAAGAATGTCTACTAACATTGGTGACTATTCTATATATATGGAAGGATTATGGAGATCATGAGAGTGAACATAGTAGCGAAGGCAATGGGCATCACGGCGATTGGACAAGGATGGAATATTCGCCTCAGCATAGAGGCTCTCAACAAGGAAAGAGCGAAAAGCACCAAGGCATGAACGTAATCCCTGGTGATGGATGGGATTAATGATTCTTCTACAAAATACTAGTTTAGGCAAATAACCCATAAAAATTTTAGTGTTTTTTAAACCAATATTTTATGGAGGATTCTCATTACATGTCCTTTTTTATGTGAAATATGAAATACTCATGATGCCTACTGCATTTTTGCATATCATGCATGACAGTGCAACTATTGAAGAAAAATTTGGAGCACTGCAGGTATCGACTGCAGGAGCTTTCCTGTCTCATTGGTTCATGGGCTGCAAGCCTATGGGTCAGACCACTGTCTTTGCAGGGAAGGCCTAGCAGCTTTGCCCATCCCACCTTTCATGTCTCAGTGCTCTGTGCATACATGTCTCATACTATACTCAGCTCAGTGTTTGTGAATTGATTTTTTATCTTTTCATCATACCTTATCTACATAGTAACCATGGCACCCAAGAGGAATGAGAATGACGATGAAAGTGGGAAGAAAAACTTTTTAAGTAGTATTCAAGTCTTGGTGTTATGAAGAAAACTGAGAGATTAGATAAGGTTAAAAGTGGTGCACATGTGGTGAAGATGGGGAGAGTCTGTGGCCTCAATCTATTCATTTAAAAGAAATTAGAAAATAAGTAACCCAGGTTGTGGCTTTCTAAAAAGAATAACACATAGGTCACAACAGTTAAGGCAGAACAATTACAGAGTAAGTGAACTGAAAAAAAAAAAACGAAGAAAGGTGCACCACTTAATTTCATCTTAAGGGGAAAAAAAAGCCTTATATTACTATAAAAGTGTGTGATGAGGAAGGAAGGCCTGAACAGGAGTGTGTGTTTAGCACAGGCTGGTTCAACAAGTTCAAGTAGAGTAATAGACTGCATAATATTAAGTTTCCCTTCAAAGTCCTTCTGCTGACTACACTACTGCAGGGAATTTTTCTGCCGAGTTATAGGAAATTATTTCTGTAGGGTGACCATGAACTACAGTAAATGTTTAATGCTGATGAGACAAGTCTTTATTGAAAGAAGATGCCAGCAAGAATTTGCATCAGTCAGCAAGAGAAAAAGGGCACTGGGATTCAAGGCACCAAGGATCACTTTCCCTTGCTCCTTTGCAGTACTGCATCAGGTGATTTTAAATGTAAGCCCATGGTTATTTACCACTCTAAGACTCCCATGCTTTGAAAGGTGTAGATAAAACCACCTTACCAGTTCTTTGGAGGTCAAACCAGTCAGCAGATAACAGTGGAATTATTTATTGACTAGTTTAAGCATCACTTAATTCCCGAAGTCATGTTTAACCTGTGCAGCAAGAACCTTGCATTCAAGGTTCTCTCTTGATAATTTCTGTACTCATCCAGATGCTTTCTTGGATGCTCACCCACCTATAACTGTTGTGTTTTTACCACCATATACAACATCCTTAATATAACCACTGGATTGTGGAATTATTAAGTCATAAAAGTGTAGCTACACACAAAAAGTGATACAGAAATTTGTTGCAGCAATGGACATAGTGGCAGACCTACATTTTTAGGGCCCTGAAGCTTTAATTGTTATGGGGAACCCTTCGCAACCAGTAACGGCTAGCCTACATGATACTTTAATAATCTTTTAATTTTTATTTTAATTATTTTGTATTGAATTACATTACAGTGGACCCTCGGGTAATGACATTAATCCGTTCCAGAGAGCTTGTCTTTAACCGATTTTTTCGTTATCCGAATTAATTTTCCCTATAAGAAATAATGGAAATCCAATTAATCCGTTCCAGACACCCAATATAATTTATTTACACGAAATATACATTTCCCTACACAGAAAACAATGAGACATGCAGAATAAACAATACTGAAATGACACTTGCCTTTATCGAAGATGTACTGATCAGTGATGAGATGGGAGGAGGGCAGAGGATGGAGGAGTTTGCAATTGTTTGGAAGGAGAGTCCCCTTCCATGAAGACTTCAGGTAACAAGTCCTTTTCTGGGGCTACCTCCCTTCTTTGTTGTTTAATGTCACTAGGACCAGCTTGAGAGTCCCTGGACCCCTGTCGCACCAAAAATCTGTCCAGAGAGCTCTGTTTCTGGCATCTCTAAGATTTCCCTAAAATGGGACACAACATTGTCCTATAGATGTTGCCAGCATGGCCTGCAACAGCTGTGTCAGGGTGATGTTCATCCATAAATGTTTGCACATAAGAAAGCAGGAACACTGCAGCAGGCCTGTTGTCCCATATTAGGCAAGTCCTTCACAAACCATCCCACTAACAGAATTGTATTTGCCCAACCCAATTTTCAATACTTCCCAAGCAATAAGCTTTGATAATTCTATTCACTCATGCACAAGTCCCAATCAAATCAAATCATGTGTGTGGGGAAATACCTTGGCTGGTATGTGGGGAAGTACCCTGGCTTGTATGTGGGGGAAGTACCCTGGCTGGTATGTGGGGGAAGTACCCTGGCTGGGATGTGGGGAAATTCCCTGGCTGGTATGTGGGGAAGTACCCTGGCTGGTATGTGGAGAAGTACCCTGGCTGGTATGTGGGAAAGTACCCTGGCTGGTATGTAGGGAAGTTCCCTGGCTGGTGTGTGGGAAGTACCCTGCCTGGTATGTAGGGAAGTACCCTGGCTAGTATGTGGGGAAGTACCCTGGCTAGTATGTGGGGAAGTACCCTTGTTGGTATGTGGGGAAGTTCCCTGGCTGGTGTGTGGTAAGTACCCTCACTGGTGTTCATAAGAAAGCAGGAACACTGCAGCAAACCTGTTGGCCCATACTACCACCATCACTATTACCCTCTACCACTACCACTTTCATATCTTTCTACAAACTTTTTCTTGAATTCTATAGTGTTTCTCACACTCTTTACTACAGGGCTGGCACTAGAAGCTTTCTTTGGAATCGTCCTCGCTGGCTTGTAAACAATGGCACACTGACTGTACATGGAGTGTCCAGGCCACTCACGCCACGCTGACACGTTCAGGATGAATGTCCTTAACCGAGTTCTTTTTTGGTAACCGAGCCAATATTTTGACACAAAAACATGTTGCTATCCAATTTTTTTTCATTATCCAATGACGTTGTTACCCAAGGGTCCACTGTAATATTATTAATGTTTTTTTTTTTAAAAACCTTTCTCATACAGTAAGCCCAAAATTTTTAAGCAATGTGGACTAAAGGTGCTTCTGGGGCCCCTCCGGGATTAGGGGCCCTGAAGCTTAAGCTTCATTAGTTTCATAGTAGACCCACCCCTGAATTATGGATACTGACTCCGACCTTGCAGTACCAAACTTTTGGTATATATATTTAACATTACAGAGCCATAGCTCATATATCGAAGCAATGGAATGTGTCCCCCAAAAACATTAAAATGTAAGCGGGAAAAAGTATAGCCTATGGGAATACTTTTCAAAATTTTTACTTCACTTGAAGTCGGTGCTGGAAAAGTTCAGGGGTACAGAGTTTTCCACAAAAAGGGTTTTTTGAAGTATGCAGGATGGACGAATTAGCTCATAAAAGACGATGACAAAGACAAGCCCCGGGGGACATTTTTGGCAGAGCTCAATGCACAGAACAAAGGAGGCAAAAAAAAAGGGGAAGAAAAAACCGAAGAAAAACTTGGTTAACACTGCAACAGTTTACATAGCATTTCCATTTTATTGGTAAAAGTTGCGCAGATTTTTTATTGAAGAAATCCTGATAAATCTAAAAACACTGCTTAAACTGGGGCTTAAAGCACTGTGATTTTTGGGCATTGCTGTTAAATATGCAGGTAACAAGAACCAAAGCACATTAAAAAGTTTTTCCACTACTCCATCAACCACTATTTTAGTGAAAGAGCCTAATATCCCCCTCAACAAATGACCAAAACCCTTTCAACCTCACCCAGGAGGACCAAGCCCCCTTTTCCATCTTTTCAGAATCACATACATCAGTAACCCAAAATTTAGGGGTAAGAAATACAGGGGCCCCCCGGTTATGGGCCCAGTTCTGTTATCGCCTTTTTTTTCCGCCCGTATGGGCCCGTTAATTCGGTGATCGGCTTTTAGCGGGGGCTGTTTGCGCATCGTTTGGCTGCCTCTGGGTGGCTGAGGAAGCTTTCTCTACTTTCCAAACTTTTTGCTTATTCCCTTTGTATTTTGTGTTATTTTTGCAGTAAAACGTGAAATAAGTAACCAGGGGCTCCAAAAAAGCTCCTGGGGTAAAAAAAATGAAAAACACCATGGAATTTAAGTGTGAAGTGAAGAAAATTTTGAGGTGGTATGAAGGTGGGGGGAACTTGCCAAAGTACAGCAAGAATAAATCAACAATTACTCTATCCGGGCAAAGAAAGAAAAAATCAAGGATGCAAAATTTTTAAAAAAGGATAAATTTCTAACAAAAAAAGGCCACCAATCATGGAAGAGATGGAGAAGTTATTATTATGGGATTAAGGAAAAAGAATTATGAGAGACATGTTAAGAGTCTTTTATTTTTGAAAGGGAAGGCATTCATGAGGATTTTGCAAAAAAAATGCGGAACAAGTAGGGTTTGTGAATTTAGGGCAGCAAGGATGGTTTGATAGTTTTAAGAAGCGAGTGGCATACAATTTTGAAGGGCATGGGAGGTGCAATTCTGACAAATGTGCAGCAAAAAATTCTCGGAATTCCGGGGGTACAAAGGGGCGAAGGTTTCAAACTCCAACAGTGTTAAATTTGGGGACAAAACAGGCCTTTTTTGGAAAGAAAAGCCAAACGGGATTACTTTACTAGGGAAAAGGCACTCCCCGGGGACAAAAGCCAAAAAGACAGCTTACTTTTTTTTGTGTATAAATGCTAGGGGGGATTTCAAAGTGAACCCTTTACTTGTGTATCACTCAGAAAATCCCAGTGTGTTAAAGAAAAACAATGTCATGAAAATAGATTGTGTGTGATGTGGAAAGCAAATCTAAGGCTGGGTCACAAGGCAAATATTCAGAGGGGTTAATGATGTTTTGGCCCAAGGGGAAAAAAAAACCCTCCGGAAAAAAAATTTCCCACTAAAGTCCCTTGGATGGACAATGCTCCTGCCTCCTCCAGATTTGGAAGACAAGTGTTTAGGGACTTAAATTTTTAAAAAAGGGAAAGTTCTTGCCTCCTAACACCCCTCTTCCTCCACCCAGGACCAGCAGGTCACTTCAAATTTAAAAAAAACTCTACACAAAAGCAGTGTTTAAAAAAGTGCTTTAAAGTGACCTTTGGGACATCATTGACTCTAAAGAGTTCTGGAGGAAATCACTTCACATCCTCCTTCATAAGCCTTATGGGAAAGGTTTGGGGGGAGTGCTTCCAGGACGGGGAATCCCTTGGTTGGAGGTGAGTGGGAGGATGTGGAAGATTTTGGTGGGGACCCGGGGAAAGCTAACCACTGAAAGCTGCGTGTTTGAACATGAACAGCAACGGCAGCTGAGGAACTTTCCAGAGGGGGAGGAAGAGGGGTAAAAGGAGGTGCCTTCTTCATTAATTAAAAACATTTGTCAAAGCAGAATGATGGAAAAATTTTTGTAGAGAAATACCACCTGAAAAAGCAAACAAGCCATATCTGCAACATGTTTATTTAAAAACCCTTCCCCCTTTTTAGGGAAAATTTTAAAGAGTGCCAGAAACAAAGCACCGGGCAGTTATTTTGTGGACGGGGGTCCAGTGCTCTGAACGGCCCAGGGGGCTTTAAAAGCAAAGAAGGAAAAAACCCCAGAAAGGGCTTTGCTACCTTAAGTCTTCATGATGGGTTTTTCCCTCCCAAACACAAACTCCCCCCCTCTTTCCTCCCCCCTATCTTCCGAAGCCAGCATTAGCCTTCAATAAAGGTATTAAAAATTTTTATAAAAACTTAATTTTTTTTTTTTTTTGTGAATACTTCTGTCGAAGGGATTAACTGTTTTACAAAAATTCTTGTGGGAAATATTATTTTGGGCTTTGGGCCTTTCAGTTTTGGCCTCCTTTCGGGAACGATTACGGCGAAAATGGGGGTCCACTGTATTTAGTAACTTTTTTTAGCCTTAACCCTTTCACTTTTGGCCTGTAAATTACAGTTTGAAAAGGGGGTTTTGGGTCCCATAATACTACACCAAAAAATTCTAGGGGTTTTCCCAATCTTGTTGAAATAGCGGTGGGCCTACATATGAGAAAATGGGTCTGAGGGGGTCATGCGTCAGTATAAAAAAAAAAATCCGCAGCATGCAGTGGAAAAAAAAAAAACTGCAAACTGTGTTTTTTTTTTAAAACGCGGCTTGCGGGAAATCTGTTTTTTTTGGGTCCATTTGACAAAATTTTTAAGATATTTTACAGAAATAGAGAATTTTAAATGGTTTACAGACAAAAAAGTCCCTTAAAAGTGAGTAAAGTAAGGAAATTTTCGATTTTGCTGATTTAAAGATAAACAAATCATGTCACGTGCCCAATACCGTCAACTGGGGGGTCAATATTTTTTCACAAATGCCTGTATTTTTTAACCTTTTTTAAATAATGCAGTAGCCTGCCAAAACACGTAATAAAGGGGGCCCGGGAACATGACTAATGAACAAGAAAATGTTATTTTAGGCTGGAAATTTTTGGGCATTTTTAAATTTCTGGCCCCTATTTTAAAATTTGGCCTTCCCTAAATTTTGTATAAATTGCCCAAATTATCAATTTTTATCACTTTATTGGGTATTGAAAATAAAGGGGCATTTTTTGTACTTAATAATAGAACAACCTGGGGTTACCGGGGTTTTCCGGGGATCAACCCCGCGGCTCGGTCCTGACCAGCCTCCCGGTGGTCAGGGCCTATCAACCAGGCTGAAACCCGGCCCCACGCATCCCAAATCCGGGACGACTTTAGGGATCGTCCAGCTCCTCTTTAAGGCACCGGGGGTTTATTTTAGTTCCCTAATGCTTGATGGGAAAGGGTGTTGAACAGTCTTGGGGCCCCGGACACTTTTTGGCTTTTCTCTTAGTGGGGACCAATGGCGCCCCCCCTTTTAAAAACCCTTTTAGGGTCCGCCCCTAGATCACGCTTTACGTTGATGTCCAAACCGAGATCTACACCAAAATTTTAGCGCCGCAAATTTTTGCGCGAAAACGTCAAGGCCTACATGTAGAGAACGGGTCTGCGTGGGGGGTGCGCCTAAAAAAAAATCTAGCCGCCCCATAGCTTGGGGGAATGCCGCTCAGTTACCCTTGCCCCCATGCCCCGTTGCAAGTCAGCTCTCACTCCCCGGAAAATTTGGGGCTCTCCCTTTTCCCATTTAAGTTTTGACACTGGGAAGTGGAAAAAAGAAAAGAATTCTACGGCTTGATCATTAGTGACCGAAAAGAATGACCAGGGGATCGATAATAGTGCAGAAAAACCCCGACGATCCTCAACCTTTTACCTTGTGGGCACTCGTGACCACGGTCGTTGTTCCCCATCGCAAAAAGAAAACTAATATTTTCCCCGTGGCCCGGCAATTTACTTCAAATGATGATGATAGTGCTGGACGTGATTTTTTGCGCTCGACGATCATTCGAGTGTGATAGCGAGGAAACATATTCACCGTGAAGGTCGGTAGTTCGCCGCCGCATGCTCGGGAGGCCCCAGCTGTGCCCAGGGGCGGGGTACATCCCCTGGGCCCAACAAACCCGTTTTTGGTAGTGATAGTGAGGATGATGGGGGCTACACTTGGCATGGTAGACCCAGGGAAGTGGGTGGTGTTAGTGGGGATGGGGCCCGCCATGCTGACTCACCAGGGCCCCGCGGGGGCCCCGGCTCACCTCGTCATTCAAGGACAAAGGGAGCGCCCGCCACCACCCACCCCAACCACAACCACCCGCACAACTAGCCTTATGCCCTATCCACCCGCAAAAAACCCTATGTGGGATTGGGACAAAAACCCCAAATTTTTTTTCCCCAAACCTCACCACTTTGAGACTCTCAAAGTGGAATTCTACCCATTTGCCCTTGGAACCACGGCCAAGAAATGAATTTTTTGAATTTTCTTTGACCGCCATTGATGGCATTATTGTCAGGAAAGTAAAAAAGTATTTTGAGTACACCATGGGAAATACATCTTTCACCCATCAAGACTACCAGGTGGAAAGAGACGACTGTTGCAGAATGATTGGGTTTTTGCAACAATAATGCTATCCTCACATCTATAAGCAAATTAAAAGCATACTGGGCCACAGTCGGCTAATTTTTACCCCGGTCTTCATGAAATCATACCAGTGAAAAAGTTATCTTACTCTTACGTATGTTGCACTTCTCACAAAACCCCCCTGACAAATGACAGTTTTACAAGATTTGAAATGTCTTTCATGTATCTCAAACAAAATTCAGCCCTATATTTTATCCATTCAAAAAATCTTATAATTTACGGTCTTTTTTTTTGTTCAAAGGTAGACTGTCATTCAAGCAGTAATACTGAGCAAGAGGGAAAAGCTTTGGGATAAAAATGTTTGTACTCTTGATTGTGACAGGGGGGTGGTGTTGGATATTGTTTATACACGGGTAGTAAAACATTTAAAAATACCCAAAATGTTATTGGGTACTCAGGTGACGTAGTGAGAAAAAATTGATGCACCCTTTTCTTGGTAAGGGGGATACATTATAACCCAAACTGGTACCAACCCTTACTCCGGATTTCATGCGATGAAAAGACAGTTGGGGTGCCCCAGGGTTCTAATCGTAAAATTGCCCAGGGGCCCCGCAGGTGCTCGTGGTGTGACATGCAGGTGTTTATGCCAATGAATCAGGTTCGGTGGCATGACAAACAGATGCACATTTTTGACAACCCCTTCACCGTAAAGAAAAGCAAGACAGTGCAAAGTTATCGAGTACTAAAAGAACGTTTCAAAAACCCGTGACAGTGATTGATTTTTCACAAAAAATGCGCTGGTTGAAAATGTGACATGAAATTGGTTTTTTTTTGACGTGTTTTGTAAGAGTTACAAGTTATGTGAAACTTTTCTTCCATCCAGGACTTTCAATGCTCAATGATAAATATGTACCAAATAAAGACTGGCAAACAGACCCTGGGAAAGGTGAATTTTTTTTGTCTGTTGTCAGACAACTATAATGAAGTACCGGGGAAAAAACCCCGCTAACAACCGGTCCTCGAATTCAGGATATACCCAAGCGTTTAGGGGGGGAAGGTACATTTCATAATACAACCCTTCAACTCAGAGAAAATTTTCTCGAAGAGATGCAGTCTGTGCACAAACAAAAAGACGGCAACAAAGACGCAAAGACACTCGGTTTTTGGGAGGAATGTAAGGCCCCTGTGAGGTGCCTTGTTTTTAAGGAGTTCCCCCAAGCTCCACGTTCTAAAACCATGTTCGTGATTGGTGGTAACGCTCTCGCTTCCACGGGAGGGCCTGGTTCGATTCCCTGCCAAGAGAAAAATTGGACTGTTTCTTTTAACCTTTGTTATGTTCCCCATCTAAAATGGGTACCTGGGTGTTAGTCGACTGGGTTGGGGCGCTCCTGGAAAAGACCAAGGGGGCCGGTCACAGACCGGGCCCGGGGCGTTGACCCCCGGAACTCTCTCCCGGGCTCCGGTAATGATAACATTGTATTTTACAAAATTTGTGCTGTTTTTTGTATAAACAACGTGGGAAACAATAATTGATAATAACTTTAGTGCGGTTATTGTGTTCAATACAGTGAGTTTATATATAATTATATACAGTATTGGTCTCTCAGGCCCCCAAATGTTAGTAGGAATAGAAAAAAATTGGAAAAGAAAAGAAAAAACAACAAAAACCGCAAAATAATGTAATGCGCGTATGTTGAATTCGTCGATGTTGCCGCCACCACATCATTTTCGACAAACTTCTTGGCACTGTATCTCGGTAAGTACTGATCAGATTTTTTTTTTCTTATTACCTTCACAAAAATATGCTCTTTAATTCTGTAAGAAAAAATAATTTTTTTTTTTTTCAAAATTTCTTGGACACTGGAGCACCACTTCAGATTTTGGCCTTGGACCCTGAAGGGGTTAATTGGGAGGCATTTTGCATCGTCTGCCCAATCTTTTACTTTCGTAGGGAGTGATTTCTGTGTGCAGATTTGGGACCATTCCTTCCAGGATTTTCCAGGTGTAGATTATGATATATCTCTCCCTCCTGCGTTCCAACGAGTACAAGTCAAGTGCTTCCAAGCGTTCCCAGTAGTTAAGGTGCTTGACAGAACTTATACATGCAGTAAAGGATCTCTGTACACTCTCTAGATCTGCAATTTCACCTGCTTTGAATGGAGATGTTAATGTACAGCAGTATTCCAGCCTAGAGAGAACAAGTGATTTGAAGAGGATCATCATTGGCTTGGTATCTCTCGTTTTGAACGTTCTCATTATCCATCCTATCATTTTTCTTTGTACTTGTGATCGTGGCACTGTTGTGATCCTTGAAAGTGAGATCCTCAGACATTACTACTCCCAGGTCCCTTACATTATTTTTCTGCTCTATTGTATGGCCAGAGTTCTAGTGTAATAGTTATGAGTTTGGTCAACTGGAACAATGGAATTGGCCAAAATAGGGCTCAAAGTTGGCAAAATCACTGATTCATCAATATCGCTGAGACTGCTAACTGAGCAAGAGCGTAATTCCATAAGTTTTCCATCAAATTTCATACTTTTGGTTTCATTACCATTGGGAAATGATTCTCCATTTCATAAGAAAAAATAACTTTTTTTTTTTTTAAATTCTTCAACACTGAGAGCAAGTTTGTGAGCAGGGGGTTTCAACATTGAAAGGGTTAAGCAATACATCACGACAACCAAGTACAATTACATTATCATTTTAATTATTCTTACAATTTACCTAAAAAAATTTTTTTTGCCATTTTTTGAGACCAGGGAACATAACCCTGTTCTTTGGGTTGTTTCATAATTTTTTTTAGTCGATGCCATTTTCAAGAATGTAACTACCATCTACTGTACTTGATTTTTATTTTTAAATTTCTAGTAGTTTTAGAATTTAGAATAATTTTCTTCTAAATCATTTCATTGTATTACCACTCTATTTCTAGTGTCCCTTTGACATCTCTTCTTTCTTAGTTCATAGCTATGGATCTCCCTGATGATGGCACCACAAAATCTATCAGTTTTTGTATTTGATAATCTTAAACATTATGTGATTATCATATCTCCTGTTATTCTCCTGTCTTCTTTGCAGCTCACATCCTTTAGTTTAGGACTTCATAAATCCCACTATGGGAAAAATGTCATCAATAAAAGTGAAAGTAGGCAGTCTAAGTTGTAGTAATGCTGTACAGTATATAGTGTGAATAGTTATTAAAGGTGAGACTTTCAGAAAAGATGGAATATGGTGCAAATTAGGATGTTGAAAGAGTGACTGTCAGAACAATGAAGTAAAAACATTCTCTAATGAATGACACGATCAAAAGGTAATGAAGCATCAGAAGAGCTGGACTGTTCTTGTAGAGTGGCACCGCCATGTGAGATTACCGACTGAGAGAAGTGTATCCAATATGTGGATAATACAAAAATTTCTGTTTTCCTCACCGACAACAACAAAAGAAGGATGGTTATGAATGCAATTATAGTTTGGTGGTACAGAGACCAGTGGAATATTATAAAAGACCAGCTGAAGATGGAGGGCTTGACTATCAGTCTCCCAAGAAAAACAAGGCAAAATTTTAAATAAATTCAGTTTACTAAGATATGTGACTCATAGGAAAGCTGTGAGATTTATCAAAGCATTTAGGAATCAAAGAGTAGGCCAATAAGTTACACAGTTTAGCATCCTGGTATACAGTATAGAAAACATATGGGCATAGTGTGGAATGATGGAGCTCTACTGAAAGACCTTGACCTTGTCTCAATGAAAGATGCCCCAGCTGGAAACGAGTCAAATATGTTGTGACAAGTTGGCTACCGGTCGACTGTCCATGGCAGCACAAGTCTAGTACAGGTCCATCATCACAAATCCGGCAATCAGACATCGTGTTCCATCAGTTATTCGGCACTAATTCCGGCTAGAATAATTTCAAATTTCCAGGGTCACCACACCAACCTGCTGGTATTGTTTGGTAGTGCTACTTGCTGCATAAACCATTCCAATTTCTTTTTCTCCATTTATTATTATAACCTGCTTGCTTTTAGCCCAAGCCATGGTTCTAACGAATAAAAGAAATTCTTCTTGTCGTGTAAAGCACCTACACAGTACATTGTCCATTAAAGATAAGGTGGCTTTGAAGCCACTGTCCGTTGCCATGAGCTCAGTCTCGTGATGCAGGGGAATATGCTTTATTATTAAGCTAATATCAACACTACAGCTTATTTGCCTATCACAATTGATCTAATGACATAATAAACAATATAACTAAAATAAAAAACATGTTAAATACTCCAGAATGAATAATATTTGACATAATACCGAGCAGTTCGATGGAGGTATGAAAAGAATATGGGATACAAGTACCATTTTCCTATCCCTGTTTTGGGGGCTTACATTAGAGAAAACAAATTATAGCATAGGGCCAACTGTGATATACACTAGCACTGCACCATAAAACTGAAACAAAAAGTCTATTTTCTCTACATAGATTATCACACACATCCTAGACAACCTAGGATAACCCCCAAAAAAAGTCAAAGTGGCTTATTTCTAGTACATTACCTGGCTTGGGCTAGCCATATATGATTTTTATTAAATACTTGATTCCTAGCCAGCGTAGAAACACTGGGCGTGTTTCTTTACACCTGTTGTCTATATTCACCCATCAGTAAATGGGTACCTGGGTGTTAGTGGACTGGTGTGGGTCTTATTCTGGGACACTGACCTAATTTGCCTGAAATGCTTAGCATAACAAGGGGCTTTCTATATAGTAGTATGTCACTGATGTCAGCTAGGCCTGTATACCATGTACATGTAGTAAATAAAGATACAGTGGAACCTCTACTTGCGAGTTTAATCCATTCCATGACCTTGCTCGCAACTGGATTTGCTCGTTTGCAAAGTAAATTTTCCTCATTTAAATTAATTGAAATGCAATTAATCCGCTCCAGTGGAATTCTGTACTTCAATAATTACACTAATATCAAGTCTACGGATTATTTATCTATCTCACTTCATCTAATATGACATAATAAACAATATAAATAACATAGAAACCTGATATATACTCTGAAATGAATAAAATATGTCATTCATGTACTGGTATGGGTGGTGTCGGCGGTGGACGAGAGTTTGTCTGGAGACCGGGCAAAATTCTTCATGAATAATTTCGCTAATATCATCTGTACATCTTATTTATATATCACAGTTCATCTAATACGACATAACAGACAATATAAATAACACAGAAACACGATATATACTCTAGAATGAATAAAATATGTCATTATGTAACAGGTGGAGGCGGCCACAACCGCTCCCTCTTTGTTGTGGTAAACACTGCCATCTAGTGACGGCCTTTTGAAGCCGTCTATTATTATAATTATTATATGTAGTACATTATTATTATATATGTATTATTATTATACATATTATATTATTATTATTGTATTATACTATTATTATTATTATTATTATACGTATTGTTATTATTCATATTATTATTATACATATTATTATTATTATCGTTATTATTATTATTATATAAATTATTTGTAATTTTTATTCACACAAAAAATATAAGATTTACTGTTATTCCTAATTGCAATAATTGTATAAATAATGTCAACCCATTCACGACTGCATATTGGAATGGAATTTGTTTACTCTGAAACAGCCAAGCAATGGACCATTTCTCCTAGGTTGAGCTCAATTTCAAGGCACTTTTTGTCATGAAAGCAATCAAAATCCTATCTATTTCTGCAATATATCTTCCATTCTATCAAATGAGACCAAAAAAAACGAGAATACAACCATAAAAACCATTCGAAATTACCACTAAGGGGTGGCTAATTGCTGAGAAGTGAACTCCATTATTTATGCTTAGATTTCTTTCATTTTTGGTGTACGTTAAGAAGCATCTTTCCATCATACATTGCCCAAGTTTCAATAAGATAGTCCAACAAACAAATGAGATACAATTCCCGAGATCAACAGCAAGAGCCCCTCACCAGTGTCAAGGAACCTGCCTTGAGGTCTACTCGCTTGTGGAAATTTTGCTCGCATATGGAAGCAAAAAATCGACCCATCGACTGCTCGTATTTGGAAAAACTCGCACGTGGACACGCTCGCAAGTAGAGGTTCCATTGTATTATTATTATTATAATTATTTTTTTTCTCTCAGTTTTTTGTTGGGCTATCTTAATGAAACTTGGGCAATGTATGATAGAAAGATGCTTCTTAATGTACAAGAAAAATGAAAGAAATCAGACCATAAATAATGGAGTTTACTTCTTAGCCATTAGCAGAACGATAGCGATATATTTTCGTATGGTTTTTATGGTGGTATTCTCGTTTTTTGGTCTCATTTGATAGAATGGAAGATATATTATAGAAATAGATATGATTTTGATTGCTTTCACGACGAAAAGTACCTTGAAATTGCACTCACAGTAGCAGAAATGTTCGATTCTTCAGCGATGTTCAAGAGTAAATAAATGACGTCATTGTCTAATACATGTGTGCCTGCCAGTCCAAATTCCAATACACAGTCAAGAATCGGTTGACATTATTTATACAATTATTACAATAATGCAGTAGTCTGCATAACAGTAACTCTTCTATTTTTTTTGTGCGAATAAAAATTGCAAATGGTAAGCAAGAGTAATATAAGAAGGGCCTGGAGCCATGACTAATAAACAGAGAAAATGTTATTTTAGTGGCAGGAATGTCTCCATTGTTTATTCTGGACCCTATTTTGAAATTGGCATCTGTTGAAATTTGTGTGAAATTAGCCAAATTGTCAATTTCTGACCACTTTATTGGGTAGTTGAAATAGGTGAATAGGCGGTTTCTTATACTCAGTCGACAGAATAGAAATAAGTAAATAACTAAGTTTGTTTAGATATACACAAATACAGTTACATAGATTTTCATACATAGCAGTGTATGTATAGAGAACCTACGATAACCCAAAAAAGTCAAACAAAGTGACTTATTTCCAGTACCTGGCTTGGGCTTGCCATATATGATTTTTTGGTAAATATTTTTTTTTCCCAGTTGTCTGTTGGGCTGTCTTATTGAAACTCGGGAAATGTATAACGGAAAGATGCTTCTTAATGCACACCAAGAATGAAAAAAAAAAAAAATGGATGATAAACATGGGAGTTCACTTCTCAGCCATTAGCCGCCTTTTTGCGGTATATTTTCGTATGGTTTTTATGGTTGTATTCTCGTTTTTTGGTCTCATTTGATTGGTTTCACGACGAAAAGTACCTTGAAATTGAGCTCAAATTAGCAGAAATGTTCGATTTTTGCTGATGTTCAATGAGCTTTCTTGTTGGTTAATTTTATTGAGTGTATTCTAACCTAACCACTCTGTAATCTGGCAAACTCAGTAATCCAGCATACTACAGGTCCCAATGATGCCGGATTTGTGATGGCAGACCTGTAATAACAAAATCGAGGAGAACAAATCCCAGGAGAAAGAAATGAAAGGAGTCCATTGATGATCATTAGTGTTAAATACACATCCTTATGGCACACCTTCATCTTGAATGATGTCAGGTGAAAGACTTATTGACCCAAGAGCAATGGTTATTAGTTAGAAAGCAGGTCTTACAAGACGTCATACCATCAGATGGTGTCATACGCTTACTCTAAGCTGAAAAAACAGCCATAACAAGGATTCTAAATTTATGCATTAAGACAGAATAAAGGCTATTATGGGACAGTCCTTTCTATAATTTGTATATCCATAACACTGAAATGACTGATAGCCAAAAAATCTTTAGCTAACAACTTATTGCAGAAATTTGCAATAGGTTGTGCTATGTGCATACAGTTTTCAGAAAGAAGTAATTACTGCAGTTTTACACAGAATGAGATAAGTTCCTTCAGACCAGATCCATCTCAAGATCTTTAACCCTTTCAGGGTCCGTCCCGTAGATCTACGGCTTTACGTTCATGAGCTCAGCTCACTCTGATAAACTGTGAGTGGTACATTTGGGCCTAGATATAAGAGAATACATCTATGTGGTATGTGTGCACCACATAAAACAGATTCTGCAGCACACTGTGTATAATGAGAGAAAAAAACTGAAATCATGATTTTTCGATTAAAACAGCAACTTTGCAGTGTTTTTTTCGTATGTTTTTTATAGTTGTATTTGCGATTTCTTGGTCTCATTTGATAGAATGGAAGACATATTACAGAAATAGGATGATTTTGATTGGTTTTAGCACTGGAAATGGCTTGAAACTGAGCTCAAAGTAGCAGAAATGTTAAATTTTTGCCGATATTCAAGAGTAAACAAACGACCTCACACGTCTAATACATGCCAGCTGGTGGGTCTAATATACATTCACAAATATGGTGATGATATTTATACAATTATTACAGTATTGCATAACAGTAAATCTTCTATTTTTTGGTGTGAATAAAAATTCATTATGTGAATAAAAAATCAAAATGGAATTCATTTGTAAAGCCTCAAAACGTAACTAATGAACAGAGGAAATGTTAGTTTAGTTCCAGGAATACCTACATTGTTTATTCTGGACCCTATTTTGAAATTGGAATATTCTGAACTTTGTGTTAAATTGGCCAAATTAACAATTTCCGATCACTTTAATTTGTAGTTGAAACAGTTGACTTGGCGATTTCTTGTGCTCAATCGATAGAATTGAAGTAATACTAGTGAAATAGCTAGGAATTTGGTTGACTGAAATAATGTAATTGGCCTAAAATGGGAGTCAAAGTCGGCAAAATCGCCGATTCGTAAATATCGCTGACACATCAAAATTCGCAAGAGCATAATTTCGTCAATTTTTCATCAAATTTCGTACTTTTTGTTTTATTACCTTCACAAAAAGATTCTCTACCATTTCATAAGAAAAAATAACAAATTTTTTTTTTGAAAATTCTTGGACACTGGGGCACCACTTCAGATTTGGGCCTTGGACCCTGAAGGGGTTAACAAGTAAAACTGAATAGTGCAAATGTTGAACTATGGTAACATATACAGTGGACCCCCGGTTTTCATAATTAATCCGTTCCAGAGAGAGTGACTAAACCCAAATCTGACGAATTCTGAATTAATTTTCCCCATAAGAAATAATGGAAATCCAATTAACCGTTTCAGACACCCAAAAGTATTAAAAAAAAAAATGCTTTTTACATGAAATATACATTTACCCACACAGAAAACAATGATACATGAAGAATAAAACAATAATAACATCACACTTACCTTTACTGAAGTCATGGTGATGTATAGAAAATGGGAGGAGGGAAGAGGATGGAGGAGTTTACAACTGTTTGAAAGGGGAATCCTCTTCCATAAAGACTTCAGATACCAAGTTCTTATCCTGGGTTACTTCCCTTCTTTGTTTTTTAATGCCACTAGGACCAGCTTGAGAGTCACTGGACCCCTGTCGCTCAAAAAAGTGTTCCAGAGAGGTCTGTTTCTGGCGTATGTAAGGAATTGTGTTGGGAGACAGGACAAGATAGTCCTTCATTATGACACTAATATCAGCTCTACGGCTTATTTATTTAGCACAATTCATCTAATATGACATAATAAACAACATTAATAACATAGAAACATGATATATACTCTAGAATGAATAAAATATGGCATTAAGAATGTCACGAGTGGTGGTGTGTTGTTGTTATAGTTGTTGAGTGTATAAAGGCCACTGAAAGATAAGCCTTACAGAGTGGTGGTGGAGGTGGCAGCAAGAGGCAGTGGAGGTGGCGGTGTTAGTTAGTAGCCCTACATACCTCCAACAACAATGGAAGTGTCAGTTTCATACAGTTTCATACTTGCTACACTGTTAATGCTACACTTTATCGTTGGCTGGTACTATAGCCTTTATCGGCTCCTGCTGCTTTTGTATCGTACATATTGCAGAATCACTGAAAAAGGCACATTCTCCCCTCTCTCTCAACCCTTTACCAAAGGGCTGGCTGGCACTAGGAACTTTCTTTGGGGCCATGGTGGCTTATTTAGCAGTTGCAAACACTAAAAAGAATGGAATACAAAATATATTGTATGAACGCATGGGATTGTCCTCACTGGCTGATAAATAATGGCAAACTGGCTGTAAATGGTGTGTCAGGCCACGTAAACACATTTGGGACGAATGACTAATACCGAGTTCAATGACAATCACCGAGCCAATATTCTGAAGAAAAAACTTTACTTATTACGAATTCCGATGACGACGTAATCCGGGGGTCCACTGTACATCAAGAAGCCAAGCTGCTATAACTTGACAGTTTTCCAATGCTGATATAAGAGAAGGAATGTAAAAAAATGGTAAGAGGGTTCATCAGTATGAGAAGTAAACTCCTGAAGATTTCAAAAATAAAATTCTGAACTGAAAGTGAGGAGACAAACATAGCACTCAACAAATAAAGCTATTTAGAACAGAGATGCAAGCATGCAAACATGTATGCTCAGTTATGTGCAGGGCAATGCAAACAAGCCATTAACTGTTTGAAAGCCATGACAGTACTCAATAAAACAAGTGTACCAATAACTTACCCGAGCAACATGTGTAGAAGAAAAGCTCAAAGACAGACAGGGTGGGTAAGGAGACTTGGCAACATTGCTAGAGTAGCATGTTTATGAGTATGTACACAAAAGCTTCTAAAGATGCCTAACTGAAGTTAGTAGTGTCTTCTGCATGGAAGGACAAGAGTCCCAGACAATGCTTGAATTAAGTTGAGCATGTCAGACTGTAATTGCATGTTACCTATGGTTTGTAACTGGTAAGACTGTCTGCATGGGTGTCTTTGGCATGGCCAATGTGTTTTCATCAACAATACATCAAAATGGAAGGTTTGTGTTCATTAAATCCACTCTTTCTTCAGCTCTGAAAAGTGGACTGTTAATTCCAATCCACATACATGGTACAAGTATCTGGATACATGGTACTTGTATCTGGATTGGAATTAACTAACAGTTTACTTTCATGAGCTGGAAAAGACTAAAAAGGCAGAATGGTTCAGCAAGAAGGCTTACATGGGCGACTATGGGGAAGTTTGGCAAGTAGGTCAGACACTTTTTCCTTTTAACTTGTTAGTGATTACTGAAGATGATTTTGGGGGTTACCATCCTTAAACCAGATCAGGTCTCTTGACTGATGGCCTAATCAACTAACCTGTTGGTGCTAGCCATTCACAGTGCAATGTATGTACCGGCTTATCAAGAATTGACTTAAGAGACTTATCAATTTCCATATTAACTGCCACCAATTATTACAATCGACAATGGTGGCTTTGTCCAAGCAAGAATGAAAGATAAGGCTTTGGAGGCTTGTTACTTTACTTGGGTTTTTCTACATAGGCAGTGTGTTATGGTGACCCAAGTCCAACCCTGGAGGGCCATGCCCATGAGAGAGTGATGGAGTAGCGCTCACGAAGTGATGTCGGCTGCCAGAGTGAGAGTGAGGCAGGGTGGTGAAGGCTGAGCTTGGTAGGCCTATGCCACTAGGTGTCAGCACCATAATGCTGCGAAATATAAACCCAACTGGACATATATCTTAAGACAGCTGGAGGTCTGTCGGAAATTCCCAAGAAAGAAAATTCTGCTATTAATGGCACTTTTTAATTGCCTCTTAAGGAATCCATATAATCAGACAGACAAAGGGGAGTAGAAGGTGATGGTCCCTGGTAGAGCAAAGAAATGCTCTAAAAAAACAGCAAATTTTACCTCCCCCTCCTTCTCACATGCAAGAGACTGAACAAGGAGAAGCTCTCAGCCTCTGGGGGCAATGGAGAGAGAAAGATTTCAGCAGTTACAGAACCAGAGATGCATGACCCTTCAAATCCTACTTGACACTAGTCAATGAAGACCAGCTGATTGATTTTGGTGGATCAGCACTAAAACTATCAATCTACCTTGTGCTCCTCACCAAAACTACATACTGGCCACCGATGGGCTGCAGATCAATGGATATGTACAAATACCAGGCAGGGATAGATGGGGAGTTTGAGGTTACCATGCACACTGAAGATATGGAGGAAGCTCTTAGTAGTATTAACCAAGACCTGACAACTAGCCAGTACGACGTATGGTGCTGATTTAGCATACAATCACATCACACCACGAAGGTGACCACACAAGTTGTAATTTATATTTAAGGAAATCAATATTTGCACTGTCACTAAATTAATCTTAAATTAACTTTTAAAATTATTTTATTTTTTATTAACACATCGGCCGTCTCCCACTCCATCACTGTCTTGCCAGAGGCGCATTTACACTACAGTCATAAAACTGCAACATTAACACTCCTCCTTCAGAGTGCAGACACTGTACTTCCCATCTCCAGGACTCAAGTCTGGCCTGCCGGTTTCCCTGAATCCCTTCATAAACATTACCTTGCTCATTCTCCAACAGCACGTTAGTCCTAAAAACCATTTGTCTTCATTCGCTCCTATCTAACACGCTCATGCATGCTGGCTGGAAGTCCAAGCCCCTCACACACAAAACCTCCTTTACTCCTTCCCTCCAACCATTCCTAGGCTGACCTCGACCCTTCCTTCCCTCCACCACAGATTTATACACTCGAAGTCATTCTATTTTGTTCCATCCTCTCTACATATCATATATTACTTATATAAAGTGGTTTGAAGCCTTCCACAGCTAAGCCACACAATATTAAATTAACAATTAGTAATTTAATTTTGATAAAAAAAAAATTATATAGTGTATGCTAACTGGAAATTTATATTAATTAGAAAAGTGACCATGAGTGAGAGCTAAAGATATTTATCCCTAAATGATTATCATATAATAAATATTTATAAGGGTAACTGCCATCTACAAGTAAGCTTTTCTACTTTGTACCACAATAAATCTTATTAAAAAAATAAGCAATAATTTCTCTCTTAAACACTAAAAAATGTTAACAATAATAGCTTTACAAAAGTATAAAACAAGAAATTTAAGCATTAAGCTACTGAGACATCACAATTTACATAGTGCTCTGAAACTTGAGTGCCGGTGAAGCCTATCAATATGAGCTGGGTTTATACTGCTGCCTATGTTGAGCTTCCACAGCCACAGTTCCACACAAGTGCATTCACTTGTCAGAATACATGTACATGGCCCACTTACACACATGCACACTTGCCAAACTCATACCACATGTGCATTTTGTACAATATAAACAGCTGCATGGACATTAATTATCAAACCAGAATTTGGCTTCCACCTCTACATTGAAAAGTATCAAAATCCTCTAAAAAATTAAACTACCAATAAAAAATGCAAATAAAATTGAAGTATCACATTGACATCTCCAGTAAAGATATAGATCAATGTTAACAAGTATGAATGATGATGAGGGCTTTACTGTTCTATATTCATTTCACAAATAAATATATATCATCTAGGTATTAGCTACTAAGAGATCCCTGACCAGTGCATTGACAAAGGAGAGGCCAGGCAGGGTGCGCTAACTAAACAACCTCACCCAAATTACAGTGTAACATATCTTCCACATGTTTATGGAGGTACTCAGGGAAGAATTAACAAAAGTAAACAAAAGAGTGGAAAAAATTCAAAGTAAAAAAAGGCTTATGCTACATAATAATTGCAATTAAATTCTTGGAAAGAATAAGATGTACTAAATTAAATTATAATACACAATATATATATATATATATATATATATATATATATATATATATATATATATATATATATTATATATATATACACACACACACAACACACACATAATATATTTATTACAGTGGGACCCCGGTTTACGATATTATTTCATTCCAGAAGTATGTTCAGGTGCCATTACTGAACGAATTTGTTCCCATAAGGAATATTGTGAATTAGATTAGTCCATTTCAGACGCCCAAACATACACGTACAAACGCACTTACATAAATACACTTACATAATTGGTCGCATTGGGAGCTGATCGTAAAGCAGGGGTCCACTGTATATTATATATATATATATATATATATATATATATAATATATATATATATATATTATATTATATTTGTGATGATGTGAGAAGTCATGAAAGAGCTCGGAATTTCGCTATTTTTTTACAATGGTTGTTCTGCATATTGTGATATCACCTGTTTACTTTGATCTTATTGCATATTATATATATATATATATATATATATATATTATATATATATATATATAATTATATTATATATTATATATGCATGCAAAATAACCACTCTGAAAGAATAGAGAAATTCCAAGCGCTTTCGTGACTACTCACATTATCAATGAACTATGATAATGTGAGTAGTCACGAAAGCGTTTGGAATTTCTCTATTCTTTCAGAGTGGTTATTTTGCATATTCTGAAATCACCTGTTTCCTGTGATCTTATTGCATATATATATATATATATATATATATATATATATATATATATATATATATATATATATATATATATATCAGTCAAGAGGGGAAATGCATGCTGCATACTGGGCTTGCATCCAACTTTGGAGGAGCTGGAGGAGATTCATAATCTTTGATATATTGTGCCTATGTATTTATGGTTGTGTTTTTCGTCAATGTATTCTGTCTATTAATAAAGTTCATATAGAATATAAAATAAAGGGGGTTGTAGAAGAAAATATTCAAACAGCTTCGGGGAGAACCTTGAGTTTTCCCTGAAGTACGTTTATTGTTTTCTCTATGGATGGGGGTCTCCAGTCAAGTTCTAGAGGTGGTACCCTCCTATATTTAAAATAAATAAATATAAATACAGACATACAGATTATATATACATGTGTGTGTGTGTGTGTGTGTGTGTGTGTGTGTGTGTGTGTGTGTGTGTGTGTGTGTGTGTGTGTGTGTGTGTGTGTGTGTGTGTGTGTGTGTGTGTGTGTGTGTGTGTGTAAAACAACAACTGTGAAAGAAAAGTAAAATTCCAAGCACTTTCGTGATTTCTCACACTATCAAGGAACTATATGAACTATATAGTTCCTTGATAATGTGAGAAGTCACAAAAGCGCTTAGAAGTACACTATTCTTTCACAGTGGTTGTTTTGCATATTTTGATATCACCTTTTTACTGTGATCTTATTGCATGCATATCCATATGCATATATATATATATATATATATATATATATATATATATATAATATATATATATATATATATATATATATATATATAATATATTAATTTTAATATATAAATATTTATATATATATATTATATATATATATATATATATATATATATATATATAATATATATAAATATATATAAAATATTATAAATATAATTTTATATATAATATATATATATATATATATATATATATATATATATATTTATTATATATATAAATATGTCGGCCGAATATGTAAAACTGGTCAATTAGCAAGAACTCATTTAAAATTAAATTTTTAAAATTTTTATTATTTAAAATAATTTTTTATTAATTTAATCAATAAAATTATATAATTTTGCTCCAATATTCTGTACGAACTCATTAATTAAATCTTTCTAAACCACGTAAATATATTTTTTCATTAATGTTAATGTAAAAAATTTTTTAATTTTGCTCCAAAAGTATCTTAGAAAACTTACCTAACCTTAATATAACATGAACAATTTATTTTGCCTAACCCAACTAAATATATTTTAGATTTGTTTACAATAATTTATATACTAAAAAAACACAGTGAAACATATTTTTTTTCATTAGGTTCAGAATGCTATTGGCGAAATTATTGCATACAAAATTTTCACTTGTCATATATGCAAGGATGAGTGTTGCTATTTAATGCCAAGATTGCAAGTTCTGCTATTCGGCACGACATACAACATACATACATACATAAATTATTAATTATATATATATATATTTAGATATATATAAATAATTAATATAATACTATAATATAATTATATATATATATATAATTATATAATATATATATATATATATATATATATAATATATATACATACACGCACAGTGGAACCTCAGGTTACGAATTTAATCCGTTCCGTGGACTTGTTCATATCCTGATTTGTTCGTATGCTGGGTCAATTTTCCTCATTTAAAGTAATTGAAATGTAATTAATTCATTCCAGCTGAATTCCTGCTCTCAAGAGGCATGACAAAATAACCCTAATATCAACTCTAAACTTATTTATCTGTCACAATTCATCTAGTATGACATTATAAACAATATAAATAACATAGAACCTGATATACACTCTAGAATGAATAAAATATGTCATTACATGGACAGTGGAGGGAGGATTGTGGTTGGGAGTGGTCACGCATTCTCGCTATGAAAACATCAGAGGGGTTATAAGAGAAAACGGAGTTTGTGAGGCTAACTGAATTAGATCTGGTGTACATACGACATTTATATACCTTGGAGAAGAAATGCAGAGTGGCACATCCTGTCAGGAGTTCACACTTTTCTTAAGAATTGCTATGTACAATTTTTGTTTATCTCACTACACTACGTATCTCCTGTGAGCTGTTTCTCCGTCAACCATGTCAACAGCAGCTTTTCCATCTTTTCATTGACAGAGGTCCACTGCTTAGAAATTACTGTAACACCCTTTGCTGGCACTATAGCCTTTATAGACTCCTGCTTTAGTATTGTACATATAGTAGAGGGCCTACGCTTGTACTCAACTCACTAAGTCCTCAACCCTCGTACCTAGTCTGTACTTATTAATCATTTCTTTCTTTAATTCCATGCAAATCACCCTCTTTTTCTTCTTGGCACTGTCCATTGCACCTGCTTTCTTAGGACCCATGGTCAGAAGAAAGAAATTTGGTGAATTAACTGCACAAAATGTAAGGAAATCACGAGAATTCCTTGCTCTGCGAGGGTAGCTCCATAAGCATGTGCACTGGTGACCATAGTTTTGATTGACACTGCTATCTGGTGGTGGTGTTGTTAAACTAAATTATATGCAGTACGTACATAATGTACTATTATTATAATTATTATTGTACTAATATGTATTATTATATTATATATTATTATTTTATTATTATTATATAGTATTACAGTACAGTGGTCTCTCGATAATTGTAGGGCTCGAGTCATAATTTTCGGAAATCGTAGCGATATTTTCGTAAAAACATGGGTTCACTAATCGTAGACTGACTCGTGAATAGTAGTTCGTCCCGGACGTGTACGCACGCTCTGAGCCAGGATGGCCTCCCTTCCCAGCCAGTGTGGCATTGTTTACCAGTGAGCGACGGTCCCCTCACTTGCTCATACGAAATATTTCATAATATTCCATTCATTTTAGTGCTTGCAAGTACAGTGGACCCCCGCATAACGATTACCTCCGAATGCGACCAATTATGTAAGTGAATTTATGTAAGTGCGTTTGTACGTGTATGTTTGGGGGTCTGAAATGGACTAATCTACTTCACAATATTCCTTATGGGAACAAATTCGGTCAGTACTGTACTGGCACCTGAACATACTTCTGGAGTGAAAAAATATCGTTAACCGGGGGTCCACTGTACTAAATAAGCCACCATGGCTCCAAAGAAAGCTCCTAGTGCCAAGCCTGTGGTAAAGAAGGTGAGAAATACGATTGAATTTAAGAAAAACATCATTGAACAATATGAAAGTGGCGTACATGTGGCCGAACTGGCCAGGATGTATAACAAACCCTATACAACTATATGTTCCATCGTGGCCAAGAAAAAGGAAATCAAGGACGCTGTTGTTGCAAAGGGGGTAAATATGCTGACAAAAATGAGATCACCAGTACTCGAAGAGGTTGGGAAGTTATTATTGGTGTGGATAAACAAGAAACAATTAGCAGGAGGTAGCATTATGACGTCGATTATTTGTGAAAAGGCTAGGCAGCTGCACGACGATCTGTTAAAGAAATTGCCTGCAACTAGTGGTGATATGAGTGAATTTAAGGCCAGCAAAGGTTGGTTTGAGAGATTTAAGAACCGTAGTGGCATACACAGTGTGGTAAGGCATGGTGAGGCTGCCAGTTCGGACCAAAAAGTGGCTGAAAAATATGTGCATGAATTCAAGGAGTACATAGAGGCTGAAGGACTGAAACCTGAACAAGTGTTCGTGACGAAACAGGCCTCTTTTGGAAGAAAATGCCAAAGAGGACCTACATTACACAGGAGGAAAAGGCACTGCCAGGACACAAGCCTATGAAAGGCAGGCTAACGCTCATGTTCTGTGCTAATGCTAGTGGGGATTTCAAAGTGAAGCCGTTACTAGTGTACCATTCTGAAAATCCCAGTGTGTTCAGGAAAAACAATGTTATGAAGAGTAAATTGTGTATGTTTTGGAAATCTAATAGTAAGACATGGGTCACGAGGGAAATTTTCGTCGAGTGGTTCAATGAAGTGTTTGGCCCTAGTGTAAAGAATTACCTCCTGGAAAAGAAATTGGATCTCAAGTGCCTCCTAGTAATGGACATTGCACCTGCTCATCCTCCAAACTTGAATGACCTAATTTTCAAGGAGTTTGGGTTCATCACAGTAAAGTTCTTGCCCCCGAATACCACTCCTCTCCTCCAGCCCAAGGACCAGCAGGTCATTGCAAACTTTAAAAAACTCTACATCAAAGCAATGTTTCAAAGGTGCTTGAATGTGACCTCAGACACTCACTTAACCCTAAGAGATTTTTGGAGAGAACACTTCAGCATCCTCCATTGTATAACCCTTATAGGTACAGCTTGGGAGGGAGTGACTACCAGGACTTTGAACTCTGCTTGGAGAAAATTGTGGCCAGATTGTGTCGACAAGAGGGATTTTGAAGGGTTTGGGGTTGACCCTGATGAGTCTATGTCTGTTGTTAAATCTATTGTAGCACTGGGGAGTTCCATGGGGTTGGATGTGAGTTTGGAGGATGTGGAAGAGTTGGTGGAAGACCACAACGAAAAGCTCACCACTGAGGAGCCTCCTGCAAGAGCTTCAGCAGGAAGAGCAACAGATCGCAGCTCAGAATCTTGCTGCAGAGGAGGAAGAGAGATGGAAGAAGTTGCCTTCTTCAGAAATTAAGGAGATTCTTGAAATGTGGGGTAAGATGGAAAGATTTATGGAAAAAAATCACCCTGACAAGGCTGTTGCAAGCCATGTTGGCAACATGTACAGTGACAAAATCTTGGCCCATTTTAGGGAAGTGTTAAAGAGACGCCAGAAACAGAGCTCTCTGGACAGTTATTTTGCGAGACAGGACTCCAGTCACTCTCAAGCTGGTCCTAGTGGCATTAAGAAACAGAGAAGAGAAGTAACCCCAGAAAAGCAATTGGTACCTGAGGTGTTGATGGAAGGGGATTCCCCTTCCAAACTGTAAATAATCCAATCTCTCTCCTCCTCCAGTCTTCCATACACTAAGAAGAACCGCCAATAAAGGTAAGTGTTATGCTGTTAATGTTTCATTCATCATGTCCCATTGTATTGTTTATGTACTACATCTATATTTCATGTAAAAAAAATTTTTGTTTTAATACTTCTGGGTGTCAGGAACGGATTAATTGTATTTACATTATTTCTTATGAGGAAAATTGATTTGAAAATCATAGATTTCGATAATAGTAACACCTCCAGGAACGGATTAATTACGATAAACGAGGGACCACTGTATATTATTATTATTATATTATATGTAATTATTATTATGTACAGTGGAACCTCGGGTTACAAATTTAATCCATTCCGTGGACTTGTTCATATCCTGATTTGTTCATATGCTGGGTCAATTTTCCTCATTTAAAGTAATTGAAATGCAATTAATTCATTCCAGCTGAATTCCTGCTCTCAGGAGGCATGACAAAATAACCCTAATATCAACTCTACGGCATATTTATCTGTCACAATTCATCTAATATGACATAATAAACAATATAAATAACATAGAAACCTGATATACACTCTACAATGAACAGAATATGTCATTACATGGGCAGCGGAAGGAGGAGGATTGTGGTCAGGAGTGGTCATGCATTATCGGTATGAAAACGTCAGTGGTGTTATAAGAGAAAACGGAGTTTGTGAGGCTAACCGAATTTGATCTGGTGTACATATGACATTTACATACCTTGGAGAAGAAATGCAGAGCAGCATATCCTGTCAGGAGTTCACACTTTTATTAAGAGCTACTATGTACAATTTTTATGTTTGTCTCACTACACTACGTATCTTTTTGTGAGCTGTTTCTCCGTCAACCATGTCAACAGCAGCTTTTCCATCTTTTAAATAACATCTTTTCATTGACAGAGGTCCACTGCTTAGAAATTACTGTAACACCCTTTGCTGGTGCTATAGCCTTTATAGACTCCTGCTTTAGTATTATACATATAGTAGATTACTATTATCATTATTAATTATTATAATCATGGGGAAGCGCTAAACCCATAGGTATAGTAGAGGGGCTATGCTTGTACTCAACTCGCCAAGTCCTCAACCCTTGTACCTAGTCTGTGCTTATTAATCATTTCTTTCTTTAATTCCAAGAAAATCATTCTCTTTTTCTTCTCGGCACTGTCCTTTGCACTTGCTTCCTTAGGACCCATGGCTAGAAGAAATCTGGTGAATTAACTGCACGAAACATAAGGACATCACGAGAATTCCTTGCACCGCGAGGGTAACTCCATAAGCACATGTGCACTGGTGACCATTGTGGTGGTAATGTCAAACTAAATTATACGCAGTACGTACGTAATATTATTATAATTATTATTATTGTACTATTACGTATCATTATATTTTACATTGTTATTTTATTATTATACAGTATTATATTATACATTATTATGTATTATTATTATTAGTACATATTATAATAATAATAATAATTATTATTATTATTATTATTGAGGGACCTGGAGCACAGGTCCAATTTCCTAGATCAAGAGCCCTTCACCACATACATATGTACCTACTACTACTACTACTACTACTACTACTACTACTACTACTACTACTACTACTACTACTAATAATAATAATAATAATAATAATAATAATAATAATAACAACAGTAATAATTATCATTATTATAATAATACAATATAATAGTAATAATAACAGTAAGGAGAAACTTCAAAAGGCTGCCAGTAGTTGGTGCCACTATCAGCAAAACACTGGTAACCACTACTAGTACACTTTTCACCTGTATAGACTTAGGTAATCTTAAGTAGGCATTTCTACCCGAAATGCCTCGACATGATAGTGGCTTTCTTTGCTCCAATCATATTATGATATGTAAACACACACTGTAACCTTTGCAATGAAATATATATTTTATTTATTTATTTAAGGAACCTCCCCTGAGGGGGAAGTTTGCATCCTGAACTTTTTTTCGTATCTTGAAGCAAAAAATCGACCGTACGACAATTCGTATCCTGAAAAATTCGCATGGTGGGGCGTTCATAACCCAAGGTTCCACTATATATATGTATGACATACTGCATGACATACGTAATGTATGTATGTATGTCATGCCGAATAGGGAAAACTGGTCAACTAGCAAGAACTCATTTAAAATTAAGTCCATTATGAAATTTTCTCTTGTACGTTTAAAGATATATTTTTTCATTTGTATTAATGTAAAAATTAATAATTTGTACCAAAAGAATCTTAGAAAATTTACCTAACATTATTATAACAAGCGCAATTTAACCCTTTCAGGGTCCAGAGGCCACATTTCAAAGTGTGCACCAGGGTCCAAGAATTTTCAAAAAAAATTTTCTTATGAAATGGTAGAGAATTTTTTCTGAAAGGAATAAAACAAAAAGTATGAAATCTAATGGCAAATTGACGAAATTATGCTCTCGCGAATTTTGATGTGTCAGCAATATTTACGCATCAGCTCAAATTTTAGGCCAATTACATTATTCCAGTCGACCAAATTCTTAGCTATTTCACTAGTATTACTTTTATTCTATTGACTGAACACAAGAAATAGCCAAGTAAAGTGTTTCAACTACAAAATAAAGTGATTGGAAATTGGTAATTTGGCCAATTTAATGCAAAGTTCAAAATATTCCAATTTCAAAACAGGGTCCAGAATAAATAATGCAGGCATTCCTGGCACTAAACTAACATTTCCTCTGTTCATTAGTTACTTTTCAGGCTTTACAAATGAATTCCATTTTTATTTTTTATTCACATAATGAATTTTTATTCAAACCAAACCATTTACTGTTATGCAATATTGAAATAATTGTATAAATAATATCACCACATTTGTGAACGTATATTAGACCCACGAGCTGGCGTGTATTAGACGTGTGAGGTCATTTCTTTACTCTTGAACATCGGCAAAAACTTAACATTTCTGCTACTCTGAGCTCAGTTTTCCAGCCATTTCCAGTATTAAAACCAATCAAAATCATCTCTATTTCTTTAATATATCTTCCATTCTATCAAATGAGACCAAGAAATCGCAAATACAACTATAAAAAACATACGAAAAAACATTGCAAACTCGCTGTTTTAACTGAAAATTATGGTCTCAGTTTTTTTCTCTCATTATGCACTGTGTGCTGCAGGATTTGTTTTATGTGGTGCACACATACCACAGAGATGTACTCTCTCATCTCTAGGCCCAAATTTACTGCTCACAGCTTATCAGAGTCAGCTGAGCTCATGGCGTAGATCTACGGTTTGGACCCTCAACTCAAAGCCATAGAACTACAGCACGGATTCTGAAAGGGTTAATTTAACCCAATCCAACTACAGTGGAACCTCGGTTTTCATGATTAATCTGTTCAAAAAAGTCTGATGATAAACCGAATCGTACGAAAACTGAAGCAATATTTCCCATAAGAAATAATGTAAATCCAATTAATCCATTCCAGACACCCAAAAATATAAAAAAGAAATGCATTTTATAGAGAATAACTATAGTTTTACATATAAACTAGAGCATGTGAAAACTGAGGTTCCACTATAATATATTTTAGATAAGTTTACAATAATTTAAGAATAAACAAACACATTGAAATGTATTTTTTTGTTCAGAACTATTTTTGCGAAATTATTGCATACACAAATTTTCACTTGCCTTATTCAGCAAGACGAACATTACTATCTAAGCCAAAATCACAAGTTTTACCTACTGCATACCTAAATAATATATATTAGAGCTGATTTCCTCTATTCTGTTTGTATTACAATATACAGTAAACTACTGTATGAACATTTAAAATTATACCAGAAATGTTATAAATGGTGCAAAAGTGACATTAAAACATTATCAAAGACTGTTGACACAAACCCACTACCAGTATAGTATGCTCCTCACTTAGCAATGAATTCGTTTAACATCTAGGTGTTAGGAACGGAACTCTGTCGTTAAGTGAGAAGAGGCTGTATATACACATACACATATATATACTATACAGCTTGTCCTCACTTAGCGACATACTCGTTTACCGATGTCTCGGACTTACGAAGGGCTCTCTGGCCATTATTCATACCTAAATACTAATGTATACTAGAGCTGATTTCCTCTATTCTGTTTATTTCAATATACTGTACACTACTGTTATTACACACAAAAATATACCAGAAATGTTATAAATGGTGCAAAGGGGACATTAAAATAACATCAAAGATGGTTTACACACACACACTACCATTATAGTATGCTCCTCACTTAGCGACGAATTCATTTAATGATACAGTCTCAGGAATGGAACTCCGTCATTAAGTGAGTCCAAGTTGTTGGTAAACAAGTACATCGCTAAGTGAGGAGAGGCTGTGTAATTTATTGCTTAATGCCTAGTTCTACTGCAAACTTAATATATACAGTGGACCCTCGCCTAACGATATTAATCCGTTCCTGAGAGCTCATCGCTAGCTGAAATTATCTTTAGCCGAATTAATTTTCCCCACAAGAAATAATGGAAATCCAATTAATCTGTTTCATACCGCCAAAAGTATTAAAAAAAAATTTTTTTCATGAAATATACATTTCCCCACAAAGAAAACAATGAGACATGCACAATAACTACATAAATAAATGTTAAAATCACCTTTATTGAAGAGTATTGATGAGTGATGAGAAACTGTTTTTCTTGCACACTGAGATTTTCAGTGATACATGAGTAAAGGCTTCACTTTGCAATCCCCACTAGCACAACAACATAACATGAGAGTTAGCCTGTCTTTCATAGGCTTGTGTCCTGGGAGTGCCTTTTCCTCCTGAGTAATGTAGGTCCTGTTTGGCATTTTCTTCCAGAACAGGCCTGTTTCGTCACAATTGAACACTTGTTGGGGTTGGAATTTTTCAGCTTCACCATGCCTTATCACACTGTGTATGCCACTACAATTCTTAAATCTCTCAAACCAACCTTTGCTGGCCTTAAATTCACCAATATGAGCACTAGTTCCAGGCATTTTTTCCTGTTCACCAGGGTGTTAGTCGACTGTTGTGGGTCGCATCCTGGGGGACAAGATTAAGAGCCCCAATGGAAATAATTTAGACAGTCCTCGATGATGCACTGGCTTTCTCGGGTTATCCTGGGTGGCTAACCATCTGGGGTCATTTCTCGGTAATTGTTTCCCGTTAAGCCACACCAACAACACACTCTCCACATCTTCGAGTAGTACAGCTGACCGTGGTGCAGCAGCAGCTGACCGTGGTTCAGCAACAGGTGACCGTGGTGCAGCAACAGGTGACCGTGGTGCAGCAACAGCTGACCGTGGTGCAACAACAGCTAGCTGTGGTGCAGCAACAGCTGACGGTGGTGCAACAGCAGCTGACCGTGGTACGATAGTACGTATTTCTCACCCTTTTTACATATGATCGCTTGAGAGATGGTATCTCCTGCTATCTGTTTTTTGTTTATCCACACCAATAACAGGCTCTCAACATCTTCGAGTACTTGCTATCTCTGTTTCGAAAACAAACTTGCACCTTTTGCAAGAACAGCTTCCTTGATTGCCGTTTTGTTGGCCACAACAGTAGCAATGGTTGATTGGGTTTGGTATACAACCTCCCCAGCTCCAAGACACGCACTCCACTTTCGTACTTAGCAATTATCTCTTTCTTCATTTCCATAGTAATTTTCACCCTTTTTACCACAAGGATGGCACTAGAAGCTTTCTTGGGGCCCATGGTGACTTATTTTGCAGCTACGATCACTAAAAACACTGCGATAACATGAAATGTACCGAATGTATGTGTGGATGTGACCGCACTGGCTGGCTTGTAAACACTGGCACCCACGGGGCAGCCGAGCCATGCTCAGGCCACACGTGGGACAGGTCCCGAACGAAACGCGCAAGGCGAGTTTTTTTAGCGAGGCAAGGCAAAAATTTTGCGTTAAAATGTATCGTATGGCGGATTTAACATAACACTGTATATTAGTGTAAACTTGTTATCTAGCATTCATATGCATTGATAAGTGGAAAAAAGGGCATTCCACTTTACAATTTACACCTCTTTATGGCGGTAGCCTGGAACCTAACCTGCCGTGTAAGTGGGGCCCTATTGTACGTGTACTCACCTAGTTGAGGTTGCAGGGGTCTAGTCCTAGCTCCTGGCCCCGTGTGTGTGTGTGTGTGTGTGTGTGTGTATACATGTATATATATATGTATACATGTATATGTGTATATATATATATATATATATATATATATTATATATATATATATATATATATATATATATATATATATATATATATATATATATACAGTGGACCCCCGCATAACGATGGCATCACATAGCGATTATTTCGCATACCGCTTACTTTAATTGCAAAAATTTTGCCTCACATACCGCTTAAAAACCCGCTTACCGATTTTCGTCCGAGACGCGTCCAATGTGCGGCCTGAGCCACGCTCACATGTTCCGCCGGTGGCATTGTTTACCAGCCAGCCTCCGCGGTAACATCCAAGCATACAATCGGAATATTTCGTATTATTACAGTGTTTTCGGTGCTTTTTCTGGAAAATAAGTGACCATGGGCCCCAAGAAAGCTTCTAGTGCCAACCCTACAGCAATAAGGGTGAGAATTACAATAGAGATGAAGAAAAAGATCATTGATAAGTATGAAAGTGGAGTGCATGTCTCCGAGCTGGCCAGGTTGTATAATAAACCCCAATCAACCATCGCTACTATTGGTGGTACAGCTGCGTGCTTGCCTGCACTGTCAGCTGCTGCTGCTGCTGCACTGTCAGCTGCTGCTGCACTGTCAGCTGCTGCTGCTGCTGTAGCACCGTTGTTGGTGTGGCTTATTGAGAATACCAAGAAACAATTAACCCCAGAGGATTTGCCACCCAGGATAACCCAAAAAAGTCAGTGTCATCGAAGACTGTCTAACTTATTTCCATTGGGGTCCTTAATCTTGTCTCCCAGGATGCAACCCACACAAGTCGACTAACACCCAGGTGAACAGGGAAAAATGCCTGGAACTAGTGCTCATATTGGTGAATTTAAAGCCAGCAAAGGTTGGTTTGAGAGATTTAAGAATCGTAGTGGCATACACAGTGTGATAAGGCCTGTTCTGGAAGAAAATGCCAAACAGGACCTACAGTACTCAGGAGGAAAAGGCACTCCCAGGACACAGTGTCTCATCAGTCATTGCTGCATCTTCAATAAAGGTAAGTGTCATTTATTCTTCATTTAGTAGACTAGTACATGCACAATATATACTGTGCATGTACTACTCTACTATTGTGCATGTATCCTTCTCTTTGTGTGTGGGAAAATGTATATTTCATGTGGTAAAATTTTTTTTTTCATACTTTTGGGTGTCTTGCACAGATTAATTTTATTTCCATTATTTCTTATGGGGGAAAAATTCATTCACATAACGATTATTTCGCATAACAATTACCCCTCTTGCACGGATTAAAATCGTTAACCGGGGGTCCACTGTATATATATATATATATATATATATATATATATATATATATATATATATATATATATATATATATATATATACAGTGGACCCCCGCATACCGTCGCCATCACATAACGTACAATCCGCATACCGCTCGCTTTTATCGCAAAAATTTTGCCTCGCATACCGCTCAAAAAACCCGCTCACCGCTCTTCGTCCGAGACGCGTTCCAATGTGCGCCCTTAGCCAGCCTCACATGTGCCGCTGGTGGCATTGTTTACCAGCCTGCCTCCGCGGTAACATCCAAGCATACAATCGGAACATTTCATATTATTACAGTGTTTTTGGTGATTTTATCTGCCAAATAAGTGACCATGGGCCCCAACAAAGCTTCTAGTGCCAACCCTACAGCAATAAGGGTGAGAATTACAATAGAGATGAAGAAAGAGATCATTGATAAGTATGAAAGTGGAGTGCGTGTCGCCGACCTGGCCAGGTTGTACAAGAAACCCAAATCAACCATCGCTACTATTGTGGGCAACAGAAAGGCAATCAAGGAAGCTGTTCTTGCCAAAGGTTTAACTGTGTTTTCGAAACAGAGATCGCAAGTGATGGAAGATGTTGAGAGACTCTTATTGGTGTGGATAAATGAAAAACAGCTAGCAGGAGATAACGTTTCTCAAGCGATCATAAGCGAAAAGGCTAGGAAGTTGCATGAGGATTTAATTAAAAAAATGCCTGCAACTAGTGATGATGTGAGTGAATTTAAGGCCAGCAAAGGTTGGTTTGAGAGATTTAAGAAGCGTAGTGGCATACATAGTGTGATAAGGCATGGTGACGCTGCCAGTTCGGACCACAAATCGGCTGAAAAATATGTGCAGGACTTCAAGGAGTACATAGACAGTGAAGGACTGAAACCTGAACAAGTGTTTAATTGTGACGAAACAGGCCTGTTTTGGAAGAAAATGCCAAGCAGGACGCACATTACTCAGGAGGAAAAGGCACTCCCATTAGGGAAATGTGTGCAAAGTGGCTTGAAGTGCAAAGCTTTTTTGATGAAAATCACCTTCAGACAGCTACTGCAAGCCGTGTTGGCAACCTGTACAATGACACTGTTGTGAACCACTTTAAGAAAGTCATAAAGGAACGAGAGGTACAGGCCTCTATGGACAAATATGTTGTGCGACAGAAGTCCAGTGACTCTCAAGCTGGTCCTAGTGGCATTAAAAGAACAAGGGAAGTAACCCCAGAAAAAGACTTGCTGCCTCAAGTGCTAATGGAAGGGGATTCCCGTTCTAAACAGTAAGAAGATAACGCTCTCCCCTCCTCCCATCCATCAATCATCACCAGATCTTCAATAAAGGTAAGTGTCATGTAACTGTGCATGTAATCTTCAGTTTGTGTGTATTAAAATTAATATTTCATGTGGTAAAAAATTTTTTTTTTTCAATACTTTTGGGTGTCTTGCACGGATTAATTTGATTTCCATTATTTCTTATGGGGAAAATTAACTTGACTAACGATTATTTTGACTAACGATGAGCTCTCAGGAACGGATTAATATCGCTGGTTGAGGGTCCACTGTGTATATATATATATATATATATATATATATATATATATGAATTGACACAGTTACTTTTTGCTGATGATACTGTGCTTATGGGAGATTCTAAAGAAAAATTGCAAAGGTTAATGGATGAGTTTGAGAATGTGTGTAAAGGTAGAAAGTTGAAAGTGAACATAGAAAAGAGTAAGGTGATGAGGGTATCAAATGATTTAGATAAAGAAAAATTGGATATCAAATTGGGGAGGAGTATGGAAGAAGTGAATGTTTTCAGATACTTGGGAGTTGACGTGTCGGCAGATTGATTTATGAAGGATGAGGTTAATCATAGAATTGACGAGGGAAAAAAGTGAGTGGTGTGTTGAGGTATATGTGGAATCAAAAAACGTTATCTATGGAGGCAAAGAAGGGAATGTATGAAAGTATAGTAGTACCAACACTCTTATATGGATGTGAAGCTTGGGTGGTAAATGCAGCAGTGAGGAGACGGTTGGAGGCAGTGGAGATGTCCTGTCTAAGGGCAATGTGTGGTGTAAATATTATGCAGAAAATTCGGAGTGTGGAAATTAGGAGAAGGTGTGGAGTTAATAAAAGCATTAGTCAGAGGGCAGAAGAGGGGTTGTTGAGGTGGTTTGGTCATTTAGAGAGAATGGATCAAAGTAGAATGACATGGAAAGCATATAAATCTATAGGGGAAGGAAGGAGGGGTAGGGGTCGTCCTCGAAAGGGTTGGAAAGAGGGGGTAAAGGAGGTTTTGTTAGCTAGGGGCTTGGACTTCCAGCAAGCATGCATGAGCGTGTTAGATAGGAGTGAATGGAGGCGAATGATACTTGGGACCTGACGATCTGTGGGAGTGTGAGCAGGGTAATATTTAGTGAAGGGATTCAGGGAAACCGGTTATGTTCATATAGTCGGACTTGAGTCCTGGAAATGGGAAGTACAATGCCTGCACTTTAAAGGAGGGGTTTGGGATATTGGCAGTTTGGAGGGATATGTTGTGTATCTTTATACGTATATGCTTCTAAGCTGTTGTATTCTGAGCACCTCTGCAAAAGCAGTGATAATGTGCGAGTGTGGTGAAAGTCTTGAATAATGATGAAAGTATTTTCTTTCTGGGGATTTTCTTTCTTTTTTGGGTCACCCTGCCTCGGTGGGAGATGGCCGACTTGTTGAAAAAAAATATATATATATATATATATGCATATATATATATATATATATATATATATATATATATATATATATATATATATATATATATATATACAGTGGACCCCCGCATAACGATGGCATCACATAGCGATTATTTCGCATACCGCTTACTTTAATTGCAAAAATTTTGCCTCACATACCGCTTAAAAACCCGCTTACCGATTTTCTTCCGAGACGCGCTCACATGTTCCGCCGGTGGCATTGTTTACCAGCCAGCCTCCGCGGTAACATCCAAGCATACAATCGGAATATTTCGTATTATTACAGTGTTTTCGGTGCTGTTTCTGGAAAATAAGTGACCATGGGCCCAAGAAAGCTTCTAGTGCCAACCCTGTGGTAAAAAGGGTGAGAATTAGTATGGAAATTAAGAAAGATTTTGAAGGGGTTTTGGGGCTAACCCTGAGAAGCCTATGCCAGTTGTGGAATCCATTGTGCCTACTTCAAAAATTAAGGAAATGTGTGCACAGTGGGTTGAACTGCAAACCTTTATGGATGAAAATCACCCTGACACAGCTGTTGCAAGCCGTGCTGGTGACTATTTTCAATGACAATGTTGTGGCCCATTTTAGACAAATCGTAAAGGAACGGGAGGACAGAGCTCTATGGACAGATTTGTTGTGCGACAGAGGTCCAGTGACTCTCAGCTGGTCCTAGTGGCATTAAAAGAAGAAGGGAAGTAACCCCGGAAAAAGGACTTGCTACCTCAAGTCCTAATGGAAGGGGATTCCCCTTCTAAACAGTAAGAAGATAATGCTCTCCCCTCCTCCCATCCCATCAATCATCACCAGATCTTCAATAAAAGTAAGTGTCATGTAAGTGTGCATGCCTTTTTCAGTTTGTGTGTATTAAAATTAACATTTCATGTGGTAAAAAAAATTTTTTTTCATACTTTTGGGTGTCTTGCACGGATTAATTTTATTTCCATTATTTCTTATGGGGAAAATTCATTCACATAACGATTATTTCGCATAACAATTACCCCTCTTGCACGGATTAAAATCGTTAACCGGGGGTCCACTGTACAGTGGACCCTCGACCAACGATGGCATCGATTAACGATAAATCCGACTAGCGATACATTTTAATGCAAAAATTTTGCCTCGACTAGCGCTAAAAAACTCGACCAACACTATTCGTTCCGTCTGAGACGCGTCCACTTCTGGCCAGTGTTTACAAGCCAGCCAGCCACTGCGGTCGCTTCCAAGCATAATAAGTCACCATGGGCCCCAAGAAAGCTTCTAGTGCCAACCCTACAGCAAAAAGGGTGAGAATTACTATGGATATGAAGAAAGAGATCATTGCTAAGTATGAAAGTGGAGTGCTTGTCTCCGTGCTGACCAGGTTGAACACAAAGCCTCAATCAACCATCGCTACTATTGTGGGCAAGAAAACGGTAATCAAGGAAGCTGTTCTTGCCAAAGGTGCAACTATGTTTTCGAAACAGAGATCGCAAGTGATAGAAGATGTTGAGAGACTGTTATTGGTGTGGATAAATGAAAAACAGATAGCAGGAGATAGCATCTCTCAAGCGATCATATGTGAAAAGGCTAGGAAGTTGCATGACGATTTAATTAAAAAAATGCCAGCAACTAGTGGTGATGTGAGTGAATTTAAGGCCAGCAAAGGTTGGTTTGAGAGATTTAAAGGGAAGTAACCCTGGAAAAGGACTTGCCACCTCAAGTCCTAATGGAAGGGGATTCCCCTTCTAAGCACTAAGACCATCAACATTCTCCCCTCCTCCCATCCCATCAATCATCACCAGATCTTCAATAAAGGTAGTGTCAGTAACTGTGCATGTCTTCTTCAGTTTGTGTGTATTAAAATTTAAATATTTATGTAGAAAAAAAAAAATTTTTTTCATACTTTGGGGGTCCTACAAGGATTTAATTTGTTTTCCCTTTTTTTCTTATGGGGAAAAATTAACTTGACTAACGATAATTTTGAAAAACGGAGCTCTTAGGAACGGTTAAATAGCGTTGTCGGGGGTGCATGATATTTTATATATATATATTACCCCTACCCCCGACTTACACCAGCGGTTCCGAGGGAAAACCCGGGGTAAGTCAAACTTTACTCGAATATCAAAAAACATTTTTGTAATGATATTTTATTGTTTTATTTTGGTATTTCCTGTTTTACTTTACTTTTTATGTTGTAGTACTGTATTTTATACTGTAAGGTTTAGGATAAACACTGTGTAGAAACACAAATAGTAGTTTATTTCCCAGAAATTTGGCATAAAAAACACGGTCGTAAGTCAAGTGGTCGTAAGTCGTATGGTAGGTAGGTGTGCGTGTTTTGTGTGTGTGTGTGTGTTATTATACGTGGGGCCCCCCCCCCCATAGCGACCTTAAACCCTGCAAGAGGGCTGGCTGTTATGCGAAATGTTCGCTATGTGAATTAATTTTCCCCATAAGAAATAATGGAAATAAAATTAATCCGTGCAAGGGCACCCCAAAAGTATGAAAAAAAATTTTTTTTTTTCCACAAAAAATGTTAATTTTAGTACACACAAACTGAAAAGGCATGCACAATTACTGACATTACTTTTATTGAAGATTGGTGATGATTGATGGGATGGGAGGAGGGGAGGAGGTGTTAGTGTTAGAAGGGGAATCCCCTTCCATTAAGACTTGAGGAGGAAAAGCCCTTTTCTGGGGTTACTTCCCTTCTTTTTTTAAATGCCACTAGGACCAGTTCAGAGTCACTGGCTTTTTCGCAAAACTTCGTCCTGGGGCCCTGTACCTCTCTTTCCTTTATGATTTTTTAAAAGTGGTTAAAAACTGTCTTGTAACAGTCACCAGAGGCTTGCAATGCTGTGTGAGGGTGATTTTTCATAAAAAAGGTTTGACTTAAAAGCCATTTTGCACACATTTCCTTAATTTTGAAGTAGGCAATTCCTTCAATTTCTCTCTCCCCCTCCTTTGAACCTTTTTCCCCAGGTCTGGCCTTTTGCCTTGAAGTTATCTTAGCTCTCAGTGGTTAGTTCTTCATTGCCTCCTCCCCCAACTTTTCCCACATCCTCCCCACTAACTCCAACCCCAAGGATTTCCCCCAAATGCCACAATTGTTCCCTAAATGGTTATCCTCTCAGGGTTAGCCTAAAACCCCCTTCAAAACCCCTTTTGTTACACTTTCGGCCACAGTTTCTTCCAAGCGATTTAAGGTTTCAGTCACCCCCTCCCAACCCTTACTAAAGGTTTACACAATTGGGGATATTAAAGTGACCCTTTTCCAAAACTTTTTTAGAGTCAATGAGTGCTGTGGTCACTTCAAAGCACTTTTGAAACAGAGCTTTTGTGTACAGTTTCTTGAAGTTGGAAATGCCCTGCTGGTCCAGGGCTGCAGGAGAGGAGTGGTTTTAGGGGCAAAAATTGCCCTTAATGAAGCTATGTCCCCATAAAGCCCCCTTGCACGTCTGTAGGAGACCGGGGGGTTTGTCTAACACCAGGAGGACTTAAGTTTAATTTCTTTTCAGTTGGGTTTATCTTTCCATTGGGGGCAAATGCATGGTGAAACCAGTTATAAAAAAATTCCTAGGCCCCATGCCTTACTGTTTGCCCCCACACCCAACAAATTTTTCCCTTTTGGGGACTTCTTTTGCCTGAAGCTTGGGGGGTTTCAGGTGATACACTAATAAAGGCTTTTAACTTTGCAATCACCATAGCTTTGGGCACACATCAAAAAGTAAGCCTGTCTTTCATAGGTTTATGTCCTGGGAATGCCTTTCCTCCTGGAAATGTAGGTCCTGTTGGCATTTTTTTCCCAGAAAGGCCTGTTTCTACAATTAAACATTGTTCAGGTTTCAGCCCTTCAGTTTCTATGTACTCCTTAAATTCCTGCACATATTTTTCAGCCGTTTTGGGGGCCCGAATGGCGCCTCACCATGCCCGTATCACACTATGTATGCACTCACTTTTTAAAATTTTAAAACCCAACCCTTTTGCTGGCCTTAAATTCCTCACATCATCACTAGTTGCAGGCATTTTTTTTAATTAAATCCTCATGCAACTTCCTAGCCTTTTCCCCATATGACGCTTAGAGATGCTATCTCCCGCTAGCTGTTTTTCATTTATCCACACCCAAAAAGAGTCTCTCAAAAATCTTTCCTCACTTGCGATTTTGTTTCGAAAACACAGTTTTTAAACCCTTTTGGGAAGAACGCTTCCTTGTTGCCGTTTTCTTGCCCAAATAGAAAAGATGGTTGATTTTGGGGTTTTTTGTACAACCTGACCAGGTCGGTGATACGCACTCCATTTTTACTTATCAATGACTCTTTCTTCATTTCAATGGGAATTCTAACCCCTTTTTGCTGTAGGGTTGGAACTAGAAGCTTTCTTGGGGCCCATGGTCATTATTTTCCCGAAAAACAGCCCGAAAAACTGTAATAAAACGAAATATTCCGTTGTATGCTTTTAAGTTACCCGGGGTGGTGGTAAACAATGGCACAGGCGGCCCTGTGAGGGGCTGAGGGCGCACTTGGATGCGTTGGAGAGGCCGCGGGGGTTTTTGTCCACTATGGGGGCAAAATTTTTGCGAACAAAACGTCCGCTATGCGGATTGTCCGCTATGAAGGCGCCGTTATGCGGGGGGGTTCCACTGTATATATATTATATAATATTTATATATATATATATTATATATATATTTTTATATATATATATTATATATATTTTATATTAATTTTTATATATATATATATGAGAGAGGAAGAGAAGGGGAAAGGAGAGAGAGAGAGAGAGGAGGGGGGAAGGGGGGGAGCCCCCTCTGCAATGTGTGGGGACCCTCATCTTTAGGAAAAAAGAATGAACTTGCTTTGGGAAAAAACCAAGGGTTCTCTCTGAAACTGTCTTGAATATTTTTTTTTTTTTATTTCCCCCCATATTCTATAGTCTATGTAGACTTTATTTAACCACTTGGGATGTGAAACCCAACCCTAAGGTGTCTCCTGGGGTCGAAAAAATTAAAAAAAAAAAAAAAAAAAAAAAATCAACAAATGATAGAGAATCTTTTACCGATGGTTAATGACACCAAAAGAACGAAATTGATATAAAAAATGACGGCATTATGATCTTGTATATATATAATGTGGGGGGGGGGGGGTGGTGGGGGGGGGGGGGGGGGGGGTGTGGTGTGTGGGGTGGGAGGTGAGCGACACTCGCAATATTTCGAATCTGCAATTTCACCCACTTGAGCTCCTATTTTCGGCTAATTCATTGTTCCTGTCAGACAAACTCATAGACTATTTCTTTAGAAACTCCATTTGTTTTCTAAGGAATTGAGATTACAAGAAACTGCCATTTTACCGATTTAACTACCAATATCACGGTCAAGAAATTAGCAATTTGGCCAATTTCAACAAAAATTAAAAAATGACAATTCACAATAGGGTGCGAATGGAACAATGCAACATTCCTGGCTTCTAAAATAACATTTTCTTTGTTCATCGTCACGTCTCCAGGCCCCTCTGATAATTTACTCAGGCTTTCTTTTTCGATTTTATTCAAAACAACAATCGATTACTGTTATGCAGGTACTCAATATAGTAATAAATTTTATAAATACAGTGGTCCCCGCATACTCGATTGGCATAACATAGCGATTTTTTCGCATACGGCTTATCTTTAATTGCAAAATTTTGCCTCGCATTACGCTTAATAACCCGCATACCGATTTTCGTCGAGAACGCGTTCCTAATGTGCGGCCCGAGCCAAGCTACAGTGTTCCCGGTGGCATGGTTTTCCAGACCAGCCTCCCGCGGGGGTAACATCCAAGATACAATCGGAATATTTGTATTATTACGTGTTTTCAGGTGCTGTTTCTGGAAATGAGTGACATGGGCCCCCAAGAAAGGCTTCTAGAGCCAACCTACAGCAATAAGGGTGGATTACAATAGAGATGAAGAAGAAAAAGATTCATTGATAAGTATGAAAGGAGAAGATGCATGTCTCCGAGCTGGCCAGGTTGTATAATAAACCCCAATCAACCATCGCTACTATTGGTGGGTACAGCTGCTGCTGCTGCTGCACTGTCAGCTGCTGCTGCACTGTCAGCTGCTGCTGCTGCTGCACTGTCGGGCTGCTGCTGCTGCTGCTGCACTGTCAGCTGCTGCTGTGCTGTAGCACCGTTGTTGGTGTGGCTTATTGAGAATACCAAGAAACAATTAACCCCAGAGGATTTGCCACCAGGATAACCCAAAAAAGTCAGTGTCATCGAAGACTGTCTAACTTATTTCCATTGGGGTCCTTAATATTGTCTCCCAGGATGCAACCCACACAAGTCGACTAACACCAGGTGAACAGGGAAAAATGCCTGGAACTAGTGCTCATATTGGTTGAATTTAAAGCCAGCAAAGGTTGGTTTGAGAGATTTAAGAATCGTAGTGGCATACACAGTGTGATAAGGCCTGTTCTGGAAGAAAATGCCAAACAGGACTACAGTTACTCAGGAGGAAAAGGCACTCCCAGGACACAGTGGGCTCATCAGTCATTGCTGCATCTTCAATAAAGGTAAGTGTCATTTATTCTTCATTTAGTAGACTAGTACATGCACAATATATTTCTGTGCATGTACTACTCTACTATTGTGCATGTATCCTTCTCTTTGTGTGTGGGAAAATGTATATTTCATGTGGTAAAATTTTTTTTTTCATACTTTTGGGTGTCTTGCACGGATTAATTTGATTTCCATTATTTCTTATGGGGAAAATTCATTCACATAGCGATTATTTCGCATAACAATTACCCCTCTTGCACGGATTAAAATCGTTAACCGGGGGTCCACTGTAATGTCAACCCATTCATGACTGTATATTAGAATGACTAGTTGGACATTTATTGGACAATGACATCATTTGTTTACTTTTGAACATCGGCAAAAATCAAACATTTCCCCTACTTTGAGCTCCACTTCTAGGTTCTTTTCATAGAAAAACCAATCAAAATCACGTCTATTTCTATAGCATGTTTGCAATTCTATCAAATGAGACCAAGAAAACGAGAATACAACCATAAATACTATACGAAAATAGACCACAAAGTCAGCATTTTAATTAAAAGAAAAACTGTCGGAGATTTTTTTTTCTCATTATGCACTGCGTGCTGCAGAATTTTTTTTATATGGTGCACACTGACCACACGGACCCATTCTCTCACATGTAGGCCTACCAGGTTTCTCCTGCTTGATTTGAAGCTGCTAGAATTTATGAGTACGTATATATACATCAAACACTGTGGCTCGTAAGATGTATATATACGACCGAAACAGTCAAAGGATTAAAGACAGAATACTGTAGCTTGATCGCTAGCGCACTCAGCTCACACACTGAGGTCCGGAGTCTGAATCTCCTCCGGTATGGCTGGAAAACATTAGGGACATGTTTCCCTAAGACACCTTCTGTCCCTGTTCAACCATCAGTCTAAAACGGGTACCTGGGTGTTGGTTGACTGGTGTGGGTCACATCCTGGGACAAAACTGACCTAATTTGCTCAAAATGCTCAATATAAAAAGAGGCTTTCTATATAGTAGTAGTATGTCATTGACATCAGCCAGGCCTGTATACCTTGTACATGTACATAGTTATAGAAATAGATATTATTATATATTAAAAATAGAATAGGGAGTAGAACAACATAGATAACACCTCAGAGATTCATCTCAAATACTTCGTCCAGCTGCCTGGCAGTAGGCTGCATCTCCAGAATGCTGCAGGCATTTCCCCTCTGGATCACAACACTGAGTCTCTGAAAGAGGAAGCTGACTGCCCTATGATCCTTGGTTTCTGTGATGAGCTTTTCACCCAGCTCTTGGGGAAACTTTAGAGCACACTCGCCCCATGCTCCAAGGGCCTCTGACCCTTTTGAGATGAAGTTATAGCAAGGGGGAAGGTTTTCATATTTGCGGGTCTTCTGGGTCTCCCTGTGGCTGGCAGCTCCACCCCCTTCAGCTACGGAGTATGGTAAGTAGGTGTCTGCCAGTGTGGCAGCACAGGTGTAGTCCCAGGCAATCTGCTTACCATCCATCCTTCCAGGGTAGCATAGTGGCTCCATCAGGATGCTTTTGACTTCCATCAGACCTCTGTACTTGGGGTTCCCGTTGAGCTGGACAACGGGCTGTGGCGAGGTTTCTCTTTATCATGTCATTGACCTCCTTATGTCTAGCATACTTCCCTTCCGATGTGTGACACCCAAGACATTGAAGTCTGAATTCATCAGCCATCGCCCTGCCGCAAATACACCCATGTTCGGCGAGTATGGAGGCAGCTAGGCGAAGAATAACACTAATCTGAATGGCCTGTGGGTTGAGTTGAGTGCCCAGGGAGGAATTGGGAACAGATAGAAGGAAATCTCCTGAATGTGGTGCCTTCACCCCTAGGAGATGAGCTTTGTCCTTTCCTAAAGTGTTGGCGATTTTTTCCGTAATCGGTATGTCCCAGTAGGACTGTTTGTGCTCTCTGGTAGGAGCTGGTCTACTGGAAGAGTCGGCAAGGGCGTCCCACCCCACGGCTGCTTCAGTGAACCTGGGGTCTTGAGTTACCGTGCCTCTCAAGCATTCGGGGACAATCTCCTTGACTAATCCACTGGAAGCCAAACATGAAAACAGAAATGCAGGTAAAGCTACCTGCGTTGCTTTGTGCACCCCCTATACCTCCCAGTCGCACAGGGAGGATTGCCTGATCCCATTGCTGTTCTTCCAGTGACAGATTCAGTGCCTTCTTAAAGACTGAATTCAGGAATGAGTCATATTCATTGAGTGTTGGGTTTTCAAAAGAGGGTGCGCGTATATATATATATATACAGCCTCTCCTCACTTAACAACAGAGTTCTGTTCCTAAGACCACACTGGTAAATGAATTTACTGATTATATATATATATATTATATATATATATATATAATATATTATTTTATATATATATTTATAAAAATTATATATATATATAATATTATATATATTTTATATTTTATCCTAGGTAGTAGGTTGGTAGACAGCAACCGCCCAGGGAGGTACTACCGTCCTGCCAAGAGAGTGTAAAACGAAAGCCTGTAATTGTTTTACATGATGGTAGGATTACTGGTGTCCATTTTTCTGTCTCACAAACACGCAAGGTTTCAGGTACGTCTTGCTACTTCTACTTACACTTAGGTCACACTACACATACATGTACAAGCATATGTATACACACCCCGCTGGGTTTTCTTCTATTTTCTTACTAGTTCTTGTTCTTGTTTATTTCCTCTTACCTCCATAGGAAAGTGGAACAGAATTCTTCCTCTGTAAGTCATGCGTGTTGAAAGAGGTGACTAAAATGCCAGGAGCAAGGAGCTAGTAACCCCTTCTCCTGTATATATTACTAAATATAAAAGGAGAAACTTTCGTTTTCCTTAAAAGAAAACGAATATACACCTACCATCCGACTTACGACCGAGTTCGGTTCCGAGAAACTGGTCGTAAGTCGAAAAGGCCGTAAGTCGAACTTTACTACTGAATATCAACAAAACATTTTTGTAATGACTTTATTTTATTGTTTTATTTGGGTATTTCATGTTTTACTGTACTTTTTATGCTGTAAGTACTGTATTTTATACTGTAAGGTTTAGGATAAACACTGTGTACAACACAAATAGTTGTTTATTTCCCAGAAATTTGGCATAAAAAACACGGTCGTAAGTAAAGTGGTCGGAAGTCGAGTGGTCGGAAGTCGAGCAGGTCGTAAGTCGGATGGTAGGTGTATATGCAATAAGATCACAGTAAACAGGTGATTTTAAAATATGCAAAACAACCACTGTGAAAGAGTAGTGAAATTCCAAGCACTTTCGTGACTACTCACATTGTCAAGGAACCCTTGACAATGTGAGTAGTCACGAAAGCGCTTGGAATTTCACTACTCTTTCACAGTGGTTGTTTGTGTGTGTGTGTGTGTGTGTGTGTGTGTTATATATATATATATATATATATATATATATATATATATATATATATATATATATATATATATATATATATATATGAAAGTATAGTAGTACCAACACTCTTATATGGATGTGAAGCTTGGGTTGTGAATGTAGCAGCGAGGAGGCGGTTGGAGGCAGTGGAGATGTCCTGTCTAAGGGCAATGTGTGGTGTAAATATTATGCAGAAAATTCGGAGTGTGGAAATTAGGAGAAGGTGTGGAGTTAATAAAAGTATTAATCAGAGGGCTGAAGAGGGGTTGTTGAGGTGGTTTGGTCATTTAGAGAGAATGGATCAAAGTAGAATGACATGGAGAGCATTTAAATCTGTAGGAGAAGGAAGGCGGGGTAGGGGTCGTCCTCGAAATGGTTGGAAGGAAGGGGTAAGGGAGGTTTTGTGGGCGAGGGACTTCCAGCAGGCGTGCATGAACATGTTCGATAGGAGTGAATGGAGACGAATGGTATTTGGGACCTGAAGATCTGTTGGAGTGTGAGCAGGGTAATATTTAGTGAAGGGATTCAGGGAAACCGGTTATTTTTATATAGCCGGACTTGAGTCCTGGAAATGGGAAGTACAATGCCTGCACTCTAAAGGAGGGGTTCTGGGATATTAGCAGTTTGGAGGGATATGTTGTGTATCTTTATACGTATATGCTTCTAAACTGTTGTGTTCTGAGCACCTCTGCAAAAACAGTGATTATGTGTGAGTGAGGTGAAAGTGTTGAATGATGATGAAAGTATTTTCTTTTTGGGGATTTTCTTTCTTTTTGGGTCACCCTGCCTCGGTGGGAGACGGCCGACTTGTTGAAAAAAAAAAAAATTTACACACACACACACACATATATATATATATACACATACAGTGGTCCCTCGTTTTTTCTAAGCATCGAAAGTCGTAATTTCTAAAATCGTAGGTTAGAAGGTTAGAAATATGACAGAATTCAAGAAAAACATCATTGAATATGAAAGTGGCGTACGTGTAGCAGAACTGGCCAGGATGTATAAGACACCTCATATAACCGTTGCTTCCATCGTGGGCAAGAAAAAGGAAATCAAGGGAGCTGCTGTTTCAAAGGGGGTAAATATGCTCACAAAAATGAGATTGCAATTACTCGAAGATGTTGAGAAGTTATTGTTGGTGTCGATCACCAAGAAACAATTAGCAGGAGATAGTCTTATGCAGTCGATTATTTGTGAAAAGGCAAGACAGTTGCATGATGATCTCATAAAGAAATTGCCTGCAACGCATACTGATATTTGTGATTTTAAGGCCAGCAAAGGGTGGTTTGAGAGATTTAAGAAACGTAGTAGCATACACAGTGATAAGGCATGGTGAGGCTGCCAGTTCTGACAAAAATGCAGCTGAAAAATTCGTAAGTGAATTCAAGGAGTACATACAGACTGAACAATTCAAATCCCAACAAGTGTTCAATTGTGACAAAACAGGCCTCTTTTGGAAGAAAATGCCAAGGAGAAACTACATTACTCAGGAGAAAAAGGCACTGCCAGGACACAAGCCTATGAAAGACAGGCTAACTCTCATGTTTTGTAGTAATGTCGAAGTGTTGGTGGAGGACCACAATGAAGAGCTAACCACTGAAGAAATGCAAGAGCTTCAGCTGGAACAGCAACAGACCGCAGCTCAGCATGTTGCTTCAGAGGAGGGAGAGAGATGGACGAAGGTGCCTTCTTCAGAAATTAAGGAGATTTGTGCAATGTGGAATAGGATGGAAAGATTTGTGGAGAAACATCACCCTGACAAAGTTGTTGCAAGCTGTGTCGGCAACATGTACAATGACAAAGTCTTGTCGCACTTTAGGGAAATTTTAAAGAGATGCCAGAAACAGAGCTCTCTGGACAAGTATTTAGTGCCACAGGTATGCAGTGACTCTCAAGCTGGTCCTAGTGGCATTAAAAAACAAAGAAGGGAAGTAACCCCAGAAAAGGACTTGGTACCTGGAGTCTTTATGGAAGGGGATTCTCCTTCCAAACAGTAATTAATCCAACCTCTCCCCTCCTCCAGTCTTCCATACACTAAGAAGAATCGCCAATAAAGGTAAGTGTTATGCTGTTAATGTTCCATTCTTCATGTCTCATTGTTTTCTGTGTATGTACATCTATATTTCATGTAAAAAAATTATTTTGCTTTAATACTTCTGGGTGTCTGGAACGGATTAATTGTATTTAATTTACATTATTTCTAATGGGGAAAATGGTTTCGCAAATCGTCGATAATAGTCACACTCTCTGGAACGGATTAATTACAAAAAACAAGGGACCACTGTATATATAGACGCTACCCTACTTACAAACATTCAGACATATGAACAGACATCACCTCCAGTTTATTGTACCAATTAATAAGGTAAGAAGTTTTTTATTACAGTATTTATTATTAAAATATGCTTTAGTATTAAGAACTACATTAACCCTTTCAGGGTCCGTCCCGTAGATCTACGGCTTTACGTTCAGGGTCCAAACCGTAGATCTACGTCATGAGATCAGCTCACTCTGATAAACTGTGAGTGGTAAATTTGGGCCTAGATATGAGAGAATACATCTATGTGGTATGTGTGCACCAGATAAAACAAATCCTGCAGCACACTGTGTATAATGAGAGGAAAAAAAACTGAGACCGTGATTTTCGATTAAAACAGCGACTTTGCAGCGTTTTGTCGTATTTTTTTTATAGTTGTATTTGTGATTTTTTGGTCTCATTTGATAGAATGGAAGACATATTACAGAAATAGAGATAATTTTGATTGGTTTTAGCACTGGAAATGGCATGAAACTGAGCTCAAAGTGGCGGAAATGTTAAATTTTTGCCGATATTCAAGAGTAAACAAACGACCTCACACGTCTAATACATGCCAGCTGGTGGGTCTAATATGCATTCACAAATGTGGTGATGATATTTATACAATTATTACAATATTGCATAACAGTAAATCTTCTATTTTTTTTGGTGTGAATAAAAATTCATTATGTGAATAAAAAATAAAAATGGAATTTATTTGTAAAGCCTCAAAACGTAACTAATGAACAGAGGAAATGTTAGTTTAGTGCCAGGAATACCTACATTGTTTATTCTGGACCCCATTTTGAAATTGGAATATTTTGAACTTTGTGTTAAATTGGCCAAATTAACAATTTCCGGTCACTTTATTTTGTAGTTGAAACAGTTGACTTGGCGATTTCTTGTGCTCAATCGATAGAATAGAAGTAATGCTAGTGAAATAGCTAAGAATTTGGTCGACTGGAACAATGTAATTGGCCTAAAATGGGAGTCAAAGTCGGCAAAATCGCCGATTCGTAAATATCGCTGACACATCAAAATTCACGAGAGCATAATTTCGTCAATTTTCCATCAAATTTCATACTTTTTGTTTTATTACATTCACAAAAAGATTCTCTACCATTTCATAAGAAAAAATAAAATTTTTTTTTTTTTGAAAATTCTTGGACACTGGGGCACCACTTCAGATTTTGGCCTTGGACCCTGAAAGGGTTAATGATATTGTACAGTACTGTCTTTAAGTTTTCAATGAACAATGGCACTGAGAGAGAACAGTAATAATGATAATATTAAAAACAATAATAATAATCCTAATAGAAAAATGGCAAAATAATGACTTAAGAACAATTCAAGATAGGAACAGCCTTCTGGAACATAACTTGTTCGTAAGCTTTCAGGAGTCTGCATATCTGCAATTTTGGCTTAAATAGCAACGCTTTTCTTGCCGAATAAAGTACGCAAAAATTTGTGTATGCAATAATTTCACAAAAAAAAATTCTGAACCTAATGAAAAAATACGTATATTTCACTGTTTATTATTAAAGTATTGTAAACTTTTCTAAAATACATTTAGCTGGATTAGGCTAAATTAAATTGCGCTTGTTATAATAAGGTTAGGTAAATTTTCTAAGATCCTTTTGGTACAAAATTATTAATTTTTACCTTAACATAAATGGGAAAAAATACATCTTTATACGTATAAGAGAAAATTTTCAAAAGGACTTAATTTTAAACGAGTTCTTGCTAATTGACCAGTTTTACCTATTTGGCACAAAAGAGAAAGAGAGAAAGAGAGAGAAAAAGAGAGAGAGAGAGAGAGAGAGAGAGAGAGAGAGAAGAGAGAGAGAGACAGAGAGACATGAGACGAAGAGAGAACAGAGAGAAGAGAGAGAGAGAGAGAGAGAGGAGACAGAGAGAGAGACAGAGAGAGAGACGAGAGAGAGACAGAGAGACAGAGAGACAGAGAGAGAGAGAGAGAGAGACAGAGAGACAGAGAGAGAGAGAGAGGAGACAGAGACAGGGGAGAGAGGAGAGAGAGACGAGAGAGACAGAGAGAGATGTGAGAGACGAGGAGAGAAGAGAGAGAGAGAGAGAGAGAGAGGAGACGAGAGAGACAGAGACTGTGAGACGAGAACGAGAGACACAGACAGACAACAGACAGACACACAGACAGAGAGACAGACACACCAGACAGACACACAGAACACACAACAACACACACACACACACACACACACACACACACACACACACACACACACACACACACACACACACACACACACACACACACACACAACAACCACTGAAAAAAATAGTAGAATTCCAAGCACTTTCATAATTTCTCACATTATCAAGGAACTGTAAAAATAAAAAATCAACAGGAAGACATATAAGGAACAAGACTCCACCTCACATTTACCTTACAACACCTGACTTCTTATGATGATTTAAGTGAAACACAGCTTATATTCTACCCAAGCATTAAAAAATAACTTGTCTAATGTATCTTAAATTCTTTCCAAATGTTATTAATTATAATTAATAAAACTTGGGAAGAATTTTATTAATTATAATTAACAAAATTTGGGAAGAATTTAAGATACATTAGACAAGTTAAATTCTTAATGCTTGGGTAGAATATAAGCTGTGTTTCACTTAAATCATCATAAGAAGTCAGGTGTTGTGAGGTGTAGTCTCATTCCTTTTATGTCTTCCTGTTAATTTTTTATTTTTACAGTTCTTTGATAATGTGAGAAATCATGAAATCACTTGGAATTCTGCTATTTTTTTCACAGTGGTTGTTCTGGATACTGTGATATCACCTGTTTACTGTGCTTTTATTTGCATATACATATATACACATACATATATATATATAAGTACACACACACACACACACACACACATACACAAAATAATCATTAAAATTGACATGGTGTATTTAGTAACACAGGAAGATATTAAATGAAAGGCTACATCCATCAAAACTCCAAGGTCATCCTTCTACTCACCTGGAACGAAGAATTTTAATCCTAATTCTGGTACAAGCTTCATTGGTAATATATGTACTGACAAAAGCCATAGTAGCCTTTACTGAGCAAATTAAACAGTTCATAGGGGGGGTTTACTCCCCAAGAACATCACTAAACTATAAACATTGATTATCCTGTGTATTTGGCACACTGGGCTATTCATTAATATAATTCTAAGTTTTTTAAACTAAGACCACTAATAGAGAGCACAAACAGCCCATTATGTGCTTCACATGCAAGCTTAGTACATACTGTACATTAATGTAAGACAGATAATGATGGACTTTTATTCCTAAAACAGCAAATCTTGTTAGTACACAGATCACACCCACAACAGGATTGATCTATGGTAAAAACAATTCAAGCATAAGGTAAAATTCTTAAGCATTGTTACAGAATTAGGATTAACTTGCATCTAATACCACTTTAACTTGGGATGAGGAGAGGAAGGTAAGCCCAAAAGAAACTGACCAAACATTTACTCACACATTTACACCTTTACATGGCAGGACAAATACTGACAATACAACCCAAGACAACCCATACTATTCTCATGCCTGAGACTAGCATGATTCTGTCACTAAAACTACCTCATAGTCGCCCCTCTTACTCTTAATGTTATGCTAATACAATCGTTTTGTGTTTATTCTTTCATTATAATTTCATCATGTGTATGCATTTTTATGCATTACAACCCTAACTATAAATGCCAGTTACATCTTAATCTTACACAAATTTCAAAGCAAGTCAACTAAGAGCAAAGCATTTACATCATGTGCACTATTGCTCTATCACCAGTACAATATTTACTGTATAATCCAATATCTCGATTTTGCAGTTTAAACAGATTCAAGTAATATCTTCAATCCAAAATTCCACATACATTCTTATTAATTATATAAACATGGGTATGACACCAAATTACGAATCAAGATAAACGAGACCATAAAAAATTTAATTACGTTATTCCATTATGCGTAGTCAATGATTAATACACACACAAACACACACACTCATGTGGAAATAAAGAATTAAATTTTGCATAAATTATTTATATGTACTAGAATGCTGTAACTCATTCACTAACAATATAGTATTTAACTCAATAATTCACTGAAGAAAGGGCACCCCCATCTTGATTTTTTTTTTTTTTTGCTATAATGCAATATAACTGAATGCATTGCCCAGCATATCAGGCGAGAATAGAAGACTACTATTATTGTTAAAAATACCTTATGTTTGTTACTAATGTGAGGTATATGTACTTGAAGTGTTGTAGTGAATCAACACTGTTTAAGTACTTTTACATACTGCACAATATGATGCTAAACACAGTTACAACTGGCTTTGCTCCAGTTATAATATTGCAGCATTTTCAAGCAATAAGTTCATACCTAGAGGTTATTTTACTTCACATCCACAGCACAAGAAGAGAGAAGGGTAACGACTACAATTCCACATGGCTCTCCCCCCCCCTACCAGTTTTACATTGGCAGCTGCCCTAGTTCACAGACTATCCCCAGATCACAGCACCTTGCATTAATATAAACCATAGAAAGCACCTCTACGCTATAGTTACTGGGGTTATGAGCAAGAGAATAACCCTGATGGTTCACATGTATGATTCGCCTATCAATGGGGTCGTTCACCTACACCCATCAATACAAAACGGGCTCAGAAGGATTCTTCAAGATCTCTTACTTTGCCTTAAGATTATCAGAAATTAATAAAATGACATAAAACTTAAATAACTTGCTAATCATAGGTAAATTATTATGACATATAAACTACACAGATCAAATTACTTGGGATCCTCCTCCTCCTTGCCCCCGTTAGTGCTGTGATGAGCTTTTAAAAGGTACTGGCTCTGCTTAATAAATAACAACAATAATAATATATTGATCAGCCAATTACCTGAAGTCATGGAGGAATACCGGCACATTAGCACATGCCTCAGCTACGTATGAAGGGGAACACCAGTGGAAGAACATTATCACCCAAACCTTGAACCTTTCCTTGAAAACATCCCCTCATAAACAATCACTGTAACCTGTCAATAACTCCTATTAATATCACACTTCAAAAATTCTTCGTCATACATTATACGAGGTTTGCCCTACGTACAATTCCATTAAACCAGAAATACACCTGAGTGGGAAATAGTGAACTGGTGTACTAGAATACCAAATATGACTTAAAATGATTTATTATTGACATATTGGCCCATAAGCATGATACTAATTTTTAACTTCAGGAAATGCTTTTTGTTAGAGCACATAAAAATTCCCATAGAATCCTTCCATTATGCATGACCTTAAAGCTAATATATTAGTCTTTTCCCATTCTGTTTCCAACCATTAATAAAGGCACATATATTAAGACAAAAGGCCACTATGTTATGCAAGGTAATATATTTCTTATTAAACAAAAAAAAAAAAAAAGGTTCCTAGGTAAGGGTGGAAGTGCAAATAATAAATAGGAATAGCTAGTGAACCATCGGGATTATGCAATATGAGGATGGAAACTTGCAGAGTTAGCTGCATTTGCCTTAGAACGATGAGAAAATTTGCTAGGCTTATTTTCCTGAGTGTTGGGATATAAAATTTTTTATCAAAATAACAATCAAATACTACTGATGGCTATGTCTACTCATACTAAACAAAAACTAAAACAACAAACTAAGAATCTACAACTAAACAATCAAATCCAGCAAATTCTCCCAACATATTCATTTCTCGAGTATTAATAATTATGCTGGCTGCTTCTTAGGGACTAAGTGTGACTTAGCATGTTATATGGCACAATGTTAAAGGAGATTCTTCGTTAGTTAAATCACTCTTACAATATAACTATGATCATCTTAAGTACTAATAACCCTTAAAGAAACTGTCTCCAAATTGTCATGGATTGATAAAGCTGCATATTTCTGCAGATCTGCTTCCACCTGCCCAAATTATTATTGCTGCTATAGACACTGGGTATATAGTACAGTGCTATCAATGTTAAATTGAACACTTTGATATATTAATGGTTATGGCATTTAAGTAAATCTTAAGTCCAGCATCCACAACAGCCATAAGATGGGCAGAAAAGCTTCGCTTGTCATGGTTCATAGGAACATGTCATGTTCGTGGGACCTTATTTTTCCCAGGTCTTACAGTGTTGGCACACACATGAGCAAAGGTACCTGGCACGAGTTACATTGTGACACCACCACCAGTACACACTGGCTGCCAACTATGCATCGCGACTGCTACATAACTATATAAACTTCACAATTGTAAATTTTTTAGTTAATCCATTCCAGTACCACAAGACATCTAGGAAGTAACAGTGTACTTTTCAAGTGATGGCTATGCCAATAAATATACTTTAGAAATGTCTCAGAATTTTAAGTCCACTGGTCTGGAAGGGAGTAACAGGTAGTTTAGATGCCCCTTCCCCCACCCCCCAAAAAATGGAGGTTAAATATTTTTCAAATTAATTTGAAGCAGCCCTCAGGCTTTCTCCAGTGTCAGCAGTCAATTTCTCCGCCAGGATGGAGGGTGACATGGACGGAGAAGTGTGATTGGTGTCAAGTTTTGGCATGACGGACGTTGTGATGATGGGAGCAGAGATAACCGAAGTAACTGATGTGACCAATGGAGGCCGATGAGCATTTTTGGGACATCTCTTGAGATGAGCTTTCATGTTGTGTCCAAAAGTGAAGTATCGACCACAAGCAGGACAATGGGCAGGGCGATGTGAAGGCCGCAGTGTCCTGGGACGTAGTGGGGACAGCTGTGCGGCCATGGCTGCTGCTGCCACCGAGGAGCCGTGAGAGGATGAAGAGGATCGAGGGAAGGTGAGGGGGGCCAATGGGGGAAGGGAGAGCTGGGGACGCAGGCCAGCCGTCGAGGTTGACCAGGTACGCGGGGGGAAGAACAGAGACACTGGGGAGGAGTGCAGAGATGAAAGAAGCCCATGACTGTCTGAAAGAGATGAGAAACAACACACCTCAGTTTATTCCCACTATCAGGGTCAAAGTGTTGCTAGTGCTCGCCACAGCCAGTCTTAAAAATAATACCTGCAGGACTTGATCACCAGAAAGCCAAGTGTAAAGCCACCCACACGCAATTATGGTTTATTGAAACAAAAGAAAGCGAAATGTAAACCAAAATCCGGTCATGAAAAGGCAAGATGCCATAAAAGTAGTTAGTATCTTTTATGAAATTTCGAACCCTGTCAGTGGGAATAAAAGCCGAGAAAATAGGATCCATCCACAACATTTGTTAAAGAAATAATAAAATAAAAGAAATTAAATGTTTATAATTAGCAGGAATTCAAAAGCAAGTGTTACACATGCTACAGGTAAACAGGTAATATAAATGGGATCCAGTAATATGTACAATAGAGTGGCATCCTACATAGTAACACAATACTCATCACTATCACACTATACAATATCAAAATATACAACCATAATATTATAATCAAAATCAGCAATAGTAGCAGGGCCATATAGACTTTAGAGAATAAATTGCCAGGACTGAACATATAATTTTCAGTAGAGTAGCTGGATTAAAAATAATTAAGCTTAGAAAATCATTCAGCGACATCAGTCAGCAATGTGAATATTGAAATATTGTGTATGACTTTTTAAATAATTTAAATTTCCCAACAAATCACTTATCCCAAACAAAATAATATATACAAATGATCATTCTCTTCAGTAGGAAATGCTAAACTTTATTAATTTAGGTACACAAAATAACAACACAGAAAACCATTATTTTTTTATTATATTATAAAATCACACACGAGTAGCGAGAGAAGTGATATGTGTTACAAGTTGGTCTGAGTGGTGAGATGGGTGTGAAACTAAATCCTCTCTTGATGATGTCATCATTTTCTTGAGTATACAAACCTTATACAATATAATGTAGTTCTCCAAATATATACTAGTCAAATTATGTATGGCAATTCATCACTCTAGAGATGCAATGGGAAGAAGAAAACTGACTTTTTTAAACCCTAGTCTCTCAAAAAATTTATTTACCATCAAGAACTGTATCTAACATAATAAATTTAACTAACCAAATTTTGAGTACCATAATAAAACATGATATGCTAAAGGGGAATGTATCTTTAATAAAAAATATTCCATAGCATAAACCCCGTCTTAACAAGATGTCTCGGCCCAACCCGTCACACCACGTTGAAAAAAAATAAAATTCTGAGGTTTAGACAATCTGCTTGCACAGCAAGGGTGGCATGAAAACAGGTGTCAGAAACCATCAGTGTGCTTCTGGCTACTCAGTTTACCCACCAGCACTCCCATTGTCAAGTTGGTTCACGGGCACACCAAGGCTACTTATTTTCCATATAGTTTAAACGAACAAAAACACACAAACTGTCACATTTACAGCACTCAAAAACTTCATCTATGAACACATTATTAACTGGGAGACAGAATGGCAACTGTATTCCCTTGAGCATATATTTGACCTATATAACATAACCTTTAAGTAAAAAAATGTGTGTATGGAACTAGCTAACTTTCATACTCATTTATACTTGCTCTCTCTTGTGCGCACACACGTGCGCACACACACACACACACACACACACACACACACACACACACACACACACACACACACACACACACACACACACACACACACACACACAAATTCTGGTGTGAAAAAGACTTCAGAAAGATTAGGAACTGTTGTATATGATGCAGAATGCAGTAATAAGAGTAATGAAACAGAATATAGTAATACTGAAAAAAATACAGTAGTTTTTGTTGATCTTATCATCAAATTAGAGTGGAAGTGAAAATAATAAACAGGAATAGCTTCAGTAATGGCTAGTGGGATTATTGACTACACAAGTGGCATTGAGTTTACATGTCACCTGTACACCACCAATCAAGAATATTTCAGTATCTAACATAGGAATTAAAGTAAACTCTTGGAGTATACACACACAGATCTGCTCTGGATTGGATAGGAAAATTATACTCATTAATTTAATACAAATCCTAAACATGTGGGAGATCATTCAGAGCACATGGTGAGTGGGAGGGAGAATGGACAGCACACCATGGGGGATGAGATCATTCACAGCACATGGTGGGAGGAAAGGGGAGTGGAGAGCACACCACAGGAGGGCTAGATCATTCACAGCACATGGTAGGTGGGGAGGGGAGTGGAGAGCACACCAGGGGGTAAGATAATTCACAGCACATGGTAGGTAGGGAGAGGAATGGAGAGAACACCATGGGTGTAAGATCATTCACAGCACATGGTAGGAGGGACAGGAGAGTGGAGAACGTTCAGGACAATACTTCCATGATTTTCTTCTGACAAGATGATGAATGAGACATGTGTAACACTTTACTATATTTGCTGCTGAAGCATTTCACCTGTACAACAGACTTCAGTGAAGTACAGTCTTCAGTGTTACACTTCAGCAATAATGATACCCAAGCACTTCACGTGTGTCTTATTCATTAACTGATATTGCATTTTAACCCGTAAACAGTCCAAACATATATATACGTTTTTTTCAACATTTGAAAGTATGTAAAATAAGTAGATCTTCTTTTTGTTTTTTTACATTTGAAAATGTGTAAAAAACTTTGATCTACTTTTTTTTGTTATATTTGAAAATATGTAAAAAAAACGTAATCTACTTTTGTAGCACTACACATGTGAACATAGATCTGCTTGGACCGTTTACGGGTTAAGATTTAAAAAGCACTTGAACCATCTGGTTATTTAGTATTTTTTAACAAATTCACAAACATGAATCTGCATCCAATTTTAAGCTATCTTAATTAACTCTTTGCTATTAATTACAATTTACTGTTATGACTAATTTACTGTCATTACAATCATAATAAAAATAGAGAGAAAAGAATTCTAATCCATCAGATGTAGTCCGAACAGTATCTTTCAACTGTTCAAAGTCAAGGGCAATAAGTAACAGCAAAATTTAAAAAAATGAGGGGAAAATTCCCCATTATTTAATGTAAAAATTTGTTGGTACAGTGTATGTGATGAGATTGTGGGCGCTGAGACCCCATCAACATGGAAGGGTGAAAGTGCTGAAGGTTTCTTAAGTTCATCTCAGTGGACTCCCATATTTGACAATCGTTAGGAAACACGTTTTTTTTAGGCGAGTACTGGAAGATGTCAAAGTAGAAATGCTGTGATGTGAGAATATAACATGACATTGACATATTCATTGGGTAAAGCTATGTTGGGATAACAATGACTTGCCATTTATCACTGGCCCGATCTGAAACCAGGTCATGGGGAAGATAATCCCCAGAGTTACTAACAGATAACAAAATGACAAAAATTTATTCCTAATATCCAAAATAAACATTAATGAATAAGAAAATCAACACTAAACATATATTTTGAAAAAAAAAAAAGTGGAAGGTAATAGATAATAGATCATAATAACTAGGAATTTACTGATAAAGGATAAAGTATGATACGAGTAGGATAAGAAAATCTTTCAGACATAAAAAAAAAAAAAATGGGTCATTCAGCAATCAAACTTGATATGCCCGTGCACCGGAGGTTCACTGGTATAAGAGCCGTGCTTAAGTGTTTTAGCACCACCGTGGGTAGCACATCTTCATGGCAAACTCAACTGCTTGAATTAAATTCCATTTTTTGAATAAAATTCTATTATTTCAGTGACAATTTGCCACACTAAAAGAATTATTAATATAAATAATAATACTGTGATAATAATAATAAACAATAATAATAATAAAAATAAGAAAGTGCAATATTATCCTCTGAAATATCATTTTCAGTTCTAAAAATACAGGAAAAAATAAAATCAACTCTGGCCACGAAAGTGTCTACCTAATTGCAATAGAGAGAGAAAGTGGGGGACAGGCTACTTTATATCGGAATCATAATTCTGGACACAACGTGTCTTGACAACCTGAGCCAGCTGTAGTCCCGCCCCATTTGGATACAGTAAGATAAACAGCAACGACTGACGCAAAACAAGGTCCATCCCAGCCATTCCGTGCCTGGCTACCTTACTGACTGCAACGCACTGGGTGCTGTTTTACTCCCCATGAGCAATACATGGGGATGCGTGCTGTCTCACAGCTCCACTCCATCACATCTCGACTATCAGATCTGTGCATTTTAACACCACAGGTTTGGCTTACTGCCACAAAACTCAAATTCATTTTATATATGCCATATTAGGTGGAGGCTATCCTAGTGGTCAATGGGTGTTTTCTATAACATATTCAGTGAAAAGTACCGCTAAAGCTTTAGGTACTGTACAGGAAACAATTAATACATCCCAAAGATCACCAGGGAAAACCACACAGCCTGTGGCTCTTTGGCGATCCTTCACAAGGACGAGCAGTGCCTGGCCTGGGAAGGACATTGTTACTGTGTGTCTTTTGTTGCTGTATGTTGTGTATACCTGGAGTGCTACCATCTTGGTTTGCATCCTCCACTAGAGTAGCACACATTATGTGTAGCTATTATGGCCAGGATGATGAGTTCGATGCTTGAAAAACTCTTAGGAAGTATGATGAGGTACTTTAAAAGGGAATGAACATCTGATGAGAATGCTATAATAAAGAGTGCACAATAAGAAACATAAGTAATGGAAGAATGCTTTGTTAAAATGATATGAACATATAACAATAACAATAATAGCTGTTGTGAGCACATAAATTGAAATATAAAGTATCTGTTCTCTTCAAATTGGAATCTGGAAAGTTTCCGGACTACATTTTGAATACCACAAATACTATTACTGATATCAAGTCTAGACTAATGTTACTGTGAAATAAAGTGTCATGCGCATGAGGATATTAACAATGGAAATTGACTACTGCACTCCTAAACCAGGACTCTATGATTAGTATGGGACTGTAAGGACATTAACAATGGAAGAAGAGTACTGTACACCTACAACAAGACACTGGTTACTATGGTGCTATGAGAACATGAATAATGGAAGTGGAGTACTGTACCCCTAGAACAGGACACTGGTTACTATGGAGCTGTGGATGAACTATGGAAAGGATAACATGAAAAATTATTGTGCACTGTCAAGACATAAACATGTAACTCCTGGTACAAGATGGGTAGCACCTCCAGACAACACAACATAAGATGTTGGAACTGAACATCTGTGCTCACTACACTGCTTCCTCAATAATTTGTAGGAACCATACAATCTGGAAACATTAATCATAACTCTAAATATGTTAAAAAATTTATCAAGCAGTGATTAACATTGAGCACCTTTGCACAGCATACAATTAGTAAAATTATAGACCTATGTCTGTCATATATTTTTCAGAAATACACTGTCATAAATCTCAATCCTCTTAGTAAACCCAATGACAATTATGTCAAAGTGACAAGATTTATAGACATGCTTCCACACCATAAAAATTTCCCTGTCAATGAATGTCACTAGTACAATTTAGAGCCCTCTCTTAGTTTTAGCGTGGCAAACCACGAATACCCCCAACTGCCGAGACTTCCACACACCTCTGAACACGCCACAAAGCATGCACCTCAAGCTAAAAGGGGAAATGGGAAAACATTAAACCCTAAAAACTCAACTGGGAACAAAAGTAGATTTCTTTACTAATCAAGAGTGTGAAAATTCAGCATTTGGATGGTAAAAACATATTAAGACCACTTTATTGGTTTTCTGAATGAGTTATAAATCATTACTGTCTTGAAACAATTGCCAATTGTATACATTACCCATGTAAACAAAAGAAAGGCTTGACAAGTTTCCTTCACTGCCAACATTCATGAAGAGGGAAATATTTGCTTAACTACTAATAAGTGCTTTACATATCGCCAATTTTATGAACACAGATAAAGGCTGCTTCCTATGACCAGCTACTTAAAAAAAAAAATTAATCCAACTTTTAGAGTTCATAGGGATGATTTATTAATGTGTGCATTACTGTGATGGAAAAGCAGAAAGGCTGCAGTTTTATAACAGGTGCAGCTTCTTTGCCTAACCATGCCTGAAGTACACAACTGTAGCTGGTCATGAAAGCTGCCATGGGACTGGTTATTTTTTTGAAGTTGTCACTTTGATCACCAGATGGAGACTGGAAGATAGGTAGGTTGGTCAGTAGCTACAATACAAAGTGCTCCTATTATATTAACAGGATACAATATGTTTGCACTGTGAGGTAGATTGTGCCCCGGGAGAGGACGGCACCCTGATTGTACGTGGGCGCAGTGGCCGCACCACCGCTTTACTGCTGCTGCTGCTGCCGCTGGGCTTGACCCGAACACCCGAGGCAGGGCAGAAAGAGCCACTACACTACCCTTTAAATAATAGTTCTTCAATCTCAACAACAACAATAATACTACAAACAATGGGCAACAAGTAGTGTAAGGTAGCCTGGCTCAACTGCCCTGGCTCTGGTGCCCAGCAAACAGTTGCAGCTGAGATTGGGAGCCGCACACTCCCCCGGGGAATTCAGACCTGTGGACCACAGAGAAGTCATAAAAAATACCTGAGGAACATTGTAGGTAATGTTTATACTGTATAAATGCATTACGGACTAATTTAGATGATGCCAGGTTCTTGTAACCCTGACATAAGCATGAGGTACTGTAGGAAAATAATTTATGTGGCAGAGTGAACTTTGCATCATAAGGCCTGACAGAAGTAAGGCCAGGTGCTAGGATTCACCCTGTTTAAAGCGCATAATGAGGTAATATTGTTGTCGGGATGACAGCACTGCTTCTTTCCTCCATGTCATCACAAAATCTGTTACTAATGATGGCACTGGATGAGAGAAGCAAATTACCACCAACCCTGTGAGGTACTGATCCCTGCCATAGAGTGAGCAAGTGTCTCTGAGGTCACACATTGATTGTTTCATCTGACAAGCTGCGCCCCATGTGCAGGGCAGCAAGGGAACGAGCAATGTAACCCGTAATATTTGTACTGAGCCTGACTGTTGCTGCTGCTGCTGCTAACTGCTGCCAATCTGATTTGCTATGCTGAACCTGGCTGACTGTTGCCTGCTTGCTGTTACTGTTGCTGTGACTGAGGCCATGCCAGCTGCAGCGATGACTGTTGGCCATCATAAGAACTGCGGGACCCAGCCCATGTTATACAGTATTTCGTACATTAGACCGGCAAGGCTATTAGCCACACCCCGCATTTGGCACGTCCATCTTAAAAGCTGCTGCTGCTGCTGCTATACAGTTCACAAAATCAAGCTCCCAGTACTTAATAATTAACATCTTGACTTCCTTAACTCATTAACTCACTTATTACAACTAAACCATTAACCTTCAATTACATAACAGGGCAGCTATGCTGCCACACTTAAGCCGCTAAACCTTGGTGTTTACATATTCACGACATGGAAAACACTCTCAGCTCATCTTTCATGAGAAGATTGCAGCGCATGACAGGAAGCTGGAAGACAATGTCAACCCTGTACCAAGCCCTGGTTTCTATTAATCATGTCACATATAGCAGCCTTCACTACATCAACAATCACATTGTGTAATATAAGCTCTACTCGTGCGGGGTAACCACGAAGGCTGCAAGGTGACTTATCACCGGGGTTCTTGATGTCTCCTCCGGGGCCCCATGCCAAGTCCCAGATAAGCTGTCTTGGCGGGTTCAGCGTGAAACTCTGCAGGCAGTAATACTGCAGGATGCCCTAATAAGGGTACCACTTTCTCTCCCCTGCAGTAGCCTGCCGTCTTGCAGCTAAGGTAGCTAACAGTGTTGGCGAGTGAGGCAGATCATGTGATGACTGCAGCGAAGACAGGGGCGGAGATGGAGGAGGAGCTTTTTGAATGTTGGTGGATGGGGCATCCTGGCTCAGCGCTGCCAGTCAGGAAGTTGAGTGAGTGCCATGAGCATGTGTTGGTGGTGGTGGTGGAGCTGGAAGTGCTGGATGTGCTGCCACTTCCTCACCAACATTGCCACCCAACATCGCACCACTCAGATGACCTTGCACCTGCACACACTTTTTCAGATGGATCTTCATATTGTACTTGAATTTAAAGAACTTGCCACATCCCGGACAGACGGCAGGGCGACGCGATGGCCAGTGCATGTACTGGTGGGAGGCGCTGATAAATTGTAATTTTTGAAGCAATTGATAATCTGGAAAAAGAACGGAAAAGGACACTGTCAGTCATTTGATCATTCCCAACTGAACCAATTACTAACTTTAAACAGGTAATTTCTATATCAATGCATGCAGTGACAGGCATCGGAAGACGGCAAACACTTGCTTTAACGATTGAAAGTGCACAGCTAACAAAGGTGACAGTCAAGTATCTGCACCATACTGCACAATGCCTGTCACCACCTGTGCTTTAGCAAGACTGCAAGTTGTGGCCTCAAAATTGGGCAGTCAAAAATATTCTGTTTGTCTAAAGCCTTGGAAGGAAATTTTTTTGATAACTAAAACGATTATTACTTTTTCCAGATATCAATTGAATTGAGCCAAGAAAATCAAGAGAAACACGTGATTGAGGCTAAAACGCCTCTCTTCTAAGGCCGCAGCTTCCACCAGTCTAAGCACAGCACACCTAATGGAGAGGGAAGGGCCACACCAAGGATGATGGCACTACCAAGAGAACAAATGTGGAAACTTAAGGAAAAGTAACAAAACAAAAACTGAGCAATAAAGAAAAAAAAAGTAAATAACGCTACAAAGTTTAGAGGGAACAAAAAGCATTTTTATAACAAATGACGAAGACACCAAATGAACGTTTGGTAACACAATAATAAAAGTCACAGAAATGCATAGACCCAGTATGTTTCTATAATTAGTCAACAACGTTCTATGCATTTCCTTATTACATCAAGATATATTTATGGAAAAATACTGTGGTACTTTTGTCATGAAGCTCATATATATGTATTTAAAGATGAGTGGGTTCCAGCAAAAAAAAAAAAAATAAATATAAATAGATAAATAAAAAAATATTACTTGTATTACCAAGATCAAAAAATAAAATGTAAATGAAAGGGGAGTCAATACAAGTATACAAGAAATGCAATAGGAAGGAATACAAATACAGTGGACCCGGTTAACGAATGTTTTTTCACTCCAGAAAGTACGTTCAGGTGCCAGTATTGACGAACATTTATTCATAAGGATATATTGTGAATGTATATATGTCCATTTCAGACCCAAACATACACGTTAACAAACGCACTTACATAAATTAAAAATATATATGGTCACATTCGGAGGTATCGGTAACGGGGGGTCACTGTATATGGCTAAGATGCAAATAGTGAAGAATGTTTTAAATCTGCAACTTGTCTAGCAGATATACATTCATGTTGGGAAGGTGATTTGCAATTTTTATAGCATATTATTCAACAGATCAAGTGTTGAATTTATCAGATGTAACTTTAGACATTAACATGTTTGCAATAAATATAAATAAAGAAATAAAATGAGTATTAAAAGAGGTATAGTGAAGGTAAGAGTGAGAAGAGGATACTGGAGGAAGGAAGGAAGGAAGGAAGGTGAGATAATCGTCAAGACTCAAAGAAATGCTCTCCCTAAGCAAGTGAAGTACATTCATTCACACATCTGCAACACTACATGGGACTTTTATACACTCATACACAAATCTGTGCGAGTGTATTTTGCTATTTAGTGCCAATAGGTACTAAATAGCAAAAAAATATAGGTTTTGAAAATGTAGTTAGCTCTATTACAAAGCTCCTATATACAGTGCAATTTTTCATGAATGCGAATGAAAAAAAGTACATCCAAAATTAAATAATACATGCAGGGACCTCCATAGAATGTGCTATTTCAACTGCATTTGCCAAAAAATTGCACTACATAGAAGAGATTTACAAGAGTGGTGACTGTATATCTCTCAACATCTTGTAATTGTGGATATTTTCTCATGCCAAGTTCTTCAATCACAATATGACAGGGATACACATCTGGTAAATATCTTATTTTTAAATTAAAATAAATTACAGAAATCTCCTTACTCATCATTATTGGATATATTACAAATTCTAGGGTGCAAATATATTATGCACTATCAATATTGTTTCACAAAGCTTCTATTTGTTTTTTACACTTATTCAAAGCCCACGTTTATCACTGATAACAATGAGTTCGTAGGTCATTAGCCTATATTTTTTTACAAAATACACAATGAATTTAAAATATTTAACATTACAAGGTAAAAAAAAAAAAATATGTAGATTAAGGAGCAGCATCAGTATCAGTTCGTATTCATCTCATTGTACAATATTTTTAGATACCTCCATTGTGAAATGTGTAAACCAGCTTGATAACAAAATATGCAAACCTGCATGCTAACAAAATGCATAAACCAGCTTGCTAACAAAACAATTACAAAGATCTGACAGACCATCTTGGCGATAAAAGTAATTAACAATAAGATTTCAATCAAATCTTGTGGTACATTAATTATTAGTCAATTAATATATAATCAAATTACTGCAAATATATGCAGACAAATGTACTGCCTATCCATAAATAATATATACAAAAATTTTAAAAAAAAATTGGCAGGATCACTTGACTTTAGCTATAACACTGTACTACAGTATCTGACTGCAACTTAAATTGTGCATCAATTGAAAACACAGTATTGTGATCACAATATATAAGGTACTTATCTCACTATCTATAATATGATAAAGCAAGGCAAACACTGAATATCTCCCATGAAGGTAGGGTGACCCAAAAAAGAAGAAATACTTTCACTGTCATTCATTCAATCACTGTCTTGCCTGGAGCATGCCAGCATCACTGCTCAGATAACATTCCCAACTGCAACATCCCCACCCACAGAGTGCAGTCACTACTTCTCACCTCCAAAACTCAAGTCCAGCTAACTGGTTTCCCTGAATCCCTTCAGAAATATTACCCTGCTCACACTCCAACAGCACATCAAATCATAAGAACCACTTGCCTCCACTCAATCCTCTTTAACACGGCAACACAAGCCTGTTGGATGTCCAAGCCCTTTGCACTCAAAACCTCCCTTACCCTTTCCCTCCAACCCATCCTGGAACAACTCTTATCTACCTCAGATATATGTATGTACTTTTAGTCATCCTATTTTGCTCTATCCTCTCTGTATATCCAAACCACTTCAACAACCTCTTCTTTGCCCTCTGAATGATACTTTTGGAAAACCCTTACACCCCCTAACCCCCAAACCTTTTTTTTTCTCTGAAAAATTTTTACCCAACATTGCCCCCCAAACATGTTGCCCCTCCCTCCCCTCTAACCGCCCCCTCCCCGCAACATTTTCAACCCCCGGGCTTAAACCCCCCCATAAAGAGTTTGGCCCCAATTTTCACTCTGGCAATAAAATAATCTATCTCTATCTTCTTTTTTTTTTTGCCCCATAAAATCCCCTTTCTTTGTCTTCCCCCAGATGTCTCAATACACCACCCCCCTTGTAAAATTTTTCACTTCCTGGTTTCCCTTTTCAGGGGCCCCCATCCCCCCACCAGTTCCTCCTAAATATTAAATAAAAAAATGCTTTTTCCATTTTTCCTTCCCTCTAACCCGAAAACCCAATTTTTCATTGCCAAAATTTTTTTTTTGTTTTTCTTATCCACCTTTTTTTTTCCTTTTTTTTGTAAAATTTTTAAATTTAAATTTTTTTTAAACCAAAACCCCAAAACTCATCTAAGAACTTTCAGAGCTTTTTTCCAAAATTCCCCAAAAGAACCCTGTCACCAGAAAAAAATAACCCATGATCCCCCCATTTTATCTTTTGTCCCATCCCTCCCCTTTCCAAACCCCTAGCACTTCTTTTTTGACACCACCCTATAAATTTTTAAAACCCTTTGACTGGGCAACCCCCAACCCTGAGGTGTCCCCGGGTGTGGGCCAAAAGGGAAAAAAAAAAAAAAAAAAATTTTAAAAAATTTGAAAAGAAAATTTTTTCCCCGATTTTTTAATGACAAAAAAAAAAAAACAAAATTTTAATTTTGATGGAAAACTGACAAAAATTATGCTCCCCGCAAGTTAGGGGAACCCGGGTTTTTTAACAAATCGGCGATTTCGCCCACTTTCACCCCTTTTTTTTCGGAAAATTTTCCTTTGCCCCCCGTAAAACCAAAAACTCATGCTTTTCTTTAGAACCCCATTTTTTTCAATCGTTTGGGTACAAAAAAACGCCCTTTTACCGATTTCAAATAACCCTTTCAAAAAAAATTGGGGTTTCGGGAAAATTTTGAAATTTGGCCAATTTCAAAAAAAATTAAAAAATATGACAATTTCAAAAAAAAGGCCAAAATTGAACAAGGGCAGACATTCCTGGCTCAAAAAATAAAATTTTTCTTTGTTCATCAGTCATGTCTCCCCCCCCTCGGATTTTAACCTGCTTTTTTTTTAAAATTTTTTTTCAAACAAAAAATTTGGAAAAATTTTCTTTAGGGCAGACTTGGCCCTAAGTTAAAAAGCTGAAGGGGGTGGGGGGATTTTTGGGGGGGGGGAAATAAAATGGGATTAAATTTTTTGAGTATCGGAGAGTTAGAGAAAAGGGAAAGGGGGTTTGCAGTAATGTTAATGATCGGTTAGGGGAAGGAGAAAAGGGGAATAAAATGGGGTAAATCCCAAAAATTATGGGGGTTTAAAGAAAAGGGTTGGTGCGAAAGGGGGGGTCTTAATAAGCTTTGTATGCCCCCTGGAGAAAGAGAGGAAGCAGGGGGAAGGAGAGAGTTTTTGGGGAAGATGTTAAGTGAATGTAAAAGGAGCCTTTGAACCAAGGAGGGGGGAGTAATTGTGGTAGGGGCCTGAAGCTAAAGTGGTTAACTTTTAGAGGGGGTTTGTGGTAGGTAATTTGGGGTGCCAGGGGGGGTTAAATGATAATGGGAGCCCTTTGATTGAATTTTGTATAAAAAAGGGGTTTATTTAATAGGTAAAAATTTTTAAGAAAAAGAGGTAAATAATTATAAAGATTTTATGTTGGGGGAAAAATTTGACAGTGTTTTTTTTGGAAATTAGGTTTTGGGTAGATAAAAACTTTGAGTAGACTTCGGGACGTACAGATATATAAATTCACTTTCTATTTGTGCTACACTGAAGAAAAAGGGTAATGGGATACAAGGAGAATAGAAGATCGGGAGAAAAGAGGTGGGGTTTTAATAAAAAAAAAGGGAGGAAATTTAGGGAAAAAATATAAACATCTATTGGGGGGAAAAGAGGGGTTATGGAGCTTTGGGAAAATTGGGGCCCCGAAGGGGTTAGGGGGTTGGGTTTTAAAAAAATTTTTTTTTTAAATTTTTTTTGGGGGGGGTTTTTCGGGCAAAAAAGTTTGGGGTTTGGAAAAAATCCCCGGGGGGGAAATTTGGGGGGGCGGGGGGGAAGAGGAGCGATTGGTGGAAATGATAAAGAAAAGAGAGTAGAAAGGGAGAAAAATTAAAGAAAAGGGGAAGTTTTTAAAAAGTAAAAGTGATGCAAGGAGGGAAGAAGTATATGGAGAAAAAGAAGGGGTTTAAGAGAGTGGTGAAGAAATTTGTAAAAAGAAGCAAATGAAGAGGGGGTTTGGAGGGGGTTACCAAAAAAAAATTTTTTTGAAAATAAAAAAAAAGTTTTGGGGGTGATTTTTAAACAATTTTAAGGAACCCTAGAGAACAAATGGTTTTGTCATTAAAAATGGGGAAGGAGATTTTAAAAAATTTGGGAGTTGGAGGTTTGGGGAAAGATGGAGGGAATTTTTTTGGGAATTTTTTAAATGTTAAAAAGATGGGGAAAAGCTGTGATTTGTGTATGGGGCAAGGAGGAATAACTCTTGTAGGAGTGGGGAAAAGAGCCATTTGGGTGAGTGGGGGGGAAGTTTGTGAGGCAGTGGGTTTTAAAAAAAAAAGGGGGTTAAGGCAGCGGGGATTGATGGGATAAGATAAAATTTTAAAAAGGGCAGGGGGGGATTGTTTCTGGAGGGGGGTTTTTTTTTTTGAAATTTTTTAAATTTAAATGTTGGAAGGGGGTAAGGTAAAAGGGTTTGGGCAGGAGAAAGCATAGTTCCTTGTAAAAACAAAAGGGGAAAAAAGAGATTGAAAAAATTATGGGGGAAAGTCTTTTGGAGTAAAAACCTGGTAAGTGTTTTGTGGGTTTATTATTGAAAAAATTTAAAAGTAAGACTGAGAATGGGAAAACGGAAAAAGGATTAAAAAAACCGGGGAGTTTAAAAATTTTTTTTTTTTGGGGGTTTTTTTTTTTTAAAATTTAACATTTGAAACATTTTAAGTGAACAGAAAAATTTTTTAAAATAAGGCTAAAGAGGCCCTTTGTGGCATTTATTTTTTTGGGAAAAAAGGCGTTTAAGGGTGGATAGGGGGGGGCAATGTGGCGATGTTGCAGGTGTTGGTGTAGGAGGTAGGTTATAAAAGCAGGAAGATTTTTTTTAACGAGGAAAAGTGAGGCTTCAAGTTAGAGTATGAAAAAAAAGGGGGAAAAAAATTTTTTCCCCAGTAAAAGTGGGCCCTTGGGAACAAGGGATGTGTGTGTCCCCCCCCGGGTTGTTTTAATTTTATTTATGATGGGGTTTTAAAGAGAAGTAAAGGGCAAAGGGTTCTTGACAAGAGGCAGGGAAATTTAAAAGATAAGGAAACACATAAATTTGGGAGTTGTCACAGTTGGCTCTTTGCTGGGGCATGGGGCTCGGGGAAAATTTTTGAAGGGGAAGGGTTGCAGAGTTTGGGTTTGGATGAATTTGGTGGGGTTTTGAAAAAGAAAAAAATTAAAAAAGGGGAATAAAAGGAAAAAGAGAAAGGTTTCTAAAGGAAATAACAAAAAGATTGGGTGGTTGAAAGTTTGGGATATCAGTTGGAGGGAGGGGATTATGGAGGGGGGGGTGAATGTATTCGAAAATTTGGGAGGGGGTTGTCGGGCGGTGGGCAAAAATGAAGTAGAGGTAATCATAAAAATTGATGGGGGGAAAAGGGGTGAGGGGTGAACTTAGGAGTCTGTGGAGAAAAAAGAACTTTGCCCTTTGGGAGGAAAAGGGGGGGAATGTAAAAAAGGAATTTAAATTAAAAAACCCTTTTAAAACCAACATTTTTTTTTGGGGTGAATTTTTGGGAAGTGAATTTTTGCGGGCGAGGGGGAAGGCGGGGTAGGCAGGGAGTGTCATGCTGAGGGGCAATGTGTGGTGTGAATAAAATTTGAGAGAATTGGGTTTTTTGGAATTTAAAGGAGGAGGTGCGGGGAAAAACCAAAACTTTTTGCCCGGAGGGGTGGGGAAAGGGGTTTTGTTGAGGGGGTTTTTGGACATGAAGAGAGAATGGAGCGAACAGAATGCCTTTAAAGATTGATTTTTTAAAGAAGAAGGAAGGCGGGGGGGGGTTTGGGGGGGTGGGCCCTTAAAAAAAGGGTTTTGGGGGGGGGGGGGGGGGGGGGTAAAGGAGGTTTTTGTGTGGGGAGGGGCTTGGATTTCCCCAGCGGGGGGCCGGGGGGCATTGAGCGTGTTTGATGGGAAGTGAATGGGGGAACAAGGGTTTTTTTAAAAAAAAATTTTTTAAAACGTGCTGTTGGAGTGTGGGGAGAAAGTAATTTTTTGAAGGGGGTTCGGGAAAAAACCGGCAGGGCCGGGCGCCCTTAGAGTCCTGAAAAATTGGGAATTCAGTGCCTTCCCCTCTGAAGGAGGGGGGGGTTAATGTTGCATTTTTAAAAACGTAGGGGAAAACCAAACCCTTTTTTGGAAAGGGACAGTAAATGGGGAAATGGGGGAAATTTTTTTGTTTTTTTTTTTTTTTGGGAAATTTTTTTTTTCTTTTTTTTTGGGGCCCCCTTTTTTTGGTTTTGGGTTTTTTGGAAATTTTTTTGGGCCCAAAAAGGGGTTTTAATTTTTGTGATAAAAAAAATAAAAATTAAAAAATAATAATACTGCAATACTAAAAAATTTTAAAATGTTTTAAAAAAAACCCAAAAAAAAATTAACCCAAATTAAATTGGGGACGGGGAAATATTAGAAGGGTTTAGTTGGAATTTTTTTTTGGGCCCCAATGAAAAAAATTTGTTTATTTTTTGAAAAAATGGGGGCAAAAAATAAAAAAAATTTAAATTTAATTTTTGAGCCCTTTCCAAGGTTCTTTTTATATTTAAAAATTTTAAAAAATCAAAAAACCACCCTCAAACCTTCCCAAAATTTAATGTTTTTCCCCATTTACCCAAATGAGCCCCAAAAAACCGGGGAATAAACCCAAAAAATACTAAAAAAACGGAAAAAAAGACCCAAAGTGGGGGCCTTTTTTAAAATTAAAAAAAAATGGTTTTTTTTTAGTTTTTTTTTTTTCTTTATTATGCATGCGTGCCCCAAAACGTTTTTTTTTTTTTTTTTTTTTGTTTAGGGGTGCAAAAAAGAAAAACACAGACCCATTCCCCTTCACATGGGGGGGCCAAAACCCCAAACCCCCCTTTTTTCCCTTGCTTGTTTTGGGAAGCCGAAAGAATTTTGGTATTTAAAACTAAAACATGGTACCTGTTTAAGAGTACATATGGGCCCGGCGCCCGGTCAAAGGGTTAAAAAACCCTTGGCAAAATCAAAAAACCTCTTGTTTATTTATACAGCCCCCCTCCTCAATTAATGAGGAGTTTGTTCCAAAGATGTCGGTAAATGATTCATCGCTCAGTGAGAAGCATACTAAAATTTGGTAGTGGGTTTTGTGTCAATCATCTTTATATTTTTTTAATGTCCCCTTTTGGGCACCATTTATAACATTTCTGGTATATTTTTAAATTTTTTAACAGCTGGGTACTGTAAAATTGCAAAAAACAAAATATAGGTTAAAACGTTTAAACGAGTAAAGTCGTAAGTGAGGAGGGGTGGTTTAAAAAGAACAAAAAAATTGTGGGGGGTGTACAAACGAGCCCCCACACAGTCTAAAAAAAGGGCCCCCCAACGATGGGATAGAAAAGCAAAATTTCTGAATTGCTCTTTCCTCCCCTATGTTGTGTTCCTTTGTGTCTTTTGGGGAAAAAAACAAAAAAAGTTTTAAAAATTAAAGTCTATAAAAGGCCTCTCCCCACTTAAAAAACCTTTTTTAGGGTCCGTCCCCAAAAAAAGAAACTACGGCTTTAAAGTTCAGGGTCCCAAAACCGGATCTACCTCATGGCTCAGGGTCACCTCTGATAAAAAAAGTGGTGGTTTCATTTGGGCCCAGTTTTGAGGAATACATCTAGGTTTGGTTTTGTGTGCACCCCATAAAACAGATCCTGCACAACACAAGTTTTTTTAGAGGAAAAAAAAAAGGGAAAACATGATTTTTTCAAATTAAAAAAAAAAGCGACCTTTTTTCAAAAACGCTTTTTTTGTTGTTTTTTTTTAGTTGTTTTTTGCGAATTTTTTTTGGGCTTATTTTATAGAATGGAAGACAATTAAGAAATTTGAGAGGGAATTAGGTTTTTTTTGCAATGGGAAATTTTGAAAATGGGGCCCCAAAAATAGCCCGAAATGTTAAATTTTTTTGGGCCCATATTCAAGAGTAAAAAAAAAAAAACGAAACCCCCAAAACGTTCTAAATTTAAAGCCAGCTAGGGGGTCTAATAAGCATTCCAAATATGGTGATAAAATTTATACAATTATTACAAATAGTGCATAAAAAGTAAAACTTCTATTTTTTGGTGTGAATAAAAAATTTTTAAAGTGAAAAAAAATAAAAATGGAAATTTTTTTGAAAAAACCCCAAAAAAAAAAAATGAACAGAGGAAAAAAGTTAGTTTTTGTTTTCCGGAATACCCACATTGTTTTTTTCTGGACCCTATTTTTAACTTTGTGTTAAATTGGGGCCCAAAAAAACAATTTCCAAAAAATTTAATTTGTAGTTGAAACTTGACTTGGCAAATTTTTTGTGCCAAACGATGAATAGAAGTTTAAAACTAGTGAAATAGCTAAGGGAAATTTTTTTGACTGGAAAAATGAATTGGCCTTTTAAAAAGGGAGTCAAAATCGGCAAAATCCTGATTCGTAAATCCGACACTCAAAATTCGCGGAGCAAATTTTTTTCAATTTTCCATCAAATTTCGCACTTTTTTTTTATTAAACCTTTACCAAAAAAAATTCTCTAAACCCTTTATAAGAAAAAAAAATTTTTTTTTAAATTTTTTTGGGCATGGGGCAACCCTTCAGATTTGGGCCCTTGGACCCCCGAAGGGGTTAACGACCCGAGTTTTCCCTTTTTTAAGGGAAAAATCGGTAAACAAATTGTTTGCAAAATGAGGGAGCATACTAAAATTTGGGGTTTTGGGTTTGTGTCAACTATTTTTGATATTATTTTTAAAGTCCCCCCTTTGCAACCCTTTAAAAACATTTTTTGTATAAATAACAAAAAAACCCCAAAAACCGGACCCGGATCGATTTCCCAAATAAACCCCCACATAAAAGGAGAACTTTCGACGCTTTTCGGTCCGACTTGGGCCATTGACAAAGTCACACAAACAAGGGGGGAGCAGGTGGCTTGGTTTGGGATTTTTTTAAAGTTTAACCATAGTTTTACTGTTTAAAATGTAAAAAAAAAAATAGGGGAAACAGCTTAATTTTCATTTTATAGATATGCCTACTGGTCCCCAAGGGCCTGTCTTTTCTTCAAGGCGTCAGTTAAAAAGAATACTTCCCTAAATGAGGAGAGATTTTAAAATAGTTAAAAAAAAATGAACAAAACAAAAACCTTGCATAAATGCAAAAGTCTTGGGTGGGCCAACCCCCTGATGGGGATAAAAAAAGAAATTTTTGAATTTTCTTTGCCTTCTCCCCTATGTTTTTGTTCCTTTGTGTTTCCTTTTAAAAAGCATTAAGGAACAAAAGGCTATGGGTATGGATTTCTGGGGGGAAATTTTCCCTTTTTTTTTTCTCCCCCCCCCTTCCTTCATATCCTTGAAGACATCCCCCTTTGGACGGAAATTTTTTTTGGACCTGTCCCCTTTTAAAGCAATTTTGGGAACCTCCCGATGCTGTCTGGGTGGCAACACAAAAGGCCCAGAGCTATTTATTTTTCCCCCCCTCCTGTGGTTGTTTTTTCCCTTTCCCCCGTAAGGGTTGGTTTGCGATAAAAAGCAAGCTTTCACTTTTTATATGCAGGAACCCCTCCGAACTTTTGAAATGAGTTCGGTTTTTCCAAAAAAAAAAACCGGTCGTAAGTTGAAATGGACCAGTCGAACCTTAAAATATGAATTTTAAAAAACACAAAGTGTAATGATTTTTTTTATTGGGTTTTAATTTTTGGGATTTATTTTTTACTTTAAAATTTTTATGTGTTAGAAATGTATTTTATACTGTAAGGTTTTAAGGGTAAACACTGTGTTTCAAAACAAACAGTTTTTTTTCCCCGAAATTTGGCATGGGGAAAAAACAGTCGTAAGTTGAAAGGGGGGCCTATGGTCAAGCAGGGCGTAAATCGGATGGTAGGTGTAATAATATATTTTTAATATATATATATATATATATATATTAAAATTTTATATATAAAATATATTAATATATATATATTTTTTTATTACACACGGCCCATTTCCCCCAAGGCAGGGGGCCCGAAAAAGAAAAAAAATTTCATCTTTTAAAACCCATCACCTTTCTTGCGAAAGGGGGGCTTTAAATACAGTTTTTAAACTGCAACATTAAACCCCCCCCTTCAGGGGTGCAAGGCACTGTAAATTCCATCTCCAGGAATCAATCCCGGCCCCGAGCCCGGGTTTCCCCCCGAATCCCTTCATAAAAGCTACTTTGCTCACACACTAACAGCACGTCAAGATTAAAAAACCCTTTTTCTCCATTCACTCCCCAAACAAACCGCTACGCATGCCCGGGTAGAAGTCCAAGCCCCCCCGCACCAAAAACCCCCTTTACCCCCTCCCTCCAACCCTTCCTAGGCCGGAAACCCCACCCCCCCCTTCCCTTCCCCTACAGACTGATACACTCTTTAAGTCATTCTGTTTCGCCCATTTTTCTCTACTGTCCAAACCAAACCCCAACAAAAACCCCCCCTTTCCTTTAGCCCTCTGGGCAACAGTTTTTTGGGAACCCGCACCTCCCCTAACTTCCAAACTAAAGAATTCTCTGCATTATATTTTACAAACCCCAAAATTGGGGCCCAGACATGGGCATTCCACTTTCCCAGCCTTCCCCCTGGTTTCAACAAATTTATCACCCCGCTTCAACCCCTATAAGACGTTGGAAAAAATATACTCCCCCATAAATTCCCCCTTCGCCCCCAAGGGGCAAAGTTCTTTTTTCTCCACAGGGTCCCAAATGCCACCACCACTCTTTTTCCCCCCAATTTAATTCATGAACACCTAAACTTTCCCTTTGGGCCCCTCCCTTTACACTCCACTCCCAAATACTGAAAATTTTACCTCCTCCATACCCCCTCTCCTCCAATTGATATTCAATCTTTTTAAACACCTAAATTTTTTTTTATTTCCCCATAACCTTACTCTTTCCTGTTTTCACCTTAATTTTCTTCTTTTGCACAACCTACCAAATTTATCCATCCTCTTTCAGCTTCTCTTCAGAATCCCCCCAAGGCAAAGTGTCATCAGCAAAGAGCACTTTTGGGCCCCAAAACCCACTTTGTGTGGATTTTTTATCTTTTTTAAATCCCCGCCCCCTTGCCAAAAAACCCCCCGATTTTTCCTCTTACAACCCCATCTATAAAAATATTAAACAACCAGGGGACATCCCCAAATTTTCCTTTTTCTAAAGGCCCACTTTTACTGGGGGAAAAAAATTTTCCCCTTTCCTACAAAACCCCCTATTGAGCCCCACTATTTCCCCGTAAAAACTCCCTTTACTGCTTTCTGAACCTACCCTTTCACCCCAAAACTTGCAAAATCTGCCCCATTGCCCCCCATCCAAACCCTTTTCATCGCCTTTTCCAAATCCAAAAAATCCCAAAAGAAACCCCCTTTTGGCCCTTTTTAAATACTGTTCACTTAATTTTTTCACTGTAAACACCGGGTCCACACCCCCCCTACCTTTCCAAAGCCCCCTTTGTTCATTGCTACCTTTTCCCGTTTTTACCTTAATTCTTTCAATTATAACTCTACCATACATTTTACCAGGTACACTCAACAATTTATCCCCCTATAATTTTTGGCATCTCTTTTACCCCCTTTGCCTTTTTATAAAAAGGGAAAACTATGCTGCTCTCTCCCAATCCACAAACCTTACCTTTTCCCCATACTTTATTAAAAATAATTGCACCAACCACTCCAAAACAATCCCCACCTGCTTTTAACATTTCTACTTTACCCATAACCCCGGCTGCCTTACCCCCTTTCTTTTTACCACGCCTCACGAACTTCCCCCCACTCAAACGGGCTTTTCCTCACTCCTACAAGATGTTATTCCCCTTGCCCATCACAAAAATCACGTTTCCCCCTATCTTCATCAACATTTAAAATTCCTAAAAAAATTTTCCCTCCACTTCCCAATTTACCTCAACCCTCTCCTTTAAAAATCCCCTTCCTATTTTTAACTGACAAATCCATTTTTTTCTCTAGGTTTTTTAACTTTTAATCTCACTCCAAAAACTTTTCTTTTTTTCAAAAAAATTTTTGTGATAAATCTCCCCCCAACCTCCTTTTTGCCCCTTTTTTTACATTGCTTCACCACTCTCTTAACCTCTCTCTTTTTCTCCTTTTAATTTCCCTCCTTGCTCACTTCTACTTTGTAAAAACTTTCATATGCTAACTTTTTCTCCCTTACTACCTCTTTTCATCACATTTTACCCAAACGCTCCTTTCCCTCCGCACCCCCTTTCTGAACCACAAAAATTCTCTGAACACACTAACACTACTTTTTAAAAACCCACCCCATACCTCTTTTGACCCCTTTTTCCCAGCTCTCATTAGCCCATCTATCCCCAATAGCTGTTTATATCTTACCCTAACTGCCCCTCTTTATTTAAAAACCTTTACCTCTCCTTCCCTGAGCTTCTATTTCCTTGGGATCCCATCTACCTTTTTCTTCAGGTGCTAAAAAGAAATGATTGTATATCGTGGCCCCCCCCCATAAAAATGTAAACCTAATCTATCAACATCTTTTATCTACCAAAATATTCCCAAAAAACTACTTTCATTTCGCCCACACATATCGTGTTATTTATTTATCCTCTTTTTCTTAAAATTGTATTACCTAAACTAAACCCCCTTTTTTACAAAATTTAACAAAGGGGTCCCATTTTCATTTTCACCCGGCACCCCAAAATTACCTACCACACCCTCTCTAAAAGTTTCTCCTACTTTAGCATTCAGGTCCCCTACCACAATTACTCTCTCACTTGGTTCAAAGGCTCCTATACATTCACTTAACATCTCCCAAAATCTCTCTCTCTCCTCTGCATTCCTCTCTTCTCCAGGTGCATACACGCTTATTATGACCCACTTCTCGCATCCAACCTTACTTTAATCCACATAATTCTTGAATTTACACATTCATATTCTCTTTTCTCCTTCCATAACTGATCATTTAACATTACTGCTACCCCTTCCTTTGCTCTAACTCTCTCAGATACTCCAGATTTAATCCCATTTTTTTTCCCCCCACTGAAACTCTCCTACCCCCTTCAGCTTTGTTTCGCTTAGAGCAGGACATCCAACTTCTTTTCATTCATAACATCAGCAATCATCTTTTTTCTTGTCATCCGCACTACATCCACGCACATTTAAGCATCCCAGTTTTATAAAGTTTTTCTTCTTCTCTTTTTTAGTAAATGTATACAGGAGAAGGGGTTACTAGCCCATTGCTCCCGGCATTTTTGTCGCCTCATACGACACGCATGGCTTACGGAGGAAAGATTCTTTTCCACTTCCCATGGACAATAGAAGAAATAAAAAAGAACAAGAGCTATTTAGAAAAAGGAGAAAAACCTAGATGTATGTATATATATATATGCATGTGCGTGTCTGTGAAGTGTGACCAAAGTGTAAGTAGGAGAAGCAAGATATCCCTGTTATCTAGCGTGTTTATGAGACAGAAAAAGAAACCAGCAATCCTACCATCATGCAAAACAGTTACAGGTTTTTGTTTCACAGTCATTTGGCAGGACGGTAGTACTTCCCTGGGTGGTTGCTGTCTACCAACCTATATATAATATAAAAAATATATATATATATATATATAAATATATATATATATATATATATATATATATATATTATAGGTATAGGTAGTAGGTTGGTAGACAGCAACCACCCAGGGAGGTACTACCGTCCTGCCAAGTGAGTGTACAACGAAAGCCTGTAATTGTTTTACATGATGGTAGGATTGCTGGTGTCCATTTTTCTGTCTCATAGACATGCAAGGTTTCAGGTACGTCTTGCTACTTCTACTTACACTTAGGCCACACTACACATACATGTACAAGCATATATATACACACCCCTCTGGGTTTTCTTCTATTTTCGTACTAGTTCTTGTTCTTGTTTATTTCCTCTTACCTCCATGGGGAAGTGGAACAGAATTCTTCCTCTGTAAGCCATGCGTGTTGTAAGAGGCGACTAAAATGCCAGGAGCAAGGGTCCAGTAACCCCTTCTCCTGTATATATTACTAAATGTAAAAGGAGAAGCTTTTGTTTTTCCTTTTGGGCCACCCCACCTCAGTGGGATACGGCCGGTGTGTTGAAAGATATATATATACACATACATGGTGGACCCCCGGATTAAGTCATCATCGGAATAAGTATCGTTTTTTCGTCAAAATGTGGCCTCGGTGAACGTCACTGAACTCGGTATGTCATTCGTCCAGAACGTGTCTGCGCGGCCCCAACACTCCATGTACAGCCAGTGTGTCATTGTTTACCAGCCAGTGAGGACAATCCCATGTGTTCAGACGATACATTTTGTATTATTCCATTCTTTTTAGTCCTTAACCCTTCGACTGTCGAAGGGCCCAATCCTGAAGTTGCTCCTGGTGTCGCAAAATATCCGAAAAAAAAAAATTATTTTTTCTTATGAAATGATAGAGAATCTTTTCCCGATTGTAAAGACACCAAAAAAACGAAATTTGATGGAAAACTGACGGAATTACGCTCTCGCGAAGTTAGCGACTTCGGCGATATTTAAAAATCGGCAATTTCGCCCACTTTGAGCCCTATTTTCGGCTAATTCCCTTATTCCAGTCAACCAATCTCATAACTATTTCTTCAGAACTCTATTTTTTCTATCGATTGAGCACAAGAAACTGCCCATTTACCGATTTCAACTACCCAATAACATGGTCAGAAATTTGCAATTTGGCCAATTTCACGAAAATTAAAAAATACGACAATTTCAAAATAAGGTCCAGAATGAACAATGCAGACATTCCTGCTCTAAAATAAGATTTTCTTTGTTCATCAGTCATGTCTGCAGTCCCTGTGATATTACTCTTGCTTTTATTTTGAAAATTTTATTCAAACAAAAAATAGAAGATTTACTGTTATGCAGACTACTGCAATACTGTAATAATTGTAAAAATTACATCAACCCATTCATGACTGCGTATTAGAATGGCTATTTGGACATTTATTGGACAATGACATCATTTGTTTACTTTTGAAACATCGGCAAAAATCAAACATTTCCTGTACTTTGTGCTCCATTTCCAGGTTCTTTTTATAGTAAAATTAATCAAATCACCTCCATTTCTATAATATAGTTTCCATTCTATCAAATGAGACCATGAAAACGAGAATACAACCACAAATACTATACGAAAATAGACCACAAAGTCGGCATTTTAATTAAAAAAAACGGTCGGAGTTTCTTTTTTCTCATTATGCACTGCGTGCTCCAGGATTTTTTTTATGTGGTGCACACTGACCACACAGACCCATTCTCTCACATGTGGGCCTACTAGCTTTCTCCTGCCTGATTTGAAGCCGCTAGAATTTATGAGTATATATACGTCAAACACGGTACCTCACAAACGTATATATACGGCCGCGACAGTCAAAGGGTTAAACTGCTAAATAACCCACCATGGGCCTAAAGAAAGCTTCTAGTGTCAGCCAGCCCTTTGGTAAAGGGCTGAGAGAGAGGGGAGAATGTGCCTTTTTCAGTGAATCTGCAATATGTATGATACTAAAGCAGCAGGAGTCGATAAAGGCTATAGCACCAGCCAGTGATAAAGTGTAGCATTAACAATGTGTAAAGTGTAGCAAGTAAGTTAAGCGATTAATCAATAGAAAAAGTACAGCACGAAACTGACTCCTCCCTTGTTGTTGGAGGTGTATAGGGCTACTAACACCGCTACCTCTGCTGCCGCTTTCACCACCACTATGTAAGGCTTATCTTTCAGTGGTCCTTATACACCCAACAACAAACAACACACCACCACTCAGTGACATTCTTAATGCCATATTTTATTCATTGAAGAGTATATATCATGTTTCTACGTTATTACTGTTGTTTATTATGTCATATTAGATGAATTGTGCTAGATAAATAAGCCATAGAGCTGATATTAGTGTTATATTGAAGGACTATCTTGTCCTGTCTCCCAACACAATTCCTAACATACGCCAGAAACAGACCTCTCTGGAACACTTTTTTGAGCAACAGGGGTCCAGTGACTCTCAAGCTGGTCCTAGTGGCATTAAAAAACAAAGAAGGGAAGTAACCCAGGATAAGAACTTGGTACCTGAAGTTTTTATGGAGTGGGATTCCACTTCCAAACAATTGTCAACTCCTCCATCCTCTCCCCTCCTCCCATCTTCCATACATCACTGTGTCTTCAATAGAGGTAAAGTGTGATGTTATTATTGTTTTATTCTTCATGTATCATTGTTTTCTGTGTAGGTAAATGCATAATTCATGTAGAAAACATTTTTCTAATATTTTGGGTTTCTGAAATGGATTAATTGGATTTCCATTATTTCTTATGGGGAAAATTAATTTGGATAAGTCAGATTCAGGATAAGTCACTCTCTCTGGAACGGATTGATTATGTAATCCGAGGGTCCACTGTAATATGTATGTATGTAAATTAATGTATAAATATATGTTGTGCCGAATATGTAAAACTGGTCAATTAGCAAGAACTTAATTAAAATTAAATTCTTTCTAAAATTTCCTCTTATACGTTTAAAGATATATTTTTTCATTAATGTTAATGTAAAAAATTTTAATTTTGCACCAAAAGTATCTTAGAAAACTTACCTAACCTTATTATAACAAGTGCAATTTATTTTAGCCTAACCCAACTAAATATATTTTAGATTTGTTTACAATAATTTAATACTAAACAAACACAGTGAAATGTATATATATATAAAATATATATATATATATATAATATATATAAAATATATATATATATATAATATATATATATATATATATATATATTTTATATTTTATATATATATATAATATATATTTTATATTATTATCACACTGGCCGATTCCCACCAAGGCAGGGTGGCCCGAAAAAGAAAAACTTTCACCATCATTCACTCCATCACTGTCTTGCCAGAAGGGTGCTTTACACTACAGTTTTTAAACTGCAACATTAACACCCCTCCTTCAGAGTGAAGGCACTGTATTTCCCATCTCCAGGACTCAAGTCCGGCCTGCCGGTTTCCCTGAACCCCTTCATAAATGTTACTTTGCTCACACTCCAACAGCACGTCAAGTATTAAAAACCATTCGTCTCCATTCACTCCTATCAAACACGCTCACGCACGCCTGTTCTTTCAAACATTTCACAATAATTCATTGTGTTTGGTGCTTGTAGATCGAGCGTGACTGGAGCGGTAGAGGCAGCGATTGAGGCAATAGTTGAGGCAGTGGTTGAGGCAGTGGTTGAGGCAGCGGTTGAGGAAGTAGTTGAGGCAGTGGTATTTAATAAGATATATGTTGTTAATAATAATAATACATATTATTATTAATAACATGTATTACAGTGGTCCCTCAATTATCGTCCCTAATCCGTTCCTGGAAGTGAGACTATTATCGAAATAGACGATTTTCGAGTCAATTTTCCCCATAAGAAATAACGTAAATCCAATTAATTCGTTCCAGACACCCAGAAGTATCAACAACCACTTTTTTTTTTTACCTAAAAGATAGATTTACATGCACAAAAGAATGAACATTCAACATGACAGTTACCTTTATTGAAGGCTGTTGTTGATGAATGGAAGTCAGGGAGGAGGAGAGAGGGAAGAGAGGTTATTGTTTGGAAGGGGAATCCCCCTCCATAAGGACTCTAGGTCACTTCAGGGGTCACTTCCCTAGCATAAATATAGATTTACATGCACAAAAGAATGCCAAATAAACGTAAAGCACTAATAAAATGTATAAATGAACATTGGTAATAGGGGTAGTTGACGAGTGGAACGGTCTGCCTAGTAGGGTGATCGAAGCTAAAACATTGGGTAGTTTCAAATTTAGGTTGGATAAATACACGAGTGAGAGGGGTTGGATTTGAGTCGGAGTTGCACCTGAGCTTATTGCTTGGGTAGCATTTGTTCTGTTAGTCGGTTGGATTTGTGAAGGACCGGCCTAGTATGGGCCAACAGGCTTATTGCAGTGTTCCTCCTTTCTTATGTTCTAAAAGCTATGGCTTGGGTAGTTTCAAATTTAGGTTGGAAAAATACACGAGTGAGAGCGGTTGGATTTGAGTCGGACTTGCACCTGAGCTTATTGCCTGGGTAGCATTTTTCTGTTAGTGGGTTGGATTTTTGAAGGACCGGCCTAGTATGGGCCAGCAGGCCTACTGCAGTGTTCCTCCTTTCTTATGTTCTTATTGGAGATTTGTTTTTGTGAGGGAGGGATGGCAAGTTTATTGATGGAGAATATGACACTAATATCAACTCTACGGCTTATTTATCTATCACAATTCAACTAATATGGCATAATAAACAACATTAATAACATAGAAACATGGAATATACTCTAGAATGAATAAAATAAGTCATTACCTATGTCACGAGAGGTGTTGTGTTGTGTTGTTGTTGGGCCACTGAGAGTAAGCTGTCCACAATGGTGGTGAAGCAGCAGCTGAGGCAGTGGTGTTTTCTGTAGCCCTATATAACTCCAACAACATTGGGGGATTATCAAATGGTATACAATACCGACAGGTTGGTAGATAAGACACATAGGCAACATTTAGGCAACTTTATTCCGAAACGTTTCGCCTACACAGTAGGATTCTTCAGTCGAGAATAAAGTTGCCTAAATGTTGCCTATGTGTCTTTTCTACCAACCTGTCGGTATTGTATACCATTTGATAATCACTCTGTCAGACACTGCAACACTATGGCAATCTTGGTACAGAAGAGATAACACCTTGGTCAACCTTTTCAAATGAGAATCGTTTGATCTGAGAGGGACATGACCTCCCAGTGGCTACATTCTCACTACTACTACTACTCTGCACCTCTCCTTCTGACAGTAATTAAGTCTCCACACTGTCGCTTGATCTTCAGTTAGTTCCAGACTTTGGAACAGAATTTCTCCAGGCTGAGCGACTGACAACCTCAAATCTACGACTTCAAGAGTGATGGACTGATTACATCGTCTTCTCATCTCTACTGCTCCTGCCTACTTTCTGTACACGACTGAAGAAGCCGACTGTGTAGGCGAAACATTTCGGAATAAAGTTGCCTAAATGTTGCCTGTGCGTCTTATCTACAAACCTGTCGGTATTGTATACCATTTGACAATCACTCTGTCAGACACTGCAAAACATTTTAGGAGTTGGTAAAATCGCTGAATCACTAAAGAAGGAACCCTCTACCACCATCACTACGACCTTCTACCACTATTACAACTGTTACCACTATCACTACTACCTTCTACCACCATCAACCACTATCACAACTGCTTCCACTCTACCACCACCATTTGTATTTTCCTACAAACTTTTTCATAAATTATGTGTGTTTCTCACATTCTTTACCAAAGGGCTGGCACTAGAAGCTTTCTTTGGAGCCATGGTAGCTTATTTAGCACTTGCAAGCACTAAAATCAATGGAATATTATGAAATATTTCATAGGAGCATGTGAGGGGACTGTCGCTCACTGGTAAACAATGGCACACTGGCTGGGAAGGCAGGCCCAGGCGGCTCAGAGCATGAGTACGCGTTCTGGACGAAGGATGATTAGCGAGTTAATGGACCATTTGCGAGCCAATGTTTAGACGAAATAACGGGACTAATTTCCGAAATGGATGACTTTCGAGCCGGACGATTATTGAGGGACCACTGTGTATGTGTGTGTGTGTGTGTGTGTGTGTATGTATGTATTGTATTATTATTATATATGTATATATATATATATATACATATAGATAATATATATATAATATATATATATATAATAATATATATACATACATACTTATGTGAATACTCTGGGAACATTCCAGGAAGCGAGAAGACATTTCAGTGCACCGTTTCAAGGTAAATTGTGGAAGTGTTGTGCAGTTTGTGAATGTTGGTGAGTGGTGGTGGTGAGGAAGACAGCCAGTGGAGGGGTGGGGGAGTATAAGGCCTACACTGTGTATGAGTACCGGCCAAGATTATCGTACATACAGACCTCGAAAAGCTCTTATAAAAACATCTATATCCAGCACCATGCTTCCAGTTAACTTGGAAATGATTGTGTCGATGCATGGACTATTTAGAGGCATATGTTATGGAAAAACAATGTGAAATTAATGTTAACGAGGGAGTGACCAGTCAGTGCATCCACCCCCACGTCATGGGGGTGGGTGGAAGAGGTGGGATGTGTAACTAGATGGTGAGTGAACACATTGGTTCAGCAGTGCCCATACCCACATTGTTCATAGTGTACATGGGAAACAAATAAAGTTATGTGTATTGTAAGACAGTGTGAACAATATATAGTGTGCAAGTCCATGTGTATTGTACTCCCCGGGATAACCCCACTCAACAACCTGCGCCTCCCCCACCTAATTCCCAGGGGAAGTTTTCCCCTTCCCCTCCCAGCCCCTCAAACTCCACCAGGCCACCTCGGTCAATTTCACTACCCTCCACGCACCATACCCACCCAGCATGTCATATTCCACTCCTATTGTCTAGTCTAGCAAATGGATGCGAACCAAGAGGAAGCAAGCAGCCAGGGAAATGGCACGGCTGGCAATACTAGGAGAGGCAAGTGTCGGTCATGCTTACAGCTTCGTTGTCTCAACTCTAATGGTTTCCTCCGCAAACACGGTAGTTGCCCTGGTTCAGGATGTCCTCCTGTGGAAAGTGATGATCCAGAGCCACCTCAGGCACCTGAACCCACTCCAACAGATTTCATCTCATCAGACAATCTCTTGGAAGCAATTAAAGCAACAGGTACGAGGACACTCACACATATTCCCAAAGCAGCCCGTCCCACACGCAGCTGGGAAACTTACAGACCTCCTGAAAAAGTAAACGATGGTTCCACTATCTTAAATGCTCCACCAACCATCAAGGCATGGCACAACTTGCTACTTTTTGGCAATGTCTGCTTAGCTGTGCCGGAAAGAAGGGGAAAGAGGCTAGCCTCAATGATAATTAAATCCTTAAGAGATTTTCCTAGAGCTGATAACCTCATTCGCCTGCCCCATCAACACAAAAAAGGGAGAG
>NC_069404.1:55226345-55256962 GCF_026875155.1 Cherax quadricarinatus
AAAAATGTCGGAGATTTTTTTTTTCTATTTGCACTGGGCGCAAAATTTTTTTTATATGGTGCCCACTGACCACACGGACCCATTCTCTCAATGTAGGCCTACCAGGTTTCTCCTGTTGATTTAAAGCTGCTAAAATTTATGAGTACGTATTTCATCAACACTGTGGCTCGTAAAGAGTTATATCGACCAAAAACAGTCAAAGGTTTAAAAGACAAAATACTGTAGCTTGATCGCTAGCGCACTAGCCACACACTGAGGCCCGGAGTTAAATTCCTCCGGTATGGCTGGAAAAACATTGGGGGACATTTTTCCCCAAAGGGACACCTTTGTCCCTGTTCAACCATCAGCTAAAACGGGTACCGGGTTTTGGTTGATGGGTGGGTCAATCCCTGGGACAAAACTGACCTAATTTGCTCAAAATGCTAAATATAAAAAAGAGGTTCTATTAGTGTAGTTGTCATTGACATCAGCCAGGCCTTATACCTTGTCATGTACATAGTTATAGAAATAGATATTATTATATATTAAAATAAAATAGGGAGTGAAAAAACATAGAAAAACACCTCAGAGATTCATCTCAAATACTTCGCCCAGTGCCGGCAGTAGGCTGCACTCCGAATGTGCAGGCTTTTCCCCCTTGGATCAAAAACATGAGTCTCTGAAAGAGGAAGCTGACTCCCCTATGATCCTTGGTTTTCTGTGAGAGTTTTTCCCCCAGCTCTTGGGGAAACTTTAGAGCACACTCGCCCCATGCTCCAAGGGCCTCTGACCCTTTTGAGATGAAGTTATAGCAAGGGGGAGGTTTTTCATATTTGCGGGTCTTCGGGTCTCCCTGTGGTGGCAGTCCACCCCCTTCAGTGGAGTATGGTAAGGGGGTGTTGCCAGTGTGGCAGCACGGTGTGTCCCAGGCAATCGTTACCACCCATCCTTCCAGGGTAGCATATGGCTCCATCGGATGCTTTTGATTTCCCTCGACCTCTGTTTTTGGGGGTTTCCCCGTTGAGTGGAAAGGGCTTGGCGGGTTTCTCTTTTCATGTCTTACCCCCTTATGTCTGATTTTCCCCTTCCGTGTGTGACACCCGAGACATTAAAGTCTGAATTCATCAGCCACCCCCCCCTGCCCCAAATACCCCCTGTTCGGCGGTATGGGGGCAGTAGGCGAAAAATAAAACCCAATTGAAAGGCCCGTGGGTTTGATGAGTGCCCAGGGGGGAAATTGGGAAAGATAGAAGGAAATCTCCTGAAATTTGGTGCCTTCACCCTAGGGATGAGCTTTGTCTTTCCTAAGGTGTTGGCGATTTTTTCCGTAATCGGTATGTCCCGTGGACGTTTGTGCCTTGGTAGGAGCTGGTCTATGGAAGGTCGGCAAAGGGGGTCCCACCCCCCGGCTGCTCATGAACCTGGGGTTTGGTTACCGTGCCCTCTCAAGCATTCGGGGACAATCTCCCTTTACTAATCCATGGAAGCCAAACATGGGAAAAAAGAAATGAGGTAAAGCTACCGCGTTGCTTTGTGACCCCCTTACCCTCCCAGTCGCAAGGGAGGATTGCCTATCCCCTTGTGTTTTCCGTGACAGTTCGTGCCTTCTTAAAGACTGGAAAAATTTGGAAAGAGTCATTTATTGGTGTTTGGGGTTTTCAAAAAGAGGGTGCGGTATTATATATTATATCACCCTTCCCAATTTAACAACAGAGTTTGTTCTAAGCCACATGGTAAATGAATTTATGTAATAATATATATTTATATAATTTTAATAAAGTGGACCCCCGGTTAACAACTTTTTCATTCCCGTAGTATGTTCAGGGCCCCGTACTGACCGAATTTTTTCCCATAAGGAAAATTTTTGAAGTAGATTGTCCATTTCAGACCCCCCAAAATACACGTACAAAAGCACTTCATAAAACACAAAATAAAAGATCGCATTTGGAGGTGATCGTTAAGCGGGGGTCCCTGTATATATACAGTGGACCCCCGCATAAGATTACCCCCGAATGTGGGCCAATTATGTAAATGTATTTATGTAAGTGCGTTTGTATGTGTATGTTTGGGGGGGCTGAAATGGACTAAACTACTTCACAATTTTCTTTTGGGATTAAATCAAGGTCCATCCAGCCATTCCGTGCCTGGGCTACCTTACTGACTGCAACGCACTGGGTGCTGTTTTACTCCCATGAGCAATACATGGGATGCGCTGCTGTCTCACAGCTCACTTCCATCCAATCCTCGACTTTCAGATCTGTGCATTTTAACACCACCAGGTTTGGCTTACTGCCACAATAATCAAATCATTTTATAATATGCAATATTAGGTGGAGGTATCCTAGTGGTTCATGGGTTGTTTCTATAACATATTCATGAAGAAAGTTGGCTAAGCTTTAGGTATGTACAGGAAACAATTATACAATCCCAAAGTCACCAGGAGGAAGAAAACCACAACAGCCTGTGGCTCTTTGGCGATCCTTTCACAAGGACGAGCCAGTGCTCCTGGCACTAGGGATGGACATTGTTTACTAGTGTGTCTTTTGTTGCCTGTATGTTTGTGTCTACCTGGAGTGCTACCATCTTGGTGTGCATCCTCCACTAGAGTAGCACACATTATGTGTAGCTATATGGCCTCCAGGATGATGAGTTTCGATGCTGCAAATCTACTTTGGAAGTATGATGAGGTACTTTAAAAGGGAATGAAACATCTGATGAGAATGCTATATAAAGAGTGCACAATTAAGAAACATAAGTAATGGGAGAATGCTTTGGTTAAAATGATCATGAAACATAATAACAATAACAATAATAGCTGTTGTGAGCACATAAATTGAAATATAAAAAGTATCTGTTCTCTTCAACTTGGAATCTGGAAAGTTTCCGGACTACATTTTGATACCCACATATTCTATTCTGATATCAAGTCTAGACTAAGTTTACTGTGAAATAAATTGTATGGGCGATGTGGATATTAACAATGAAATTGACTACTGCACTCCTAAACCAGGACTCTATGATTAAGTATGGACTGTTTTTTTGTTTTTTCTTTTTAAGGGGACATTATACATGGAAGAAAAGAGTACTTACACCTACAACAGACATGGTTACTATGGTGCTTGAGAAACTTGAATAATGGGAAGGGGAGAGTACTGTACCCCTAGAACAGGACTCTGGGTTACTATGAGCTGTGGATGAACTATGGAAAGGATATAATGAAAAATTATTGTGCACTGTCAAGACATAAACATGTAAAACTCCGGTACAAGATGGGTAGCACCTCCAGCAAAACAACATAAGATGTTGGAACTGAACATCTGTGCTCACTACACGCTTCTCAATAATTGTAGGAACCATACATCTGGAAACATTATCGTAATCTCTAAATTTGTTTTAAAATATTATCAAGCAGTAGGATTAACAATTGAGCACCTTGGACAGCATACAATTAGTAAATTATAGGAACTATGTCTGTCATATATTTTTTCAGAAATACACTGTCATATAAATCTCAATCCTCTTAGTAAACCCAATTGTCATTATTCAAAGTGACAAGATTTATAGACATGCTTCCCACACCATAAAAATTCCCCTGTCGAATGAATGTCACTAAGTACAATTTAGAGGCCCATCTCATTAGTTCTTACGTGGCCAAACCACGAATACTCCCAACTGCCGAGACTTCACACACCTCTGAAACCGCCACAAAGCTTGCACCTCAAGCTAAAAGGGAAATGGGTAAAAACATTAAACCACTAAAAACTCAACTGGCGAACAAAAGTAGATTTTCTTTATTAATCAAGAGTGTGAAAATTCACATTTGGATGGTAAAATACATATTAGAACGCTTTATTGGTTTTTCTGAATGAGTTATAAATCATTACTGTCTGAAAACAATTGCCAATTGTACTACATTACCCATGTAATACATAGAAAGAGAAAGGCTTGACAGTGTCCTTCACTGCAAATTTCATGAAGAGGGGGAAAGATATGCTTAAACTACTAATAAGTTGGCTCTGTTTTACATATCGCAATTTTTATGAACACAGAATAAAGGCTGCGCGTACTATGACCAGCTACTAAAAATAAATTAATCACTTTTTAGAAGTTCATAGGGGATGATTATATTAATGTGTGGCATTACTGTGTATGGAAAAGCAGAATAGGCTGCAGTTTTATAAAAGGTGCAGCTTCTTTGCCTAACCATGCCTGAAGTACAACTGTAGCTGGTCATGAAAGCTGCCATGGGACTGGTTATTTTTTTGAAGTTGTCACTTTTGATCCCAGATGGAGGACTGGAAGATAGGTAGGTTGGGTCAGTAGCTACAAATACAAAGTGCTCCTATTATTTTAACAGGATACAATATGTTTGCACTGTGGGGTAGATTGTCCCACGGAGAGGACGGCACCCTGATTGTACGTGGGCGCTGTGGCCGCACCACCGCTTTACTGCTGACTGCTGCTGCATGCGTTGGGCCTTGACTCCGAACACACCGAGGCGGGCAGAGAAAGAGCCACTACACTCCCTTTTAAATAATAGTTCTTCAATTCTACAACAACAATAATACTACAAAAATGGGCAACAGTAGTGTAAGGTAGCTGACTCAATGCCTGGATCTGGTGCCAGCAAACAGTTGCAGCTCGAGTTTGGGAGCCGCACACTCCCCCGGGGAATTCAGACTGTGGACCACAGAGACAGTCATTAAAAATACCTGAGGAAGACACTTGTAGGTAATGTTTATACTGTAAAATTGCATTACGGACTTATTTAGATGATGCCAGGTTCTTGTAACCCTGACATAAGGCATGAGGTACTGTAGGAAAATAATTAATGTGGCTAGAGTGAACTTTGCATCATAAGCCTGACTAGGAAAGTAAGCCAGGTGCTAGGATTCACCCTGTTTTTTAAAGCCGCTAATGAGGTAATTATTGTTGTACGGGATGACAGCACTGCTTCTTTCCCTCCATGTTCATCACAAAAACTGTTACTAATGAGGGATGGCACTGGATGAGAGAAGCAAATTACCACCAACCCTGTGAGGTTTGATCCTCGGCCATAGAGGTGAGCAAGTGTCTTCTGAGGTCTCAAATTGATGTTTCATCTGACAAGTGCGCCCACATGTGCAGGGCAGCAAGGAAGGAGCAATGTAACCGTAATATTTGTACTGTGCCTGACTGTTGCTGCTCTTGCTGTGCTACTGCTGCACAATCTTTGATTTGCTATGCTGAACCTGGCTGACTGTTGCTGCTGCTGTTACTGTTGCTGTGACTGAGGCCCTGCCAGCTGCAGCGATCGAACTGTTGGCCATCATAAGAATGCGGGACCCCAGCCCCATGTTATACCAGTATAGTTGTTCGTAATTTAGACGGCAAGGCTTATTTAGCCACACCCCGCATTTGGCACGTCCATCTTAAAAGCTGCTGCTGCTAGCTGCTATACCTGTACAAACATCAAGCTCCCCAGTACTTATATAATTAACATCTTGACTTCCTTAATCATTAAACTCACTTAGTTTACAACTAATCCAATTAACCTTCAATACATAACAGGGCAGGTATGCTGCCACACTTAAGCCGCTAAACTTGGTGTTTACATATTCACGACATGGAAATATCACTCTCAGCCTCATCTTTCATGAGATGATTGCAGCGCATGACAGGAAAGCTGGGAAGACAATGTCTCAACCCTGTACCAAGCCCTGGTAGTTTCTATTAATCATGTCACATTATAGCAGCCTTCACTACATTCAACAATCACATTGTGTAATATAAGCTCTACTCGTGCGGGGTGTAGTATACCACGAAGGCTGCAAGGTGCTCTTATCACCGGGGTTCTTGATGTCTCCTCGGGGCACCCATGCCAAGTCCCCAGATAAGCTAGAGTACTTGGCGGTAGATCAGCGTGAAAACTCTGCAGGCAGTATACTGCAGAGGGATGGCTCCCTATAAGGGTACCACCTTTCTCTCCCCTGCAGTAGCCTGCCAGTCTTGCTAGCTAAGGTAGCTAACAGTGTTGGCGAAGTCGAGGCAGATCTCATGTGATGACAGCAGCGAAGACAGGGGCGGAAGATGGAGGAGGAGCTTTTTTGAATGTTGGTGGGAATGGGGCATCACTGGCTCGCGTGCCAGTCAAGGGGAAGTATGAGTGGTGCACCTGAGGCATGTGTTGGTGGGTGGTGGTTGGAAGCTGGAAGTGATGGATGTGCTGCCACTTCCTCCCAAACATTGCCACCAACATCGCACCACTAATGACCTTGCACCTGCACTCACTTTTTCAGTTGGATCTTCCATATTGTACTTGAGTTTTAAAGAACTTGCCACATCCCGGTCAGACGGCCAGGGCGACGCGATGGCCAGTGCATGTACTGGTGGGAGGCGCTGATAAATTGTAATTTTTGAAGCAATTGATAATCTGGAAAAAAGAACGGAAAAGAAAATGGTCACTGTCATGTCATTTGATCATTCCCAAACTGAACAATTACTAACTTTAAAGCACAGGTATTTCTATATCAATGCATGCAGTGACAGGCATCGGAAGACGGCAAAACACTTGGCTTTAACGATTTGAAAGTGGCACAGCTAACAAAGGTGACAGTCAAGTATCTGCCACCATACTGCACAATGCCTGTCAACCTGTGCTTTAGCAAGACTGCCAAAGGTTGTGGCCTCAAAATTGGGCAGTTCAAAAAATATTCTGTTTGTCTAAAGCCTTGGAAGGAATTTTTTTTGATAACTTAAACGATTATTACTTTTTCCCAGATATCAATTGAATTGAGCCAAGAAAATCAAGATGAACAACGTTGATTGAGGCTAAACGCCTCTCTTCTAAGGCGCAGCTTCCACCAGTTAAGCACAGCACACCATTAATGGAGAGGGAAGGGCCACACCAAGGATGGAAGGCACTACCAAGAGAAACAAAATGTGAAACTTAAGGAAAAAGTAACAAAACATAAAACTGAGCAATAAAGAGAAAAAAAAAGTTAAATAACGCTACAAAGTTTAGAGGGAAACAAAAAGCATTTTTATAACAATTGACGAAGACACCAATATGACGTTTGGTAACACAATAATAAAAGTCCAGGATATATGCATAGACCCAGTAGTTTCTAAGAATTAGTCAACAACGTTTATGCATTTCCTTATTTCATCAGGATATATTTATGGAAAAAAAACAGTGGTACTTTTTTCATGAAGCTATATATATGTATTTAAAGATGAGGTGGGTTCTCAGGCAAAAAAAAAAAAAAAAAAAATAAATAGATAAAATAAAAAAAATTTATGTTTACTTGTATTACCAAGATCAAAAAATAAAATGTAAATGAAAGGGGAGAAAGGTCAATACAAGTATACAAGAAATGCAATAGGAAGGAATACAAATTATATGGGAAGATGCAAAATGTAGTGAAGGAATGTGTGTTAAAAATCTGCAACTTGTCCAGCTGATTACATGTCCAGTGCTTTAGGGTGAAGTGATTTGCAATCTTTTATTGCATATTATTCAAACAGATCCAAGTGTTTGTTGAATTTATCAGATGTAACTTTAGGACATTAAATGTTTGCAATAATATAAATAAAGAAAATAAAATGAGTATTTAAAAGAGGTTAGTGAAGGTAAGAGTGAGATGAGGATACTGGAGGAAAGGAATGGAGGAAGGAAGGTGAGATAATCGTCTCAAGCTCAAAGAAATGCTCAAATTTCCCTAAGCAATGTGAAGTACTTTAATCACCCCTTCTGCAAAACACTACATGGGACTATTTTTTTACATCATACACAAATCTGTGCGAGTGTTATTTTGTTATTTGTGCCAATAGGTACTATATAGCTCAAAAAAAATATAGGTTTTATGAAAATGTATTAGTCTATTACTCCAAAGCTCCTATATATCAGTGCAATTTTTCATGAATGCCGAATGAAAAAAAGTACATCCAAAATTTAAATAAATACATGCAGGGACTCCATAGAATGTGCTATTTCTACTGCATTTGCCAAAAAATTGCACTACATAGAAGAGATTTCAAGAAGTGGTGGATGTATATCTCTATCATCTTGTAATTGTGGATATTTTCTATGCCAAGAGGTTCTTCAATCTCCAATATGACAGGGTACACATCTGGTAAAATATCTTATTTTTAAATTAAAATAAATTACCCAGAAAATTCCTTACTCATCATTTTGGATATATTACAAATTTAGGGATTGCAAAATAATTATGCACTATCACAATTTATTGTTTCACAAAGCTCTATTTGTTTTTTACACTTATTCAAAGCCCCGTTTATCACTGATAACTAATGTGACGTAGGTCATTAGCCTATATTTTTTTATCTAAATACACAATGAATTTAAAATATTTATCATTACAAGGTAAAAAAAAAAAAAATATGTAGATTATGGAGCAGCATCAGTATCAGTCGTATTATCTTAATTGTACAATATTTTTAGATACCTCCATGTGAAATGTGTATACAGCTTGATAACATAATATGCAAACTCCTGCATGCTAACAAAAATGCATAAACAGCGTGCTACACTCAAAATGCCATAAACCAGCTTGTCTCTAAAAACTCAATCTACACACAATTCACTCAAAGATCTGACAGACCATCTTGGCGATAAAGTAAAATTATACAATAGATTTCAAATACAAAATCTTGTCGGTACATTTAATTATTAGTCAAATTAATATAATAATCAAATTACTGCAAATATATGCAGACAAATGTCTGGCTATCCATAAATAATTTATAAAAAATTTAAAAAAAATTTGAGGATCACTTGACTTTTGCTTAACATTGTACTAACCAGTATCTGACTGCAACTTAAATTGTGGCATCAATTGAAAACACAGTATTGTGATGCACAATATTATAAGGTACTTATTCTCTCTATCTAATAATATGATAAGCAAGGCCAAACCACTGACTATCTCCCATGTAGGTAGAGGTGACCCAAAAAAAGAAGAATACTTTCATGTCATTCTTTCAATTCATGTCTTGCCTGGAGACATGCCAGCATCGTACTGCCTCAGATAACATTCCCAACTGCAGAACATCCCCACCCACAGAGTGCAGTCACTACTTCTCACCTCAAAACTCAATCTGTCCTCATGCTGAACTGGTTTCCCTGAATCACTTAGATATTTACCATGCTCTCTCACACTCTCCAACAGCACATCCCAATCATATGAACAACTTGCCTACCAATCCAAATCCCGTATGATAACACCGGCAACACAAAGCTTGTTGGATGTCCTAGCCTTTCACTCCAAAAACCTCCATCTTACCCTTTCCTCCTCAACCCATCCTGGATCACTCACTTATCTACCTTCAGATAATAGTATGTACTTTTAGTCATCCTATTTTGACTACCTATCCTCTCTGCTGTATATCCAAAACCACTTCAAACAACCTCTTCTTTGCCCTCTGATTGATTACTTTTGGCAATGACCCTACACCTTTACATCTCCAGCTGTTAATTCTCTGCATAATATTCACACCACACATTGCCCTCAAACATGATGTCCTCCCTGCCTCTAACCGCCTCCTCCCCGCAACATTTTCAACTCCTGCTTCACACCCATCCATATAAGAGTGTTGGCACCAGTATACACTCTGGTGCAATCAATCAATCTATCTCTATCTCTCTTTTTTTTTTTGCCTCCATGGATACCATTCTTTGTCTTCCACAGATGTCTCAATACACACCACTCCTGTACTAATCTTCTCTTCTCTGGGTACTCCATTCTTTCATGGGCCCCATATGCCGACCAGTTCACTCCTAAATATCTGAATACATATGCATTTTCCATATTCCTTCCCTCTAATCTGATAAGCAATCTTTCATTGCCTAATTCTTTTTTGTTTTCTCTTATCCCATGCTCTTTCCTATGTACACTTTTAATTTAATTTTTTACATATCCTCCAAAACATCTATGAACTTTCAGAGCTTCTTTCAGAATATTCCAAAAGAATACTGTCACAGCAAAATTACACCATGTGATAACCCCTCACTTTATCTTTTTAGTCCCATTACCTTCCTCAACACCCTAGCAACTTCTTTTATGACTACCAGCTATAAATATTTTACCTTTGACTGCCGCAAACCCCCAATCCTGAGGGGTGTCTCCTGGTGTCGCAAAATTTAAATAAAAAAAAAAAAAATAATCTTTGAAATGATAGAGAATCTTTTCCCGATTGTTTAATGACCACCAAAAAAACGAAATTTGATGGAAAACTGACAAGAATTATGCTCTCGCAAAGTTAGCGACCTCGGCGATATTTATCAAATCGGCGATTTCGCCACTTTCAGCCCTATTTTCGGCTAATTCCATTGCTCCAGTCAACCAAACTCATAGCTATTTCTTTAGAACTCCATTTTTTTCTATCGATTGAGCTACATGAAATACTGCCCATTTACCGTTTCAACTACCCAAATAATGTGGTCTGAAATTTGCAATTTTTTTCTGGCCAATTTCACAAAAAATTAAAAAATATGACAATTCAAAATAAGGTCCAGAATGAACAATGCAGCATTCCTGCTCTAATTTAAATTTTTCTTTGTGCATCAGTCATGTTCCAGGCCCCTCGTATTACTCTTGCTTTCTATTTTGACATTTTTATTCAAACACAAAAAAATAGATGACTTACTATTTGCAGACTATGGCCCCCTAAGCGGAAACAAAGCTGTAAGGGGGTGGTAGGAGGAGTTTCGGGTGGGGGGAAATAAATGGGCATTAAATATGGAGTATCTGAGCAGAGTTTAGAGCAAAGGAAGGAGGTAGCAGTAATGTTGAATGATCAGTTTTTGGAAGGAGAAAAGTGAATCATGAAGTGTTAAATGCAAGAATTATGTGATTATTAGTAAAGGTTTGGATGCGAGAAGATGTGGGTCATAATAAGCGTGTATGCACCTGGAGAAGAGAGGAATTAGAGGAGAGAGAGAGATTTTGGGAGATGTTAAGTGAATGTAGAGGATGCTTTGAAAAAAAACCAAAAAAAAGTTGAGAGAGTATTTGTGGTAGGGGGACCTGAATGCTAAAGTAGGATTTACTTTTAGAGAGGGATGTGGTAGGTAAGTTTTGGGGTCCAGGTGTAATGATAATGAGGAAGCCCCTTGGATTGAAGCTTTGTCATAGAAAGGGGTTTAGTTATAGGTAATACATATTTTAATGAAAAGAGGTTAAATAAGTATACAAGATATGATGTAGGGGAAAATGACAGTAGTTTGTTGGATTATGTATTGGTAGATAAATAGACTGTTGAGTAGACTTCAGGATGTACATTTTATAGAGGGGCCACAGATATATCAGATCACTTTCTAGTTGTAGCTACACTGAGAATAAAAGGTAGTGGGATACAAGGCGAATAGAAGCAGCAGGGGAAGAGAGAGGGGAAGGTTTATTAAAACTAAAGAGGAGGCATTTAGGGAAAGATTATAAACAGCTATTGGAGGATAGATCGGGCTTAATGAGCACCTGCATAGGCAATGGGGTCGAGGAGGTATGGGTAGGTTTAAAAATGTAGTGATGTTATGAAGTGTTTCAGCAGAGTTTTGTGGTTACAGGAAAGTGGAGTGCGGGAGGAGGAGAAGAGGGAGCGATTGGTGGAAATGATGATGTAAAGAGGTAGTAAGGGAGAAAAAGTTAGCATTTGGGAAGGTTTTTCAAAGTAGGAAGTGATGCAAAGGAGGGAAGAGTATATGGAGAAAAGAGAGAGGTTAAGAGAGTGGTTTTGAAGCAATCGTAAAAAGAGAGTCAAATGAGAGAGTGGGTGAGATTGTTTATAACAATTTAGTTGAAAATAAGAAAAAAAGTTTTGGAGTGAGATTAACAAGTTAAGGAAGCCTAGAGAAACAAATGGATTTGTCAGTTAAAAATAAGGAGAGGAGAGTTATTTAAAGGAGAGTTGGAGGTTATTGGGAACGATGGAGGGATTATTTTGAGGAATTGCTTAAATGTTGATAAAGATAGGGGAAGCTGTGGATTTCGTGTATAGGGCAGGAGAATAACTTCTTGTAGGTGTGAGGAAGAGCCAGTTGTTGAGGTGTGGGGGAAGTTTGTGAGGCAGTAGGTAAAATGAAAAAGGGGTGTAAGGCAGCGGGGTAGGATTGATGTGGATAAAGATAGAAATGTTTTTAAAAAAGCAGGTGGGGGATATAGTTCTGAGTGGTTGGTTTTGCAATTATTTAATAATGTATGGCAAGAGGGGTAGAAAGGTACCTAGGGATTGGCAGAGAGCATGCATAGTCCTTTGTATAAGGAACCAAAGGGGACAAAAGAGAGTGCGCAAAAATTATCGGGGGATAAGTTGTTGAGTATACCTGGGTAAAGTGTATATGGTAGGTTATTATTAACTCCTATTAAATATCTCACTTCAAAAATTCTTCGTCATACATTACGAGGTTTGCCCTACTCAAGTTACAATTCCATTAAACCACAGAAATACAACCTGAGTGGGGGAAATAGTGAATGGTGTACTCGAATACCAAATATGACTTAAAATGATTTATTATTGTACATATTGGACCTTAAGCTCATGATACTAATTTTTAAACTTCAGGAAATGCTTTTTGTTTAGAGCACATAATAAAATTCCCCATTGAATCCTTCATTATGCATGACCTTAAGCTATATATTAGTCTTTTTCCCCAATTCTGTTTCCAACCAGTAATAAAGGAACATTTATTTGAAGACAAAAAGGCCACTATGTTATGCAAAGGTAATATATTTCTATTAAACAAAAAAAAAAAATAAGGTTCCTAGGTAAGGGTGGAAGTGCAAATTAATAATAGGATAGCTAGTGATACCATCGGGGATTATGCAATATGAGGATGAAACCTTGCAGAGTTAGCGCATTTGCCTTAGAACGTTGAGAAAATTTGCTAGGTTATTTTCCTGAGTGTTGGGATATTCAAATTTTTTTATCAAAATAAACAATCAAATACTACTGATGGCTATGTCTACTCATACTTAATACAAAAACCTAAAACAAACTAACTATGTATCTAAAAACTAAACATCAAATCCAGCAAAATGCTACCAACATATTCATTCTCGAGTATTAATAATTATGCTGCTGTCTTCTTAGGGATAAGTGTGACTTTAGCATGTTTATATCGGCACAATGTTTTAAAGGAGATTCTTCGTTAGTTAAATCACTCTTACAATATAACTATGATATCTTAAGTACTAATAACCCTAAGAAACTGTCTCAAATTGTCATGGATTGATTAAAGCTGCATTATTTCTGCAGATCTGCTTCCACCTGCTCCCCAAATTATTATTGCTGCTATTAGACACTGGGTATATAGTACTTGCTATCAATGTTAAATTGAACACTTGATATATTAAATGGTTATGGCATTTAAGTAAACCTTAAGTCCTGCATCCACAACAGCCATTAAGATGGCGAAAGAAAGCTTCGCTTGTCAATGGTTCATTAGGAACGAAAATGTCTGTTCGTGGGACCTTATTTTTCCCAGGTCTTACAGTGTTGGCACACACATGAGCAAAGGTACCGTGGCACGAGTTACATTGGACACACCACAGTACACACTGGGCTGCCAACTATTGCATCGCGACTGCTACTAAACTATATAAACTATCACATTGTAAATTTTTTTGTTATCCAGTCCAGTACCACAAAGACATCTAGGGAAAGAAGTAACAGTTGTACTTTTCAAGTGATAGGCTATGCCATTAAATATCATCCCTTTAGAAATGTCTAGAATTTTAAGTCCTCACTGGTCTGGAAGGCGGAGTACAGGTAGTTTAGACCTCCCCTTTCCCCCACCCCCACCCCCCAAAAAGGAGGTTAAATATTTTTAAATTAATTTGAAGCACGCCCCTCAGGCTTTCTCCAGTGTCAGCAGTCAATTCTCCGCCAGGATGGAGGGTGGACCTGGACGGGAAGTGTGATTGGTGTCAAGTTTTGCATGACGGACGTTGTGTGATGATGGGAGCAGAGATAACAGAAGTAATGGATGTGCAATGGAGGCCGATGAGCATTTTTGGGACATCTCCTTTTGAGATGGCTTTCATGTTGTGTCCAAAAGTGAAAGTATCGACCACAAGTCAGGGACAATGGGCAGGGCGATGTGAAGGCCGCAGTGTCCTGGGAGTAGTGGGGGGGACAGTGTGACGGCAATGGCTGCTGCTGCCACCGTGGAGCCGTGAGAGGATGATAGAGGATCGAGGGAAGGTGGAGGGGGCAAAGGGGGAAGGGGAGAGCTGGGGACGCAGGCCAGCCTCGACGGTTGACCAGGTAACGCGGGTGGGGGAAGAACAGAGGACACTGGGGAGGGATGCAGGATGAAAGAAGCCCATGACTGTCTGAAGAGATGAGATACAACACACTCAGTTTATTCCCACTATCAGGGTCAAAGTGTTGCTAGTGCTCGCCACAGCCAGTCTTAAAAATAATACTGCAGGACTTGATCACCAGTAAGCCAGTTGTAAAGCCACCCACACGCAATTATGGTTTATTGAAACAAAAGAAAGCGAAATGTAAACCAAAATCGGTCATGAAAAAGACAAGATGCCATAAAAGTAGTTAGTTATTTTTTTTTTTTCTTTTATGAAAATTCGAACCCCTGAGTGGGAATAAAAGGCTGGAGAAAATAGGATCCATCCACAACATTTGATGAAAGAAATAATAAAATAAAGAAAATTAAATGTTTATAATTAGCAAGGGATTCCAAAAGCAAGGGTACACATGCTTCAGGTAAACAGGTAATATAAAATGGATCCAGTAAATATGTACAATAGAGTGGCATCCTACATAGTAACACAATAATCATCACTATTCACACTATACATATCAAATTATACAACCATGATATTATATCAAAATCAGCGTAGTAGCAGGGGCCATATATAGACTTTAGAGAATAAAATTTGCCAGGTTGAACATATAATTTTCAGTAGGAGTAGCTGGATTAAAATTAATTAAGCTTAGAAAATCATTCAGCGACATCAGTCAGCAATGTGAATATTGAAATATTGTTGTATGACTTTTTAAATTAATTTAAATTTCCCAACAATTCACTTATCCCAAACAAAATAATATATACAATGATCTTTTCTTCAGTAGGAATGCTAAACTTTATTTAATTTAGGTACAAAATAAAAACACAGAAAACCTTTATTTTATTATTATATTATTTAAATCACACACGAGTAGCGAGTGAAGTGATATGTGTTACAAGTTGGTCTGTGTGGTGAGATGGGTGTGAAAACTAAATCCTCTCTTGAAGATGTATCATTTTCTTGGAGTTACAAACTTATACAAATATAATCGTTAGTTCTCCAAATATATACTAGTCATATTATGTATTGGCAATTCATCACTCTAGAGATGCAATGGGAAGAAGAAAGTAAACTGCCCCCGACTTTTTTTAAACCCTAGTCTCTCAAAAAATTTATTTACATCAAGAACTGTTTCTAATTTATATATTTAACTAACCAAATTTTGGAGTACCATAATAAACATTGAATGGCTAAAGGGGATGGATCTGTAATAAAAAATATTCCATAGCATAAAACCCCGTCTTAACAAGATGTCTCGCCCAACCGTACACCCACGTTGAAATGAAATAAATTCTGAGTTTTGTTCAGACAATATGCTTTGCCAGCATAGGGTGGCATGAAAACAGGTGTTGTCAGAAACCATCAGTGTGCTTTGGATACTCAGTTTACCCACCAGAACTCCCATTGTTCAAGTTGGTTTCTCGGGCACACATGGCTACTTATTTTCTCCAATAGTTTAAAGGAACAAAAACAACAAACTGGCACATTTACAGCAACTCATAAACTTCATCTATGAACACATTATTAACTGGAGACAGAATGGCAACTGTTTCATTGTGACCAGATATTGGACTATATAACATAACTTAAAGTAATAAAAAATGTGTGTATGGAACTATGTACTTTCATAACTCATTTATTACTTGCCTCTCTCTTGTGCGCACCACGCCACACACACACACACACACACACACACACACAACACACACTACACACTCACACACACACACAACACCACACACACACACACACACACACACAAATTCTGGTGTGAATGAAAAAGACTTCAGAAAGATTAGGAACTGTTGTATATGATGCAGAATGCAGTAATAAGAGTAATGAACAGAATATAGTAATACTGAAAAAAAAATACAGTAGTTTTTGTTGATCTTATCATCAGAATTAGAGTGGAAGTGTGAAAATAATAAACAGGAATCGCTTCAGTGATGGCTAGTGGGTATTATTGACTACACAAGTGGCCATTGAGTTTTACATGTCACCTGTACACCCACCAATCAAGATATTTCAGTATCTAACATAGGAATTAAAGTAAATCTTGGAGTATACACACACAGATTGCTTGATTGGATAGGAAATTATACTCATTAATTTAATACAAATCCTAAAACATGTGGGAAGATCATTCAGAGCACATGTGTTGAGTGGGAGGGAGAATGGACTGCACACCATGGGGGATGAAGATCATTCACAGCACATGGTGGGAGGAAGGAAAGGGGAGGGTGGAATGAGCATACACAGGAGGGCTAGATCATTCACAGCAACATGGTAGGGGGCGGGAGGGGGAAGTGGGAGAGCACACCAGGGGGTAAGATAATTCTCACAGCAGGCACATGGTAGGTAGGGAGAGGAATGGATGAGACACCATGGGTGTAAGATCATTCAAGCACATGGTAGGAGGGGGGACAGGAGAGTGCGAGGAGAACGTTTCAGGACAATACTTCCATGATTTTCTTTCTGACAAGATGATGATTGAGGGACATGTGTTACATGTTTACTATATTTGCCTGCGAGCATTTCACTGTACAACTGACTTCGTGAAAGACAGTCTTCAGTGTTACACTTCAGCATAATGATACCCAGCACTTCACGTAGTGTCTTATTTATTAATGATTTTGCATTTTAACCCGTAAACAGTCCAAACATCATATATACGTTTTTTCAACATTTGAAAGTATGTAAATAAGTTGATTTCTTTTTGTTTTTTTACATTTGATAAATGTGTAAAAAACTTTGATCTACTTTTTTTTTGTTATATTTGGAAAATATGTAAAAAAAAACGTAAATTCTACTTTTGTAGCACTACACATGTTGAACATAGATCTGCTGGAACACGTTTTCGGGTAAGATTAAAAAGACTTGAACCATCTGGTTATTTAGTATTTTTTACAAATTCACACATGAATCTGCATCAATTTATATGCTATCTTAAATTAAACTCTTTGTATTTTACAATTTATGTTATGACTAGATTTACTGTCATTACATATCATAATAAAAAATAGAGAGAAAAGAATTCTAATCCATCAGAGTAGTACGAACAGTATTCTTTCAACTGTTCAAAGTTCAAGGGCAATAAGTAACAGCCAAAAATTAAAAAAATGAGGGGAAAATTCCCCATTAAGTTATTGTAAAAATTTGTTTTGGTACAGTGTATGTGATGAGATTGTGGGCGCTGAAGACCCATCAACATGGAAGGGTGAAAGTTGCTGAAGGTTTCTTAAGTTCATCTCGTGGATCCCTATCATTTGCAATGGTAGGAAACAACGTTTTTTTAGGCGAGTACTGGAGGATGTCAAAGTGAAATGCTGTGATGTGAGAATTATAACATGACATTGGAATATTTCATTGGGAAAGCTATGTTGGGTAACAATTGACTTGCCATTATCATGGCCCTATCGAAACCAGGTCATGGGGTAAGATAATCCCCAGAGTTACTAAAGATAAACAAAATGACACAAAAAATTTATCCTAATATCCAAAAGAATAAACATTAATGAATAAGAAAAATCAACAACAAACATATATTTTGAAAAAAAAAAAACGTGGAAGGTAATAGATAATAGATCATAATACTAGGGATTTACTGATAATAAGGATAAAGTGGATTACGAGTAGGATAAGGATAAAATCTTTCAGACATAAAAAAAAAGAAAAAATGGTCTTTCAGCAATCAAACTTGATATGCTCCCGTGCAAACGGAGGTTCACTGGTTATAAGAGCAGTGTGCTTAAGTGTTTTAGCACCACCGTGGGTAGACATCTTCATGGACAAAACTCAACTGCTTGAATTAAATTCCAATTTTTTGAATAAAATTCTATTATTACAGTGACAATTTGCCACACTCTAAAAGAATTATTAATATAAAAATAAGACTGTGATAATAATAATAAACAATTATAATAATAAAAAATAAGAAAAGTGCATATTATCCTCTGAAATTATCCATTTTCAGTTCTAAAAATACACCCGAGCAAAAAAAATAATAAAATCATTCTCGGCCACGAAAAAGTGTCTACCTAATTTGCAATATAGAGAGAGAAAGTGGGGGACAGGCTATTTATATCGGAACATAATTCTGGATCAACGTGTCTTGAACAAACCGGAGCCAGCTGTTTGTCCGCCCACCATTTGGATATCAAGGTTAGATAAACAGCAACGACTGACGCATTAAATCAAGGTCCATCCAGCCATTCCGTGCCTGGGCTACCTTACTGACTGCAACGCACTGGGTGCTGTTTTACTCCCATGAGCAATACATGGGATGCGCTGCTGTCTCACAGCTCACTTCCATCCAATCCTCGACTTTCAGATCTGTGCATTTTAACACCACCAGGTTTGGCTTACTGCCACAATAATCAAATCATTTTATAATATGCAATATTAGGTGGAGGTATCCTAGTGGTTCATGGGTTGTTTCTATAACATATTCATGAAGAAAGTTGGCTAAGCTTTAGGTATGTACAGGAAACAATTATACAATCCCAAAGTCACCAGGAGGAAGAAAACCACAACAGCCTGTGGCTCTTTGGCGATCCTTTCACAAGGACGAGCCAGTGCTCCTGGCACTAGGGATGGACATTGTTTACTAGTGTGTCTTTTGTTGCCTGTATGTTTGTGTCTACCTGGAGTGCTACCATCTTGGTGTGCATCCTCCACTAGAGTAGCACACATTATGTGTAGCTATATGGCCTCCAGGATGATGAGTTTCGATGCTGCAAATCTACTTTGGAAGTATGATGAGGTACTTTAAAAGGGAATGAAACATCTGATGAGAATGCTATATAAAGAGTGCACAATTAAGAAACATAAGTAATGGGAGAATGCTTTGGTTAAAATGATCATGAAACATAATAACAATAACAATAATAGCTGTTGTGAGCACATAAATTGAAATATAAAAAGTATCTGTTCTCTTCAACTTGGAATCTGGAAAGTTTCCGGACTACATTTTGATACCCACATATTCTATTCTGATATCAAGTCTAGACTAAGTTTACTGTGAAATAAATTGTATGGGCGATGTGGATATTAACAATGAAATTGACTACTGCACTCCTAAACCAGGACTCTATGATTAAGTATGGACTGTTTTTTTGTTTTTTCTTTTTAAGGGGACATTATACATGGAAGAAAAGAGTACTTACACCTACAACAGACATGGTTACTATGGTGCTTGAGAAACTTGAATAATGGGAAGGGGAGAGTACTGTACCCCTAGAACAGGACTCTGGGTTACTATGAGCTGTGGATGAACTATGGAAAGGATATAATGAAAAATTATTGTGCACTGTCAAGACATAAACATGTAAAACTCCGGTACAAGATGGGTAGCACCTCCAGCAAAACAACATAAGATGTTGGAACTGAACATCTGTGCTCACTACACGCTTCTCAATAATTGTAGGAACCATACATCTGGAAACATTATCGTAATCTCTAAATTTGTTTTAAAATATTATCAAGCAGTAGGATTAACAATTGAGCACCTTGGACAGCATACAATTAGTAAATTATAGGAACTATGTCTGTCATATATTTTTTCAGAAATACACTGTCATATAAATCTCAATCCTCTTAGTAAACCCAATTGTCATTATTCAAAGTGACAAGATTTATAGACATGCTTCCCACACCATAAAAATTCCCCTGTCGAATGAATGTCACTAAGTACAATTTAGAGGCCCATCTCATTAGTTCTTACGTGGCCAAACCACGAATACTCCCAACTGCCGAGACTTCACACACCTCTGAAACCGCCACAAAGCTTGCACCTCAAGCTAAAAGGGAAATGGGTAAAAACATTAAACCACTAAAAACTCAACTGGCGAACAAAAGTAGATTTTCTTTATTAATCAAGAGTGTGAAAATTCACATTTGGATGGTAAAATACATATTAGAACGCTTTATTGGTTTTTCTGAATGAGTTATAAATCATTACTGTCTGAAAACAATTGCCAATTGTACTACATTACCCATGTAATACATAGAAAGAGAAAGGCTTGACAGTGTCCTTCACTGCAAATTTCATGAAGAGGGGGAAAGATATGCTTAAACTACTAATAAGTTGGCTCTGTTTTACATATCGCAATTTTTATGAACACAGAATAAAGGCTGCGCGTACTATGACCAGCTACTAAAAATAAATTAATCACTTTTTAGAAGTTCATAGGGGATGATTATATTAATGTGTGGCATTACTGTGTATGGAAAAGCAGAATAGGCTGCAGTTTTATAAAAGGTGCAGCTTCTTTGCCTAACCATGCCTGAAGTACAACTGTAGCTGGTCATGAAAGCTGCCATGGGACTGGTTATTTTTTTGAAGTTGTCACTTTTGATCCCAGATGGAGGACTGGAAGATAGGTAGGTTGGGTCAGTAGCTACAAATACAAAGTGCTCCTATTATTTTAACAGGATACAATATGTTTGCACTGTGGGGTAGATTGTCCCACGGAGAGGACGGCACCCTGATTGTACGTGGGCGCTGTGGCCGCACCACCGCTTTACTGCTGACTGCTGCTGCATGCGTTGGGCCTTGACTCCGAACACACCGAGGCGGGCAGAGAAAGAGCCACTACACTCCCTTTTAAATAATAGTTCTTCAATTCTACAACAACAATAATACTACAAAAATGGGCAACAGTAGTGTAAGGTAGCTGACTCAATGCCTGGATCTGGTGCCAGCAAACAGTTGCAGCTCGAGTTTGGGAGCCGCACACTCCCCCGGGGAATTCAGACTGTGGACCACAGAGACAGTCATTAAAAATACCTGAGGAAGACACTTGTAGGTAATGTTTATACTGTAAAATTGCATTACGGACTTATTTAGATGATGCCAGGTTCTTGTAACCCTGACATAAGGCATGAGGTACTGTAGGAAAATAATTAATGTGGCTAGAGTGAACTTTGCATCATAAGCCTGACTAGGAAAGTAAGCCAGGTGCTAGGATTCACCCTGTTTTTTAAAGCCGCTAATGAGGTAATTATTGTTGTACGGGATGACAGCACTGCTTCTTTCCCTCCATGTTCATCACAAAAACTGTTACTAATGAGGGATGGCACTGGATGAGAGAAGCAAATTACCACCAACCCTGTGAGGTTTGATCCTCGGCCATAGAGGTGAGCAAGTGTCTTCTGAGGTCTCAAATTGATGTTTCATCTGACAAGTGCGCCCACATGTGCAGGGCAGCAAGGAAGGAGCAATGTAACCGTAATATTTGTACTGTGCCTGACTGTTGCTGCTCTTGCTGTGCTACTGCTGCACAATCTTTGATTTGCTATGCTGAACCTGGCTGACTGTTGCTGCTGCTGTTACTGTTGCTGTGACTGAGGCCCTGCCAGCTGCAGCGATCGAACTGTTGGCCATCATAAGAATGCGGGACCCCAGCCCCATGTTATACCAGTATAGTTGTTCGTAATTTAGACGGCAAGGCTTATTTAGCCACACCCCGCATTTGGCACGTCCATCTTAAAAGCTGCTGCTGCTAGCTGCTATACCTGTACAAACATCAAGCTCCCCAGTACTTATATAATTAACATCTTGACTTCCTTAATCATTAAACTCACTTAGTTTACAACTAATCCAATTAACCTTCAATACATAACAGGGCAGGTATGCTGCCACACTTAAGCCGCTAAACTTGGTGTTTACATATTCACGACATGGAAATATCACTCTCAGCCTCATCTTTCATGAGATGATTGCAGCGCATGACAGGAAAGCTGGGAAGACAATGTCTCAACCCTGTACCAAGCCCTGGTAGTTTCTATTAATCATGTCACATTATAGCAGCCTTCACTACATTCAACAATCACATTGTGTAATATAAGCTCTACTCGTGCGGGGTGTAGTATACCACGAAGGCTGCAAGGTGCTCTTATCACCGGGGTTCTTGATGTCTCCTCGGGGCACCCATGCCAAGTCCCCAGATAAGCTAGAGTACTTGGCGGTAGATCAGCGTGAAAACTCTGCAGGCAGTATACTGCAGAGGGATGGCTCCCTATAAGGGTACCACCTTTCTCTCCCCTGCAGTAGCCTGCCAGTCTTGCTAGCTAAGGTAGCTAACAGTGTTGGCGAAGTCGAGGCAGATCTCATGTGATGACAGCAGCGAAGACAGGGGCGGAAGATGGAGGAGGAGCTTTTTTGAATGTTGGTGGGAATGGGGCATCACTGGCTCGCGTGCCAGTCAAGGGGAAGTATGAGTGGTGCACCTGAGGCATGTGTTGGTGGGTGGTGGTTGGAAGCTGGAAGTGATGGATGTGCTGCCACTTCCTCCCAAACATTGCCACCAACATCGCACCACTAATGACCTTGCACCTGCACTCACTTTTTCAGTTGGATCTTCCATATTGTACTTGAGTTTTAAAGAACTTGCCACATCCCGGTCAGACGGCCAGGGCGACGCGATGGCCAGTGCATGTACTGGTGGGAGGCGCTGATAAATTGTAATTTTTGAAGCAATTGATAATCTGGAAAAAAGAACGGAAAAGAAAATGGTCACTGTCATGTCATTTGATCATTCCCAAACTGAACAATTACTAACTTTAAAGCACAGGTATTTCTATATCAATGCATGCAGTGACAGGCATCGGAAGACGGCAAAACACTTGGCTTTAACGATTTGAAAGTGGCACAGCTAACAAAGGTGACAGTCAAGTATCTGCCACCATACTGCACAATGCCTGTCAACCTGTGCTTTAGCAAGACTGCCAAAGGTTGTGGCCTCAAAATTGGGCAGTTCAAAAAATATTCTGTTTGTCTAAAGCCTTGGAAGGAATTTTTTTTGATAACTTAAACGATTATTACTTTTTCCCAGATATCAATTGAATTGAGCCAAGAAAATCAAGATGAACAACGTTGATTGAGGCTAAACGCCTCTCTTCTAAGGCGCAGCTTCCACCAGTTAAGCACAGCACACCATTAATGGAGAGGGAAGGGCCACACCAAGGATGGAAGGCACTACCAAGAGAAACAAAATGTGAAACTTAAGGAAAAAGTAACAAAACATAAAACTGAGCAATAAAGAGAAAAAAAAAGTTAAATAACGCTACAAAGTTTAGAGGGAAACAAAAAGCATTTTTATAACAATTGACGAAGACACCAATATGACGTTTGGTAACACAATAATAAAAGTCCAGGATATATGCATAGACCCAGTAGTTTCTAAGAATTAGTCAACAACGTTTATGCATTTCCTTATTTCATCAGGATATATTTATGGAAAAAAAACAGTGGTACTTTTTTCATGAAGCTATATATATGTATTTAAAGATGAGGTGGGTTCTCAGGCAAAAAAAAAAAAAAAAAAAATAAATAGATAAAATAAAAAAAATTTATGTTTACTTGTATTACCAAGATCAAAAAATAAAATGTAAATGAAAGGGGAGAAAGGTCAATACAAGTATACAAGAAATGCAATAGGAAGGAATACAAATTATATGGGAAGATGCAAAATGTAGTGAAGGAATGTGTGTTAAAAATCTGCAACTTGTCCAGCTGATTACATGTCCAGTGCTTTAGGGTGAAGTGATTTGCAATCTTTTATTGCATATTATTCAAACAGATCCAAGTGTTTGTTGAATTTATCAGATGTAACTTTAGGACATTAAATGTTTGCAATAATATAAATAAAGAAAATAAAATGAGTATTTAAAAGAGGTTAGTGAAGGTAAGAGTGAGATGAGGATACTGGAGGAAAGGAATGGAGGAAGGAAGGTGAGATAATCGTCTCAAGCTCAAAGAAATGCTCAAATTTCCCTAAGCAATGTGAAGTACTTTAATCACCCCTTCTGCAAAACACTACATGGGACTATTTTTTTACATCATACACAAATCTGTGCGAGTGTTATTTTGTTATTTGTGCCAATAGGTACTATATAGCTCAAAAAAAATATAGGTTTTATGAAAATGTATTAGTCTATTACTCCAAAGCTCCTATATATCAGTGCAATTTTTCATGAATGCCGAATGAAAAAAAGTACATCCAAAATTTAAATAAATACATGCAGGGACTCCATAGAATGTGCTATTTCTACTGCATTTGCCAAAAAATTGCACTACATAGAAGAGATTTCAAGAAGTGGTGGATGTATATCTCTATCATCTTGTAATTGTGGATATTTTCTATGCCAAGAGGTTCTTCAATCTCCAATATGACAGGGTACACATCTGGTAAAATATCTTATTTTTAAATTAAAATAAATTACCCAGAAAATTCCTTACTCATCATTTTGGATATATTACAAATTTAGGGATTGCAAAATAATTATGCACTATCACAATTTATTGTTTCACAAAGCTCTATTTGTTTTTTACACTTATTCAAAGCCCCGTTTATCACTGATAACTAATGTGACGTAGGTCATTAGCCTATATTTTTTTATCTAAATACACAATGAATTTAAAATATTTATCATTACAAGGTAAAAAAAAAAAAAATATGTAGATTATGGAGCAGCATCAGTATCAGTCGTATTATCTTAATTGTACAATATTTTTAGATACCTCCATGTGAAATGTGTATACAGCTTGATAACATAATATGCAAACTCCTGCATGCTAACAAAAATGCATAAACAGCGTGCTACACTCAAAATGCCATAAACCAGCTTGTCTCTAAAAACTCAATCTACACACAATTCACTCAAAGATCTGACAGACCATCTTGGCGATAAAGTAAAATTATACAATAGATTTCAAATACAAAATCTTGTCGGTACATTTAATTATTAGTCAAATTAATATAATAATCAAATTACTGCAAATATATGCAGACAAATGTCTGGCTATCCATAAATAATTTATAAAAAATTTAAAAAAAATTTGAGGATCACTTGACTTTTGCTTAACATTGTACTAACCAGTATCTGACTGCAACTTAAATTGTGGCATCAATTGAAAACACAGTATTGTGATGCACAATATTATAAGGTACTTATTCTCTCTATCTAATAATATGATAAGCAAGGCCAAACCACTGACTATCTCCCATGTAGGTAGAGGTGACCCAAAAAAAGAAGAATACTTTCATGTCATTCTTTCAATTCATGTCTTGCCTGGAGACATGCCAGCATCGTACTGCCTCAGATAACATTCCCAACTGCAGAACATCCCCACCCACAGAGTGCAGTCACTACTTCTCACCTCAAAACTCAATCTGTCCTCATGCTGAACTGGTTTCCCTGAATCACTTAGATATTTACCATGCTCTCTCACACTCTCCAACAGCACATCCCAATCATATGAACAACTTGCCTACCAATCCAAATCCCGTATGATAACACCGGCAACACAAAGCTTGTTGGATGTCCTAGCCTTTCACTCCAAAAACCTCCATCTTACCCTTTCCTCCTCAACCCATCCTGGATCACTCACTTATCTACCTTCAGATAATAGTATGTACTTTTAGTCATCCTATTTTGACTACCTATCCTCTCTGCTGTATATCCAAAACCACTTCAAACAACCTCTTCTTTGCCCTCTGATTGATTACTTTTGGCAATGACCCTACACCTTTACATCTCCAAGCTGTTAATTCTCTGCATAATATTCACACCACAACATTGCCCTCAATACATGATGTCCTCCTGCCTCTAACCGCCTCTCCCCGCACATTTTTCAACTCCTGCTTACACCCAGCCATATAAGGTGTTGGCACCAGTATACACTCTGGTGCAATCAATCATTCTATCTATATCTCTCTTTTTTTTTTTCTGCCTTCATGGATATCCATTCTTTGTCATTCCTCAGATGTATCATACACACCACTCCTGTACTAATCTTCTCTTCTCTGGGTACTCCATTCTTTCATGGGCCCCATATGCCGACCAGTTCACTCCTAAATATCTGAATACATATGCATTTTCCATATTCCTTCCCTCTAATCTGATAAGCAATCTTTCATTGCCTAATTCTTTTTTGTTTTCTCTTATCACCTTGCTCTTTCCTATGTACACTTTTAATTTAATTTTTTACATATCCTCCAAAACATCTATGAACTTTCAGAGCTTCTTTCAGAATATTCCAAAAGAATACTGTCACAGCAAAATTACACCATGTGATAACCCCTCACTTTATCTTTTTAGTCCCATTACCTTCCTCAACACCCTAGCAACTTCTTTTATGACTACCAGCTATAAATATTTTACCTTTGACTGCCGCAAACCCCCAATCCTGAGGGGTGTCTCCTGGTGTCGCAAAATTTAAATAAAAAAAAAAAAAATAATCTTTGAAATGATAGAGAATCTTTTCCCGATTGTTTAATGACCACCAAAAAAACGAAATTTGATGGAAAACTGACAAGAATTATGCTCTCGCAAAGTTAGCGACCTCGGCGATATTTATCAAATCGGCGATTTCGCCACTTTCAGCCCTATTTTCGGCTAATTCCATTGCTCCAGTCAACCAAACTCATAGCTATTTCTTTAGAACTCCATTTTTTTCTATCGATTGAGCTACATGAAATACTGCCCATTTACCGTTTCAACTACCCAAATAATGTGGTCTGAAATTTGCAATTTTTTTCTGGCCAATTTCACAAAAAATTAAAAAATATGACAATTCAAAATAAGGTCCAGAATGAACAATGCAGCATTCCTGCTCTAATTTAAATTTTTCTTTGTGCATCAGTCATGTTCCAGGCCCCTCGTATTACTCTTGCTTTCTATTTTGACATTTTTATTCAAACACAAAAAAATAGATGACTTACTATTTGCAGACTATGGCCCCCTAAGCGGAAACAAAGCTGTAAGGGGGTGGTAGGAGGAGTTTCGGGTGGGGGGAAATAAATGGGCATTAAATATGGAGTATCTGAGCAGAGTTTAGAGCAAAGGAAGGAGGTAGCAGTAATGTTGAATGATCAGTTTTTGGAAGGAGAAAAGTGAATCATGAAGTGTTAAATGCAAGAATTATGTGATTATTAGTAAAGGTTTGGATGCGAGAAGATGTGGGTCATAATAAGCGTGTATGCACCTGGAGAAGAGAGGAATTAGAGGAGAGAGAGAGATTTTGGGAGATGTTAAGTGAATGTAGAGGATGCTTTGAAAAAAAACCAAAAAAAAGTTGAGAGAGTATTTGTGGTAGGGGGACCTGAATGCTAAAGTAGGATTTACTTTTAGAGAGGGATGTGGTAGGTAAGTTTTGGGGTCCAGGTGTAATGATAATGAGGAAGCCCCTTGGATTGAAGCTTTGTCATAGAAAGGGGTTTAGTTATAGGTAATACATATTTTAATGAAAAGAGGTTAAATAAGTATACAAGATATGATGTAGGGGAAAATGACAGTAGTTTGTTGGATTATGTATTGGTAGATAAATAGACTGTTGAGTAGACTTCAGGATGTACATTTTATAGAGGGGCCACAGATATATCAGATCACTTTCTAGTTGTAGCTACACTGAGAATAAAAGGTAGTGGGATACAAGGCGAATAGAAGCAGCAGGGGAAGAGAGAGGGGAAGGTTTATTAAAACTAAAGAGGAGGCATTTAGGGAAAGATTATAAACAGCTATTGGAGGATAGATCGGGCTTAATGAGCACCTGCATAGGCAATGGGGTCGAGGAGGTATGGGTAGGTTTAAAAATGTAGTGATGTTATGAAGTGTTTCAGCAGAGTTTTGTGGTTACAGGAAAGTGGAGTGCGGGAGGAGGAGAAGAGGGAGCGATTGGTGGAAATGATGATGTAAAGAGGTAGTAAGGGAGAAAAAGTTAGCATTTGGGAAGGTTTTTCAAAGTAGGAAGTGATGCAAAGGAGGGAAGAGTATATGGAGAAAAGAGAGAGGTTAAGAGAGTGGTTTTGAAGCAATCGTAAAAAGAGAGTCAAATGAGAGAGTGGGTGAGATTGTTTATAACAATTTAGTTGAAAATAAGAAAAAAAGTTTTGGAGTGAGATTAACAAGTTAAGGAAGCCTAGAGAACAAATGGATTTGTCAGTTAAAAATAGGAGAGGAGAGTTATTAAATGGAGAGTTGGAGGTATTGGGAAGATGGAGGGAATATTTTGAGGAATTGTTAAATGTTGATAAAGATAGGGAAGCTGTGATTTCGTGTATAGGGCAAGGAGGAATAACATCTTGTAGGAGTGAGGAAGAGCCAGTTGTGAGTGTGGGGGAAGTTTGTGAGGCAGTAGGTAAAATGAAAAGGGGTAAGGCAGCCGGGATTGATGGGATAAAGATAGAAATGTTAAAAGCAGGTGGGGATATAGTTCTGGAGTGGTTGGTGCAATTATTTAATAAATGTATGGAAGAGGGTAAGGTACCTAGGGATTGGCAGAGAGCATGCATAGTTCCTTTGTATAAAGGCAAAGGGGACAAAAGAGAGTGCAAAAATTATAGGGGGATAAGTCTGTTGAGTATACCTGGTAAAGTGTATGGTAGAGTTATTATTGAAAGAATTAAAAGTAAGACTGAGAATAGGATAGCAGATGAACAAGGAGGCTTTAGGAAAGGTAGGGGGTGTGTGGACCAGGTGTTTACAGTGAAACATATAAGTGAACAGTATTTAGATAAGGCTAAAGAGGTCTTTGTGGCATTTATGGATTTGGAAAAGGCGTATGACAGGGTGGATAGGGGGGCAATGTGGCAGTGAATGTTGCAGGTGTATGGTTGTAGGAGGTAGGTTACTGAAAGCAGTGAAGAGTTTTTACGAGGATAGTGAGGCTCAAGTTAGAGTATGTAGGAAAGAGGGAAATTATTTCCCAGTAAAAGTAGGCCTTAGACAGGGATGTGTGATGTCACCGTGGTTGTTTAATATATTTATAGATGGGGTTGTAAGAGAAGTAAATGCGAAGGTCTTGACAAGAGGCATGGAGTTAAAAGATAAGGAATCACACATAAAGTGGGAGTTGTCACAGTTGCTCTTTGCTGATGACACTGTGCTCTTGGGAGATTCTGAAGAGAAGTTGCAGAGATTGGTGGATGAATTTGGTAGGGTGTGCAAAAGAAGAAAATTAAAAGTAAATACAGGAAAGAGTAAGGTTATGAGGATAACAAAAAGATTGGGTTGTTGAAAGTTGGATATCAGATTGGAGGGAGAGAGTATGGAGGAGGTGAATGTATTCAGAAAATTTGGGAGTGGACGTGTCAGCGGATGGGTCTATGAAGTATGGGGGTGAATTCATTGAATGATGAGGGGGAAAGGGTGAGTGGTGCACTTAGGAGTCTGTGGAGACAAAGAACTTTGTCCTTGGAGGCAAAGAGGGGAATGTATGAGAGTATATTTTAACCAACACTCTTATATGGGTGTGAAGCATGGATGAGAATGTTGCAGCGAGGAAAAGGTGGAGGCAGTGGAGATGTCATGTCGAGGGCAATGTGTGGTGTAAATATAATGCAGAGAATTCGTAGTTTGGAAGTTAGGGGAGGTGCGGGATTACCAAAATGTTTTTTCCAGAGAGCTGAGGAAGGGTTGTTGAGGTGGTTCGGACATGTAGAGAGAATGGAGCGAAAAAAGAATGACTTCAAGAGTGATCAGTCTGTAAAGAAGGAAGGCGGGGTAGGGGTCGGCCTAGGAAAGGTTGGAGGGAGGGGGTAAAGGAGGTTTTGTGTGCGAGGGGCTTGGACTTCCAGCAGGCGGGGCGTGAGCGTGTTTGGATAGGAGTGAATGGAGACGAATGGTTTTTAAAAACTTGGGCGTGCTGTTGGAGGGGTGAGCAAAGTAAAATTTATGAAGGGGTTCAGGGAAACCCCGGGAGGGCCGGACTTGAGTCCTGGAGATGGGAAGTACAGTGCCTTCACTCTGAAGGAGGGGTGTTAATGTTGCAGTTTAAAAACTGTAGTGTAAAGCACCCTTCTGGCAAGACAGTGATGGAGTGAATGATGGTGAAAGTTTTTCTTTTTTGGGCCACCCTGCCTTGGTGGGAATCGGCCAGTGTGATAATAAAAATAATAATAAAAAATAATAATACTGCAAACTATAATAATTGTATAAATAACATTAACCCATTCATGACTGCATATTAGAATGGCTAGTTGGACATTTATTGGACAATGACATCATTTGTTTACTTTTGAACATCGGCAAAAATCAAACATTTCAACTAATTTGAGCTCCATTTCCAGGTTCTTTTTATAGTAAAATCAATCAAAATCACCTCTACTTCCATAATATGTTTTCCATTCTATCAAATGAGACCAAGAAAACGAGAATACAACAATAAATACTATACGAAAATAGACCACAAAGTCGGCATTTTAATTAAAAAAAAAAGGTTGTAGTTTTTTTTTCTTATTATGCACTGCTGTCCACGATTTTTTTTTTTGGTCACACTGACCACACAGCCCATTTTCTCACATGTGGGCCTACCAGCTTTTCCTGCTTGAT
>NC_069404.1:55257462-55327462 GCF_026875155.1 Cherax quadricarinatus
CCCATAAAAAATTTTAAAAAGAGTCCTAAGAAGAAAGATCCCCCCCATCTAGAAACCCATCAGTTACACAACCCAGGGAAACATGGGTTTAGAACAGGTCGCTCCTGTCTGTCTCAACATTGGATCACTACGACAAGGTCCTAGATGCACTAGAAGACAAAAAGAATGCAGATGTAATATATACAGACTTTGCAAAAGCCTTCGACGAGTGTACCATGGCGTAATAGCGCCACAAAATGCGTGCTAAAGGAATAACAGGAAAAGTCGGTCGATGGATCTATAATGTGGAAATTGCATTTATCTGAATGTAACTAATTATGTACATAACAATAAATGATAACAAAGATAATTTTATTATCAATGTTACATAGACAAGTAGGAATTTGGGACACCTAGGTCGCAAAAAATGTCCCCCTTCGATACCTACCACTGTCATAACCACAAGTTGCTCTGGACCTATTAATTAAATGAAATATACATACACCAGGAATACTGGTAAATATATAAATTTGTGGACTATATTAAATTAACAAAGAATGATTATATATAAACACATTTACATAACAGAAGGAAAATATATCTTAATATCACTCACCAATTTGACTGGATATTAAGTTGTATCATACTCAGAAAAACCTCACTAACTAAATTTATGAAAACACTGGCCAGAATTATACACAAATCTAGAGAGCTTATCTGAGGTTCCTGGAGCTGTCTTGTCCAGTCGTCTGATATCTCAAGTTATGCAGGAATGCATGTCCAACAATTTCGCCTCCTATTTGAGAGGTGTCAGCCCAATTTCAACCTCTAGAGCACGAAAATTCCTTCCCATCACACCAACGTTGTACACAATTCAAAACCAAGATGGCTAGTCCCGTCTGCGCAGACGCAGGCTTTCCGTTTTCTATGACATAAATATTATTAAATACAGTATGGCCATCTATTTACATATAAATACTGAATTTCTGGAAAATATGTACAGTATTTTCCACATATAATTTCCTCACAAACAGAACACAAAGAGTAGTAGTCAACAGAGTAAAGTCCGAGGCAGCAACGGTGAAAAGCTCTGCTCCACAAGGCACAGTACTCGTTCCCATCTTGTTTCTCATCCTCATATTGACATAGACAAGGATGTCAGCCACAGCACCGTGTCTTCCTTTGCAGATGACATCCGAATCTGCATGACAGTGTCTTCCATTGCAGACACTGCAAGGCTCCAGGCGGACATCAACCAAATCTTTCAGTGGGCTGCAGAAAACAATATGAAGTTCAACGATGAGAAATTTCAATTACTCAGATATGGTAAACACAAGGAAATTAAAACTTCATCAGAGGGCAAAACTAATTCCAGCCACAAAATAGAGCGAAACACCAACGTCAAAGACCTGGTAGTGATCATGTCGGAGGATCTTACCTTCAAGGACCATAACATTATATCAATCGCAGCTGCTAGAAAAATGACAGGATGGATAATGAGAACCTTCAAAACTAGAGAGGCCAAGCCCATGATGACAGTCTTCAGGTCACTTGTTCTATCTAGGCTGGAATATTGCTGCACACTAACAGCACCTTTCAAGGCAGGTGAAATTGCTGACCTAGAAAATGTACAGAGAACCTTCACGGCGCGCATAACGGAGATAAAACACCTCAATTACTGGGAGCGCTTGAAGTTCCTGAATCTGTATTCCCTGGAACGCAGGCGGGAGAGATACATGATTATATACACGTGGAAAATCGTAGAGGGACTAGTACCGAACTTGCACACGAAAATCACTCACTACGAAAGCAAAAGACTTGGCAGACGATGCAACATCCCCCCAATGAAAAGCAGGGGTGTCACTAGCACGTTAAGAGACCATACAATAAGTGTCAGGGGCCCAAGACTGTTCAACTGCCTCCCAGCATACAGAAGAGGGATTACCAATAGACCCCTGGCAGTCTTCAAGCTGGCACTGGACAAGCACCTAAAGTCGGTACCTGACCAGCCGGGCTGTGGCTCGTACGTTGGTTTGCGTGCAGCCAGCAGTAACAGCCTGGTTGATCAGGCTCTGATCCACCAGGAGGCCTGGTCACAGACCGGGCCGCGTGGGCGTTGACCCCCGGAACTCTCTCCAGGTAAACTCTAGGTACATAATGGGCCCAACCTAAAAAAAAGTGACTCATTTCCATTGGGGTCCTTGTATTACCTTATTATTATACAATAAAGGAGATAATATTATATTATATTATAAAGAAGATATATTAAGAATAAAGTAAACTGAGTTATTTATATTTACATGTAAGCTAAATATTTATCGTATTAATTAGATATAGGATAAGCTAATAAAGAACGTCCTTATCGGTTTAGCGCTTTATTTTATTATAATAATAATAACGTGTCTTATTAAAAAGTAAAGCCAGGAACAAATTTACGTGAATAGTTAAGTCCAATTCGGACCGGAACGTCACAAGTTCAGTGTCCAATGTGCGGGTTAAATTGTTCCAGTCCCGGGCTGTATAGCCCTTGTGGTTTAGCGCGTCTTTTTGATTATAATAATATTTGTTCCAGTCCCAGTCCCTCAAGGAAGGTTCCTTGATGCTGGTGAGGGGCTCTTGATCTAGGGAATTGGATCTGTGCTCCAGTTCCCCGAATTAAGCCTGAATACCTTCCACATCCCCCCACAGGCGCTGTATAATCCAACGGGTTTAGTGCTTCCCCCTTGATAATAATAATAATAATCCAGTCCCAGCATCACTCCCGCGGGATTAGTGATCATTTCACCACTGTCCGAAATGCCCCGGCATGATAGTGGCTTTCTTTCTAAGTTACTGAGCAAACCAAAATTGTAATTACACATTGTAACATTCACAAAGAAATAAATCTCTACTTTACTTATTGCATCAGTGAAATTACTAGGGAACGGATGGGCCTGCACAGGGCAATAAAAATGAGCTGGACATGAACGGTGTACAACACCGACAAGATGAAAATTAGATGCATATGGAATATCTGTATTATAGATGTTTCGCCAAGTTATTAAGTTTAACATCTTTATTATGCACCCCAGACCCATCCTGTGGGCAGTAGTCCAAAGAGTACAGAGATGCATAATGGGTCCAGGGACTGGACCCCGAGTTACAAAGGTAAAGAATTCCAGGTAGATCTGGTCACATTCATAATTTTACGAAGATATTTACAGATTACAGAGGTACATAATGGGTCCAGGGACTGGACCCCGAGTTTTGATAGCAGAACAAAGTACAACCTGTGGCTTTATTAATACAAATTCAAGGAGATAATTAGACGGTAGAACTATATATGTACTATATAACTATATAGACGGTAGAACTATATAATCATTCCCTCAGCCTTGGAGTTGGTGATGACCTGGAGTTTACCTGGAGAGAGTTCCGGGGGTCAACGCCCCAGCGGCCCGGTCTGTGACCAGGCCTCCTAGTGGATCAGAGCCTGATCAACCAGGCTGTTACTGCTGGCTGCACGCAAACCAACGTACGAGCCACAGCCCGGCTGATCAGGAACCGACTTTAGGTGCTTGTCCAGTGCCAGCTTGAAGACTGCCAGGGGTCTGTTGGTAATCCCCCTTATGTATGCTGGGAGGCAGTTGAACAGTCACGGGCCCCTGACACTTATTGTATGGTCTCTTAACGTGCTAGTGACACCCCTGCTTTTCATTGGGGGATGTTGCATCGTCTGCCAAGTCTTTTCCTTTCGGAGTGAGTGATTTTCGTGTGCAAGTTCGGTACTAGTCCCTCTAGGATTTTCCACGTGTATATAATCATGTATCTCTCCCGCCTGCGTTCCAGGGAATACAGGTTTAGGAACCTCAAGCGCTCCCAGTAATTGAGGTGTTTTATCTCCGTTATGCACGCCGTGAAAGTTCTCTGTAAAATTTTCTAGGTCAGCAATTTCACCTGCCTTGAAGGTGCTGTTAGTGTGCAGCAATATTCCAGCCTAGATAGAACAAGTCACCTGAAGATTGTCATCATGGGCTTGGCCTCCCTAGTTTTGAAGGTTCTCATTATCCATCCTGTCATTTTTCTAGCAGATGCGATTGATACAATGTTATGGTCCTTGAAGGTGAGATCCTCCGACATGATCACTCCCAGGTCTTTGACGTTGGTGTTTTCACCTCTATTTTGTGGCCAGAATTTGTTTTGTACTCTGAAGACGATTTAATTTCCTCGTGTTTACCATATCTGAGTAATTGAAATTTCTCATCGTTGAACTTCATATTGTTTTCTGCAGCCCACTGAAAGATTTGGTTGATGTCCGCCTGGAGCCTTGCAGTGTCTGCAATGGAAGACACTGTCATGCAGATTTGGGTGTCATCTGCAAAGGAAGACACGGTGCTGTGGCTGACATCCTTGTCTATGTCAGATATGAGGATGAAGAACAAGATGGGAGCGAGTACTGTGCCTTGTGGAACAGAGCTTTTCACCGTAGCTGCCTCGGACTTTACTCTGTTGACTACTACTCTCTGTGTTCTGTTAGTGAAGAAATTATAGATCCATCGACCGACTTTTCCCGTTATTCCTTTAGCACGCATTTTGTGCGCTATTACGCCATGGTCACACTCGTCGAAGGCTTTTGCAAAGTCTGTATATATTACATCTGCTTTTCTTTTTGTCTTCTAGTGCATTAGGACCTTGTCGTAGTGATCCAATAGTTGAGACAGACAGGAGCCACCTGTTCTAAACCCATGTTGCCCTGGGTTGTGTAATTGATGGGTTTCTAGATGGGTGGTGATCTTGCTTCTTAGGACCCTTTCAAAGATTTTTATGATATGGGATGTTAGTGCTATCGGTCTGTACTTCTTTGCTGTTGCTTTACTGCCCCCTTTTTGGAGTGGGGCTATGTCTGTTGTTTTTAGTAACTGTTGGACGACCCCCGTGTCCATGCTCCCTCTCTATAGGATGGTAAAAGCTCGTGATAGGGGTTTCTTGCAGTTCTTGATGAACACGGAGTTCCATGAGTCTGGCCCTGGGGGCAGAGTGCATGGGCATGTCATTTATCGCCTGTTCGAAGTCATTTGGCGTCAGGATAACATCAGATAGGCTTGTGTTAGCCAAATTTTGTGGCTCTCTCATAAAAAATTCATTTTGATCTTCGACTCTCAGTCTGGTTAGCGGCTTGCTAAAAACTGAGTCATATTGGGACTTGAGTAGCTCACTCATTTCCTTGCTGTCATCTGTGTAGGACCCATCTTGTTTAAGTAGGGGCCCAATACTGGACGTTGTTCTCGATTTTGATTTGGCATAGGAAAATAAATACTTTGGGTTTCTTTCGATTTCATTTATGGCTTTTAGTTCTCCCCGCGATTCCTGACTCCTATGAGATTCCTTTAGCTTAAGTTCGATGCTTGCTATTTCTCTGACCAGTGTCTCCCTACGCCTTTCAGATATATTGACCTCTTTTAGCCGCTCTGTTATTCTTTTCCGTCGCCTGTAAAGGAAGCGCCTGTCCCTTTCTATTTTACATCTACTCCTCCTTTTTCTTAGAGGAATAAGCCTTGTGCATACATCGAGCGCCACCAAGTTAATCTGTTCTAGGCATAAGTTGGGGTCTGTGTTGCTTAGTATATCTTCCCAGCTTATATCAGTTAGGATTTGGTTTACTTGGTCCCACTTTATGTTTTTGTTATTGAAGTTGAATTTGGTGAATGCTCCCTCGTCTGTGACCAGGCCTCCTGGTGGATCAGAGCCTGATCAACCAGGCTGTTACTGCTGGCTGCACGCAAACCAACGTACGAGCCACAGCCCGGCTGGTCAGGAACCGACTTTAGGTGCTTGTCCAGTGCCAGCTTGAAGACTGCCAGGGGTCTGTTGGTAATCCCCCTTATGTATGCTGGGAGGCAGTTGAACAGTCTCGGGCCCCTGACACTTATTGTATGGTCTCTTAACGTGCTAGTGACACCCCTGCTTTTCATTGGGGGGATGTTGCATCGTCTGCCAAGTCTTTTGCTTTCGTAGTGAGTGATTTTCGTGTGCAAGTTCGTACTAGTCCCTCTAGGATTTTCCACGTGTATATAATCATGTATCTCTCCCGCCTGCGTTCAGGGAATACAGGTTTAGGAACCCAAGCGCTCCCAGTAATTGAGGTGTTTTATCTCCGTTATGCGCGCCATGAAGGTTCTCTGTACATTTTCTAGGTCAGCAATTTCACCTGCCTTGAAAGGTGCTGTTAGTGTGCAGCAATATTCCAGCCTAGATAGAACAAGTGACCTGAAGAGTGTCATCATGGGCTTGGCCTCCCTAGTTTTGAAGGTTCTCATTATCCATCCTGTCATTTTTCTAGCAGATACGATTGATACAATGTTATGGTCCTTGAAGGTGAGATCCTCCGACATGATTTCTCCCAGGTCTTTGACGTTGGTGTTTCGCTCTATTTTGTGGCTGGAATTAGTTTTGTACTCTGATGAAGATTTAATTTCCTCGTGTTTGCCATATCTGAGTAATTGAAATTTCTCATCGTTGAACTTCATATTGTTTTCTGCAGCCCACTGAAAGATTTGGTTGATGTCCGCCTGGAGCCTTGCAGTGTCTGCAATGGAAGACACTGTCATGCAGATTCAGGTGTCATCTGCAAAGGAAGACACGGTGCTGTGGCTGACATCCTTGTCTATGTCGGATATGAGGATGAGGAACAAGATGGGAGCAAGTACTGTGCTTTGTGGAACAGAGCTTTTCACCGTAGCTGCCTCGGACTTGACTCTGTTGATTACTACTCTGTGTGCTCTGTTGGTGAGGAAATTATAAATCCATCGACCGACTTTTCCTGTTATTCCTTTAGCACGGATGTATGAAGAGTGGGGGGAGGGGGGATGTGTTGCCAGGGATGGGATTTAGTGATTATTCTTACTGCGGCTTTTGGTTGTAATGGAAATAACTAAAAGACCCCAATGGAAATAAGTCACTCTGTCTGACTGTTTTGGGTTATCCTAGGTTCTCTACACATATGCTGCTATGTGTGATAATTCTATGTAACTGTATTTGTGTATACCTGAATAAACTTGCTGACCGCCTCTCACACACGGCCCCTGGGCCGCCTCTCACACACGGCCCCTGGGCCGCCTCTCACACACGGCCCCTGGGCCGCCTCTCACACACGGCCCCTGGACCGCCTCTCACACACGGCTCCTGGGCCGCCTCTCACACACGGCCCCTGGGCCGCCCCTCACACACGGCCCCTGGACTGCCTCTCACACACGGCCCCTGGACCGCCTCTCACACACGGTCCCTGGACCGCCTCTCACACACAGCCCCTGGACCACCTCTCACACACGGCCCCTGGGCCGCCTCTCACACACGGCCCCTGGGCCGCCTCTCACACACGGCCCCTGGGCCGCCTCTCACACACGGCCCCTGGGCCGCCTCTCACACACGGCCCCTGGGCCGTCTCTCACACACGGCCCCTGGGCCACCTCTCACACACGGCCCCTGGGCCGCCTCTCACACACGGCCCCTGGGCCGCCTCTCACACACAGCCCCTGGACCGCCTCTCACACACGGCCCCTGGGCCGCCTCTCACACACGACCCCTGGACCGCCTCTCACACACGGCCCCTGGGCCGTCTCTCGCACACGGCCCCTGGACCGACTCTCACACACGGCCCCTGGGCCACCTCTCACACACGGCCCCTGGGCCGCCTCTCACACACGGCCCCTGGGCCGCCTCTCACACACGGCCCCTGGGCCGCCTCTCACACACGGCCCCTGGGCCGCCTCTCACACACGACCCCTGGGCCGCCTCTCACACACGGCCCCTGGGCCGCCTCTTACACACGGCCCCTGGACCGCCTCTCACACATGGCCCCTGGGCCGCCTCTCACACACGGCCCCTGGACCGCCTCTCACACACAGCCCCTAGGCCGCCTCTCACACACGGCCCCTGGGCCGCCTCCACACACGGCCCCTGGGCCGCCTCTCACACACGGCCCCTGGGCCGCCTCTCACACACGGCCCCTGGGCCGCCTCTCACACACGGTCCCTGGACCGCCTCTCACACACGGCCCCTGGGCCGCCTCTCACACACGGCCCCTGGGCCGCCTCTCACACACGGCCCCTGGGCCGCCTCTCACACACGGCCCCTGGGCCGCCTCTCACACACGGCCCCTGGGCCGCCTCTCACACACGGCCCCTGGGCCGCCTCTCACACACGGCCCCTGGGCCGCCTCTCACACACGGCCCCTGGGCCGCCTCTCACACACGGCCCCTGGGCCGCCTCTCACACACGGCTCCTGGGCCGCCTCTCACACACGGCCCATGGACCGCCTCTCACACACGGCCCATGGAGCGCCTCTCACACACGGCCCCTGGGCCGCCTCTCACACACGGCCCCTGGACCGCCTCTCACACACGGCCCCTGGGCCGTCTCTCACGCACGGCCCCTGGGCCGCCTCTCACACACGGCCCCTGGGCCGCCTCTCACACACGGCCCCTGGGCCGCCTCTCACACACGACCCCTGGGCCACCTCTCACACACGGCCCCTGGACCGCCTCTCACACACGGCCTCTGGACCGCCTCTCACACACGGCCCCTGGGCCACCTCTCACACACGGCCCCTGGGCCGCCTCTCACACACGGCCCCTGGACCGCCTCTCACACACGGCCCCTGGGCCGCCTCTCACACACGGGCCCTGGGCCGCCTCTCACACACGACCCCTGGGCCGCCTCTCACACACGGCCCCTGGGCTGCCTCTTACACACGGCCCCTGGACCGCCTCTCACACATGGCCCCTGGGCCGCCTCTCACACACGGCCCCTGGACCGCCTCTCACACACAGCCCCTAGGCCGCCTCTCACACACGGCCCCTGGGCCGCCTCCACACACGGCCCCTGGGCCGCCTCTCACACACGGCCCCTGGGCCGCCTCTCACACACGGCCCCTGGGCCGCCTCTCACACACGGCCCCTGGGCCGCCTCTCACACACGGCCCCTGGGCCGCCTCTCACACACGGCCCCTGGGCCGCCTCTCACACACACGGCCCCTGGGCCGCCTCTCACACACGGCCCCTGGGCCGCCTCTCACACACGGCCCCTGGGCCGCCTCTCACACACGGCCCCTGGGCCGCCTCTCACACACGACCCCTGGGCCGCCTCTCACACACGGCCCCTGGGCTGCCTCTTACACACGGCCCCTGGACCGCCTCTCACACACGGCCCCTGGGCCGCCTCTCACACACGGCCCATGGACCGCCTCTCACACACGGCCCATGGAGCGCCTCTCACACACGGCCCCTGGGCCGCCTCTCACACACGGCCCCTGGACCGCCTCTCACACACGGCCCCTGGGCCGTCTCTCACGCACGGCCCCTGGGCCGCCTCTCACACACGGCCCCTGGGCCGCCTCTCACACACGGCCCCTGGGCCGCCTCTCACACACGACCCCTGGGCCACCTCTCACACACGGCCCCTGGACCGCCTCACACACGGCCCCTGGACCGCCTCTCACACACGGCCCCTGGGCCACCTCTCACACACGGCCCCTGGGCCGCCTCTCACACACGGCCCCTGGACCGCCTCTCACACACGGCCCCTGGACCGCCTCTCACACACGGCCCCTGCCTGGACCGCCTCTCACACACGGCCGCTGGACTGCCTCTCACACACTGCCCCTGGACCGCCTCTCACACACAGCGCCTGGGCCGCCTCTCACACACGGCCCCTGGGCCGCCTCTCACACACGGCCCCTGGGCCGCCTCTCACACACGGCCCCTGGGCCGACTCTCACACACGGCCCCTGGGCCGCCTCTCACACACGGCCCTTGGGCCGCCTCTCACACACGGCCCCTGGGCCGCCTCTCACACATGGCCCCTGGGCCGCCTTTCACACACGGCCCCTGGGCCGCCTCTCACACACGGCCCCTGGGCCGCCTCTCACACACGACCCCTGGGCCGCCTCACACACGACCCCTGGGCCGCCTCTCACACACGGCCCCTGGGCCGCCTCTCACACACTGCCCCTGGGCCGCCTCTCACACACGGCCCCTGGGCCGCCTCTCACACACGGCCCCTGGGCCGCCTCTCACACACGGCCCTTGGGTCGCCTCTCACACACGGCCCCTGGACCGCCTCTCACACACGGCCCCTGGACCGCCTCTCACACACGGCCCCTGGGCCGCCTCTCACACACGGCCCTGGACCGCCTCTCACACACGGCCCCTGGACCGCCTCTCACACACGGCCCCTGGGCCGCCTCTCACACACGGCCCCTGGACCGCCTCTCACACACGGCCCCTGGACCGCCTCTCACACACGGCCCCTGGGCCGCCTCTCACACACGGCCTCTGGGCCGCCTCTCACACACGGCCCCTGGGCCGCCTCTCACACACGGCCCCTGGACCGCCTCTCACACACGGCCCCTGGGCCGCCTCTCACACACGGCCCCTGGACCGCCTCTCACACACGGCCCCTGGGCCGCCTCTCACACACGGCCCCTGGACCGCCTCTCACACACGGCCCCTGGGCCGCCTCTCACACACGGCCCCTGGACCGCCTCTCACACACGGCCCCTGGGCCGCCTCTCACACACGGCCCCTGGACCGTGGTAACCCATCAATACCAACAGTAACAACAATGGCAGCAACACTCAGGGTGCTACAGCCGGGTTTCCTTCACTACCGACAACTATCATGTGTGAGCACTTCTTATTGATGAAAACTTAACTTTAAACTTTCCATACATATATTCCACCGTTTGGGGGGGGGGGTAGAGCTGTATGACCCTAATGGGTTTAGCGCTTTTTTTTTAATTATAGGTGGTGTGGGGGTCGTGAATGTAACGTAAATTCTCACAGTTTGACTAAATATCCCCATGGAAATAAGTCGCTTGGATTTTTTTTTCGGTTGTTATCCTAGGTAATTTCCACTATGTATGATAATTGTAATAATGTGCACCTGTAAATAAACAAACTTACCCTCATGTAAATTTTTTTTTTAAGCTTTTGATTCTTTTTATAATGGTCTTGACATGTTAAGATTTTCTTCGGATTTTTAACCCTAGAGGGGTAGCCACCCAGGATAACCCAAGAAAGGCAGTGTATCATTGAGGGACCGTCTGCCTTTATTCCATTGGGGTCCTCAATCTTTTCACCCAGGATGCAACCCGCACCAGTCAACTAACATCCAGGTACCTACTTCCCTGCTAGGTGAATGGAGACAGTAGCTGTAAGGAAACACACCCTTGCTGGGGATCAAACCACGGACACTCGGTGTGTTAAGCGAGAGCATTGCCTACCAGTCCACGGGTCACCGTGAGCTAATAAAAATACATTATGCATATTTAACCCAGGATAACCCAATAGTCACTTGTTCTTAATATTATTAGATTATTATTATAATCAAAGAGGAACTCAAATCCCATAGGATTATGCAGTACCTGTGGGGGGAATGTGGAAGGTACTGAGGCTTAATTCAAGGAACTGGAGTATAGATTGAATTCCCTAGATCAAGAGCCCCTCACCAATATCAAGGAACCTTCCTTGAGGGGTGTTATTATTATATAAAATATCAGTTACTGTGCAAAGAGTATATGTTCATTATAAACATACAGCTAAGTGATATGTTTTAATGAGTTAATAGAGGATACCCTTATACTGTATATATGATGAGTATATACGTATCTGTATCAGGTTCTCTGTCATCTGTATCATTCAGACATGCATGCAGTCGAGACCACAGATTTGTTGGGGGAATAATCTTAGAGGTCTTGTGACTGGAATATGTTAATAATTCTCATTAACACTGGCATTTATAAACAAGTAAATCCTGTAAGAAAAATCCAGTGATTTAGGTATGGGAAAGTTAGTAAGCATAACCTTAATGAGGTACAGAAGTTAATTTTCCATGTGTGGGTTGCAATCCAAGCCATAAATATAGGCATCATAAATAATTTAATCACTTTTGAGATGGCCTTCAATAAAAATGTAGAGTATAATAAAATCTCATGAATTTTGAAACTTGCAAATTTGGAAATTCTGCTGCATTACATTATTCTTATCTTTACATGGTACATATAAGTACAGTTTCTTTTCTCCTTTCAAACCTGCTGCAAATACTCCTAAATGTACTCTCTCTGTGGGGAAGATTATGGTCTTTGGACCCTACTGGCTGGGGCATCTCATGTCAGCTGAGTACAACCAGGAAGGAGTTTAATGATGACAAACTTCCTTGCAATCAGTTTCCCGAATATCTTGCTGCAAATTTGGTCAAGGTTAGCAACCAAAGCCAGTTTGGTACCAGGGGTAATGAACACCGTTTCGTTGTATTTACATTAGGTGACCAGACCTCACACACCTTTTACTTGGTAATAAAAAGCACAAAATGGGTTGCCTGTCAAGGCCAATCTTAGTATGAACTAGTTTAGGAAGAGCTAAAGATTATCTAATGAATGTAACTACAGAAAAGGAGAGAAGTGATTTCTTGTATAGTTAATATACAATACAATACAATTTTATTTCTTTGCAAGTTTACATTGAGATTCTGTAGTTACAATAATGAGTTGCAATGCAAAGAGAGCCACTATCATGCCATGGCATTATGTGCAGACTAAATTAATGGCTTACAGACTACTTAATACTAGAGAAATTGATCATAGTAAGTTAGAGTCAAGTTACAATCAAGTTATAATCTGGGGATATTACATTGGGATAATTTGAAAGTATTTTGTAGGTTGTGTATATCAATAGTAAATATTTAAGTTATAATATTGGAATATAATATTGAGCATTGGTGAAAGTAGTTACAGTATGAGAATGCTACAATATGGTGTACAGCAATATAGTTTTGTGCAGGTATTTATTCTTCAGTGTAGTATTAAGTTATGTATGAACTTTGTTCTTTATGGTGAGTAGTTTTGGACCTTTGAATATTGGTGGAGTATGGTGTCTGGAGTGGGAATTTGTTATCATTCTGACTGCAGCCTTTTGCTGGGTTATTAGTGGTCTTAGGTGATTTAATGTTGTTGATCCCCATGCACAAATTCCATAGGTGAGATGAGGTTATATGAGCGAGTAATACAGTGTAAGGAGAGCTGATTGTGGAACATAGTACTGTATCTATGATAGTATGTCTTAGAGATTTTCTTGGAAATTTGTTGTATATGGGTCTGGAATTTAAGGCTACTGTCAAGGTGGATTCCTAAGAATTTTCCATCTGTGCATCTTGTGATGGGTGATCTGTTTAGCGCTTTGTTAAGTGGAACATTTGTGGCTCTGTGGAACATTTGTGGCAATTCAGCATTAACAGTGTTGGTCAGTATGACTGGGTTTGGTTGAGAGAAGACGTATGTTGTGTCATCTGTAAATAATATGGGTTTGAGTAGCTGAGATGCATTTGGTATGTCATTGATGTAAATGAGAAAGAGGAGAGGGCCAAGGACACTTCCTTGTGGGACCCCAGCTGTAATTGGTTGTGTGGAAGAGTTAGCTCCATTTGTGTACACATATTGGCTTCCGTTACAAAGGTATGACTTTAGGTAGTTAAGGGAGTGCCCTCTTATATCATAGTGTGTTAATTTAATGTGCAGCAAATCATGGTCAGCTGTATCAAAGGCTTTATGTAAAACAATAAGATTCCCAGCGGGACTTCTTTCTTCTTGAGAGCAGTGTATATTAGTTCTAGCATGTGTATAATAGCATCATTTGTGCTTTTATTAGTCCTGAATTCAAACTGAAAGGGGTTGAGTATGTCTTGAGAGATGAGTTAGGAATAGATCTGCCTATGAATTAGTTTTTCAAAATTTTAGAGAGCAGAGATAAGTTAGATATTGGTCTAAAGTTATTCAGGTCTGTTTGATCTCCTCTTTTGTGAATCAGGGTGACCCTTGCTATTTTGAGAACTGATGGGAAGGTGGAGGATTCAATGGATTTGTTAAAGAATGTTGCAATTGGTGACAGTACTTGAGAAGCTTTCTTGTACATAAAAGGTGGTAAATTATTTACAGTAGGGCCCCACTTATATGGCAGGTTAGGTTCCAAGCTACCGCCGTAAAGCAGAAATCACCGTAAAGTGGAACACCCTTTTTTTTTTCCTTATAAATGCATACAAATACTAGATAACAAGTTTACACTAAAATATATTAAGTTAGCAATAGAACTAGGCATCAATAAACAATAAAAAAGTACAATACACACATACTGCACTCATTACTTACCTTAAAATATTTATAGTCTTAATCTAGGGTGAGACAAGTAGTATTTATTGTAAGAAATCAAGTGTGGTATGTATGGTAGTCAGCTGGGCTACCATACCAAGCCACCCCACCCACACATACTATTCTATGATATTTAAGCATCTCAGAGCGATAAAATGCATATACAGTTCACTCATTACTTACCTTAAAATATTTGTAGTCTTAATGTAGGGTCAGGAGTGAGTAAACGAGATAAAATGAATAATTGAGAGAGAGAGAGAGAGAGAGAGAGAGAGAGAGAGAGAGAGAGAGAGAGAGAATGAGTACATGAGGGAGGACAGGTGCAGAGTTATGTAAACAAACCAGGTGAACACAAGTTTAGTAAACGAAGTGTACACGTCTGGCTTGTATACAATTTATATTGTGTACAGGTTGTCTCTACATTGATACGGTAGAATAAATAAAGAAGAACACTCTTATTCTCATCTAACACCATTTTTAGAAGAAATGACGCTCTAAGTGAAGGCAATGGAAATAAGTCACTCTGACTTTTTTTTGGGTTATCCTAGGTTCTCTACACATATGCTGTTATGTATGATAATCTATGTAACTGTATATGTGTATACCTGAATAAACTTACTTACATTCAAAAGGAATAATTTTCTACAGTTACCTCCAGTAAAACATTTTCTCTTATGTTAGACTAGAGAAAGTGTTATTCTTGCCGTCACTTGTACAAGTTATCTGGCTACCACTTCTCATATTTATGTTTATTTATTCTATTGTGGGGTGTATTTATCATCTTTATATGTTATGTATTGTGTTTATTATATAATTTTGAAAAAAATATCATGGATGGATTAATGAAAATGTGTATATTAACGTAATATACGACATTTAATGAGACTCGGTGATTATTATTATTATTATTATTATTATTATTATTATTATTATTATCATCATCATCATCATCATCATTTCTAATATGGCGTCACTTGTACAAGTTGTCGGGCTACCACATCTTATATTTATGTTTATTTATTCTACTGTGGGATGTATTTATCATATTTATTTGTTATGCATAGTATTTATTATGTAATTTTGAAAAAAATATCATCGATGGATTAATGAAAATGTGTATATTAACGTAATATATGACATTTAAATGAGACTCGGTGATTATTATTATCATTACTAATATGACATCTCGAGACATAAGACACTGATTTTAATACAGTGGACCCCCGGTTAACGATTTTAATCCGTGCAAGAGGGCTCATCGTTATGCGAAATAATCGTTATGCGAATGAATTTTCCCCATAAGAAATAATGGAAATCAAATTAATCCGTGCAAGACGCCCAAAAGTATGAAAAAAAATTTTTTTTACCACATGAAATGTTAATTTTAATACACACAAACTGAAAAAGGCATGCACAATTAAATGACACTTACTTTTATTGAAGATCTGGTGATGATTGATGGGATGGGAGGAGGGGAGAGCATTATCTTCTTACTGTTTAGAAGGGGAATCCCCTTCCATTACGACTTGAGGTAGCAAGTCCTTTTCCGGGGTTACTTCCCTTCTTCTTTTAATGCCACTAGGACCAGCTTGAGAGTCACTGGACCTCTGTCGCACAACAAATCTGTCCATAGAGCTCTGTACCTCCCGTTCCTTTACGATTTGTCTAAAATGGGCCACAACATTGTCATTGAAATAGTCACCAGCACGGCTTGCAACAGCTGTGTCAGGGTGATTTTCATCTATAAAGGTTTGCAGTTCAACCCACTGTGCACACATTTCCTTAATCTTTGAAGTAGGCACAATGGATTCCACAACTGGCATAGGCTTCTCAGGGTTAGCCGCAAACCCTTCAAAATCTTTCTTAATTTCCATACTAATTCTCACCCTTTTTACCACAGGGTTGGCACTAGAAGCTTTCTTGGGGCCCATGGTCACTTATTTTCCAGAAACAGCACCGAAAACACTGTAATAATACGAAATATTCCGAGTGTATGCTTGGATGTTACCGCGGAGGCTGGCTGGTAAACAATGGGACGGCCGGCACATGTGAGGCTGGCTGAGGGCACATTGGACGCGTCTCGGACGAAAATCGGTAAGCGGGTTTTTAATCGGTATGCGCGGCAAAAATTTTGCGATAAAAGTAATCGGTATGCGGAAAAATCGCTATGTGATGCCATCGTTATGCGGGGGTCCACTGTATGTACCTGCATGCCAGCACAGTAAGTTTATTTAGGTACAGGTATACATAAGTATAATTATCAGAGTATGTACATATAAAATATGAAATAACTTTTAAAAACACTTGAAATTTTGGAGTTTCCAGACACAATGGAGAGACTTAGTGCTTACGGATCTCACGGAGAATGCAAACAAGCTGGGTAGGGCGCGGTGACCGTATTAGAAAGTCAGGTGGGGGGAGCCGTATAGCGAGTTTTGGTCATAATTTGAAATAACCGTATTAGCAGAATGCCGTAAAGCGAAACACCGTAAATCTGCTTTCATGTTTTTGAGGGTACTGATGATTAACAAGACTTCTGTTGGGGTGGTTAGAGCTAGGAATAATGTATTTGGGTAGGTACCCGTGAGGTAGTCTGATGGACAGGTGTTTGAGCTTGCTGTTTCAGTTGGTGGGAGTAGGGGTTCATCTGATTTTGTTAATTTGAGTGTTTTGTTTTTGGATATCTTTTTAGTTCCTAGAATTTCAGATAGGGTTTTCCAGGTCTTTTTCATATCACCTTTTATGTAATGTAATCTGTTCTCATAATACAATTTTTTTGACCTTCTTATCAGGCTGGTAAGGACTGACGAGTAACGTTTAGAATAGTCTCTGGTTATTTGGCCCATTCTATACTGTTTTTCGTATAGGTACTGTGTGTTTATGGATTTAAGGATGCTGGATGTAACTGTTTTATTCAACTTTTTTTTTTATGCTCGTGTAATTCATTTTCATATATTTGATTTACTCAGTTTATTTTGGTTTCATTGTTAATAATTTTTACTAATTTGCACTGTATCTAATAGTTAGGCTAATAGTAAGGTATTACAATGATCCCAGTAGAAATGTCACTTCGATTTTTTGGAGTTTTCCTAGATAATTGACATTAATGTTACCATGTAAGACAATTGTAATTCATCCAAAAATTGGGAAATTGTTCCAAAATGAACTTACTTAATTGTGCACATATCATCAGCTAGCCAAAAGATCACTTTTCACAAATTTTGTGACCAAGTTTGTATTGTGCATATACACACTGCCTCCTTCCCAAATTACAGGTAGGGGCCGACACTCTCATCACTTTCAGTTGCCATGTCTAACTGAATCTGTCTTTGCACACAGGTGGTACAATTAATCAAATCTCATATATTACTGCTGACAGCATCTCCACCTAGGTTATTTACTTTATGTAGTATGATAATTGTACTTATGTGTACATGTGCCTAAATAAACATATTTACCACATGCTGCTTCACCAACTATATTTTTTCCCTGTTGTTAAGAGACTTATTACGTATATTAAAGGATTAGGTGTTAGTTAAAACTAAAAGAAAATTCTTCTCTCCAGATATAAAAAAATGTATAAATTATACAAATGCACTACCAGTCAGTCACTGCATACTTGATTTTAACATTGGGAATTATGTACAGGTTGGCCATCACTAATCCGGCAACCAGTAATCCATTTCCATCAATAATCCAGCACTAATTTCAGCTAGCATAATTTCAAATTTCTGGGGTCGCCACACCAACCTGCTGCTACTTGCTGCATAAGTTATTCCAATTTCTTCTTCTCCATTTATTGTTATAATCTGCTCACTTTTAGCCCTAGCCATGGTGCCAACAAATAAAAGAAATGCTTCTCGTTGTGTAAAGCACATACGCCGTACATGGTCCATAAAAGATAAATTGGCTTTTAAGCCACTGTCAGTCGCCATGAGCTCAGCTCACTCAGATAAGCTATGACCAGTAAATTTGAGCCTAAATATGAGAAAATAAGTCTGTGTGGTAAGTGTGCACTATATATAAAAAAATCCTGCAACATGCAGTGCATAGTGAGAGAAAAACTGTGACTATGTTTTTGGTGTAAAACAGCGAATTTGCTGTGTATTTTCGTATGGTTTTTATGGTTGTATTCCCATTTTTGTAGTCTCATTTGATAAAATGGAAGATATATTACAGAAATTTATATGATTTCATGACGGAAAGCACCTTGAAATTGAGCTCAAAGTAGTGCAGTCATGAATGGGTTTACATTAATTATACAATTACAGCTCTTCATTTAACGACGGAGTTCTGTTCCTAATACTGCATCGGTAAATGAATTCGTTGCTAAACAAGGACCCCATTATAATGGTAGTGGGTTTGTGTCAACCATCTTTGATATTGCTTTAATGTCACCCTTGCACCATTATAACATTTTTAATACATTTTTAACCCTTTGACTGTCGCGGCCGTATATATACGTCTTACGAGGTACCGTGTTTGACGTATATATACTCATAAATTGTAGCGGCTTCAAATCAAGCAGGAGAAAGCTGGTAGGCCTACATGTGAGAGAATGGGTCTGTGTGGTCAGTGTGCACCATATAAAAAAAATCCTGGAGCACGCAGTGCATAATGAGAAAAAAAAAACTCCGACCGTTTTTTTTAATTAAAATGCCGACTTTGTGGTCTATTTTCGTATAGTATTTATGGTTGTATTCTCGTTTTCTTGGTCTCATTTGATAGAATGGAAAACATATTATAGAAATAGAGGTGATTTTGATTGATTTTTACTATAAAAAGAAACCTAGAAATGGAGCTCAAAGTAGGGAAATGTTTGATTTTTGCCAATGTTCAAAAGTAAGCAAATGATGCCATTTTCCAGTAAATGTCCAATTAGCCATTCTAATATGCAGTCATGAATGGGTTGATGTTATTTATACAATTATTACAGTATTGCAGTAGTCTGCATATTAGTAAGTCTTCAATTTTTTGTTTAAATAAAAAATTCAAAATAGAAAGCAAGAGTAATATCAGAGGGGCCTGGAACACGACTGATGAGCAAAGAAAATGTTATTTTAGAGCCAGGAATGTCTGCATTGTTCATTCTGGACCTTATTTTGAAATTGTCATATTTTTTAGTTTTCGTGAATTGGCCAAATTGCAAATTTCTGACCACATTATTAGGTAGTTGAAATCGGTAAATGGGCAGTTTCTTGTACTCAATCGATAGAAAAAATGGAGTTCTAAAGAAATAGCTATGAGTTTGGGCGACTGGAACAATGGAATTAGCCAAAAATAGGGCTCAAAGTGGGCGAAATCGCCGATTTGTAAACAGTGCCGAGGTCGCTAACTTCGCGAGAGCATAATTCCGTCAGTTTTCCATCAAATTTCGTTTTTTTGGTGTCATTACAATCGGGAAAAGATTCTCTATCATTTCATAAGAAAAAATAATTTTTTTTTTTTGAAATTTTGCGACACCAGGAGACACCTCAGGATTGGGGGTTGCGACAGTCAAAGGGTTAAATGTTTATACAGTAGTGTACTGTATACTGTATTAAACATAATAGAGGAAATCAGCTCTAATATACATTATTTAACCCTTTCAGGGTCAGCAGGCCCCCCCTAAAACTTGTTCGCAGGGTCGGAAATTTTTCGGAAAATAAAAAAATAAGTTTTTCTTATGAAATGATAGAGAATCTTTTCCTGATCATAATGACACCAAAAGTGTGAAATCTGATGGAAAACTTACAGAATTATGCTCTCGTGAAGCTAGCGGTCTCGATGTTTACGCATCAGCGATTTCACCCACTTTGAGCCCTATTTTCGGCCAATTCCAATGTACCAGTCAACAAAAATCATACCTATTTCGCTAGAACTCCATTTTTTCTATCGAATGAGTACAAGAAACCATCCATTTACCGATTTCAACTATTGGCAATTTTTCCAATTTCACACAAATTTCAAAAGATGCCAATTTCCAAATAGGGTCCAGAATAAACAAGACAGACATTCCTGGCACTAAAATAACATTTCCTCTGTTCATTACTCACGTCCCCAGGCCTCTGTTACATTTCTTTTGCTTTCCACTTTGAATTTTTATTCTCACAAAAAATAGAAGATTTATGTTATGCAGACTATTGCATTAGTGTAGGAATGGTACAAATAATATCAGCACACTTGTGTAAGAATATTAGACTCACCAGTTGGCGTGTATTGGATGCATGGCATGATTTGTTTACCTTTGAATTTTGGCAAAAATCGAACATTTCTGCTACTTTGAGCTCAATTTCAAGGTACTTTTCATTGTGAAACCAATCAAAATCATCTCAATTTCTGTAATATGTCTTCCATTCTATAAAATGAGACCAGGAAAACTAGAATACAACCATAAATAGCATATGAAAATACACTGCAAAGTCGCTGTTTTAAACCAAAAACACGGTCGGAGTTTTTTTTTTTCTCATTATGCACTTTGTGCTGCAGGATTTTTTTTTGATACTGTGCACACTGACCACATAGACCCATTCTTTCATATGTAGGCCTACCAGCTTTCTCTCGCTGGATTTGAAAATGCTAGAATTTATGCATACTAGTACGGCACCAACCCTGGCGTGCAAGCCGTACTAGTACGGCACCAACCCTGAAAGGGTTAAGTATGCATACTGGTCAGAGAGCCTGTCGTAAGCTGGAGTCATCCGTAAATGAGTACGTCGCTTAGTGAGGAGAGGCTGCATTACAATAATGCAGTAGTTTGCATAACAGTAATTCTATGTTGTGTGTGAATAAAAATTCAAAATGGAAAGTAAGCATAATATAAGAATGGCCTGGAGACGTGACTAATGAACAGAGAAAATGTTATTTTAGTGCCAGGAATGTCTGCACTGTTTATTCTGGACCCTTTCTTGAAATTTGTGTGAAATTGGCCAAATTACTGATTTCAGACCACTTTATTAGGTAGTTGAAATAGATAAATGGGAAGTTTCTTGTACTCAATTGACAGAATAGAAGGAACACTAGTGAAATAGCTATGAATTTGGTAGACTGGAACAATGGAGTGGGCCAAAGATAGGGCATAAAGTTGGTGAAATCACCGAGGCATAAATACCGCTGTTGGGTAAAGTGTATTCTAACTTCACTACTCTGTATTCTGGCAAAATCACTAATCTGGCACCCTACAGGTCCCAATGAAGCTGAATTGGTGATGGTCATCCTGTACTAACTCTTTAAGATAAAAATCTCATTGGGTATACAGTAGAGCCCCACTTTACAGCATTTTGCTTTATGGTGTTCTGCTAATACAGACATTTCAAATTATGACCAAAACTCACAATACAGCTACCCCCACCTGACTTTCTAATACAGTCACTGCGCCCCCAACCAGTTTGTTTACATTCTCTGTGAGCTCTGTGAGCACCACTTCTCTTCATTATGTCTGGAAACTTTCCAAAATTTCAAGTGTTTTTAAAAGTTATTTCATATTTTATACATAATAATTATACTTATGTATACCTGTATCTAAATATACAGTGGACCCCCGCATAACGATTACCTCCGAATGTGACCAATTATGTAAGTGTATTTATGTAAGTGCGTTTGTACGTGTATGTTTGGGGGTCTGAAATGGACTAATCTACTTCACAATATTTCTTATGGGAACAAATTCGGTCAGTACTGGCACCTGAACATACTTCTGGACTGAAAAAATATCGTTAACCGGGGGTCCACTGTACTTACACACTGTGGTGGCATGCAGGTACACATTAAAATCAGTAAGAGTGTCTTATGTCTCGAGACGCTATATTAGTAATGATGATAATACTCAATATTAATCACCGAGTCTCATTGAATGTCATATATTACGTTAATGTACACATTTTCATTAATCCATCTATGGTAGCCTGGATGGCTACCATACATACTGCACTTGATTTCTTACAAGAAATACTACTCATCTCACCCTACATTAAGACTACAAATATTTTAAGGTAAGTAATGAGCGTACTATATGTGTATTTTACTTTTTTATTGTTTTTAATGCCTAGTTCTATTGCTAACTCAATATATGTTAGTGTAAACTTGTTAGCTAGCATTTATATGAATTTATAAGTGGAAAAAAGGGCGTTCCACTTTACGGCGGTTTCCTCTTTACGGCAGTAGCCTGGAACCTAATCTGCCATATAAGTGGGGCCCTACTGTATGTATCTTTTTAAATTTTACTAGTTTTTTTTTTTTTTTGCCTTTTTTTTCAGAGTGCTGTTGCATATAGAAAAATCATTAAAGGCCCTGACATAGAATTGAAAGAAAGACTGTGGCAGCTGGAGTTTCATCAAAAGGAAAAGGGAATTGTTTATGACAAAAAACCCTTTAGAATTACAATAAAAGCAGGCAAAAAGTACTTGTGGTGTGCTTGTGGACAAAGCAAATCACAGGTTAGTAAAATTAACAAAATTTCAACAAGTGAATAGCATAATTATTCTTTTTATGAGGTTCTTGAAATTCCAGGGTAATTTGGAGCAACAGTAGAGCCTGTCGCACCCCAAAGACTAAAGTTAGGGATCTGGTAATGATTATTTAAATGCTTAACCCTTTCAGGGTCCAGAGGCCAAATTTCAAAGGGTGCACCAGTGCCCAAGAATTTTCAAAAACAAAATTTTGTTATTTTTTCTTTTGAAATGGTAGAGAATCTTTTTCTGAAGGTAATAAAACAAAAAGTACAAAATTTGATGGAAAATTGACGAAATTATGCTCTCACGAATTTTGATGTGTCAGTGATATTTACGAATCGGCGATTTTGCCGCCTTTGATTCCAATTTTAGGCCAATTACATTATTCCAGTCAACCAAATTCTTAGCTATTTCACTAGTATTACTTTTATTTTATCGATTGAGCACAAGAAATCGCCCAGTCAACTGTTTCAACTACAAAATAAAGTGATCGGAAATTGGTAATTTGGCCAATTTAACACAAAGTTCAAAATATTCCAATTTCAAAATAGGGTCCAGAATAAACAATGCAGGCATTCCTGGCACTAAACTAACATTTCCTCTGCTCATTAGTTATGTTTTCAGGCTTTACAAATGAATTCCATTTTGATTTTTTATTCACATAATGAATTTTTATTCAAACCAATTGTAATAATTGTATAAATATCATCATCACATTTGTGAATGTATATTAGACCCACCAGCTGGCGTGTATTAGACGTGTGAGGTCGTTTGTTTACTCTTGAACATCGACAAAAAATTAACATTTCCGCTACTTTGAGCTCAATTTCAAGCCATTTCCAGTACTAAAACCAATAAAAATCATCTCTACTTCTGTAATATATCTTCCATTCTATCAAGCGAGACCAAGAAATCTCAAATACAACTATAAAAAACATACGAAAAAACACTGCAAGGTCGCTGTTTTAATTGAAAATCACGGTCTCAGTTTTTTTCTCTCATTATACACTGTGTGCTGCAGGATTTGTTTTATGTGGTGCACACATACCACATAGATGTATTCTCTCATATCTAGGCCCAAATTTACCACTCACAGCTTATCAGAGTGAGTTGAGCTCATGGCGTAGATCTACAGTTTGGACCCTGAACATAAAGCCATAGATCTACGGGACGGACCCTGAAAGGGTTTGTAGTTCAATGGAAAAGTGACTGGCTCACACCTGTGAGGGATATAGTTGTCTTTCTCAGTTCCCTCAAGAATTATTATATTCTGAAAGTGTAAAATTTGTGTTTGCATTAATGAAATGTATACTCTTGAGTATACATAATTCCTTGTACCTGAGTTAGCATTGGCATTACTGTACTGTAAAACAAAGTTTTGCATCAACAGTTGGGCCAGTTCACAGTCTTATTAAAAATGGTTTTTGTAATGTAAATACAATGGATCATCAAAGATTTTTAAACAGGACTAGGTTATATAATGTTAGAAGCACCCTTTTATCAGTGTATACTCGAAAATAGTCTCTGTACCTTGTGACTGAGCATACTACTCAATCCTCAAACTTATACAACACTTGAATTTCCATTAGTTTGTAGAACACTGAACCTGTTTTGGTGTTGTTTCTCCAATGCCTCAACATGTTTACTTTGTATCCTCCTTCCTCTTTTTTCTCTGATGGTCCAACATTTGCATGCATGCATGCATGCATGCAGACAGACAGACAGACAGACAGACAGACAGACAGACAGACAGACAGACAGACAGACAGACAGCAGACACACACACACACACACACCACACACACACACACACACACACACACACACAACACACACCACACAACACACACACACACAGACACACACACACACACACACAGACACACACACACACACACAACACACACACACACACACACACACACACACACACACACACACACACACACATGACGGAAGGGTTAGACTCAGAAGTGTCCCTGTTTGCAATGATGTGAAGTTAATGAGGAGAATTAAATCTGATGAGGACCAGGCAGGACTTTCAAAGAGACCTGGACAGACTGGACACCTGGTCCAGCAAATGGCTTCTCGAATTTAATCCTGCCAAATGCAAAGTCATAAAGATAGGGGAAGGGCACAGAAGACCACAGACAGAGTATAGGCTAGGTGGCCAAAGACTGCAAACCTCACTCAAGGAGAAAGATCTTGGGGTGAGTATAAAAACCGAGCATGTCTCCGGAAGCACACATCAATCAGATAACTGCTGCAGCATATGGGCGCCTGGCAAACCTGAGAACAGCATTCCGATACCTTAAAGGAATCATTCAAGACACTGTACACCGTGTATTCAGGCCATACTGGAGTATGCAGCACCTTTGGAACCCGCACTTGATAAAGCACGTCAGAAACTAGAGAAAGTAAAAAGGGTTTTGCGACAAGGTTAGTTCCAGAGCTAAGGGGAATTTTCCTATGAAAAAAGGGATTAAGGGAAATCGGCCTACCACACTGGAGGACGGGAGGGTCAGGGGAGACATGATACGACATATAAAATACTGCGTGGAATAGACAAGGTGGACAAAGACAGGATGTTCCAGGGAGGGGAACAAAAGAAACAAGAGGCCACAATTGGAAGTTGAAGACACAAATGAGGGCAGAGAGATAGTAGGAAGTATTTCTTCAGTCATAGAGTTGTAAGGCAGTGGAATAGCCTAGAAAATGACGTAGTGGAGGCAGGAACCATACACAGTTTTAAGACGAGGTTTGATAAAGCTCATGGAGCGGGGAGAGAGAGGGCCTAGTAGCAACCGGTGAAGAGGCGGGGCCAGGAGCTAGGACTCGACCCCTGCAACCACATATAGGTGAGTACAAATAGGTGAGTACACACACACACACACACACACACACACACCCCCACACACACAACATACATACATACATACAAACATATATATATATATATATATATATATATATATATTTCCAAACTGTCAGTGGACTGCCTTCTTTCAGTTAATGCTCTTCCCTCAAAACCACCTCCATCATTTACTGCTTTCCCTGCATCTCTTCTTTTTCTGCTGTGCAGAGCTGTATGGCCCTTGCAGGTTTTACTCTTTCCATGAATACAATAACAATAATCCTAATGTTTATTTTTTACACTTGCAGCCCATGTGTGATGGTACACACTTGAATACACAACTGAAAATCAAACTTAAGTGTCTGGTGTTTAAAGCCCCAGAAACTAAAGAGGTGTGGCTCTGCAACTGTAAGCAGTCCAGAAATCCTCCATTTTGTGATGGCACACACCGTAGTGAAGAAGTTCAACAAGCCATCAAGGATTAATAGTGTGATGAGAGTGGAAAATCTCGAATCATTCCAGTCTCATGTATTCAGAACATTGAATCAACCATACGGGGTTAGCAATTATTTGTGTCTGTAATAATAATAACCCAGAAAACCAGAGGTGGGAAATGCAGTGCATGCAAACTGAAGAAGGAATGGGATGTTGCAGTTCAGAAGGTCATTTGAAATGTGATGTCAATATGTTTCTGGTAAGACAGTGACTGAATAAATGAGGGTGAAAGAGTTTCCTGCTTTTCGGGTCTCCCTACCTTGGTGGGAGACTGCCAGTGTGTTAAAATAATAAATGCAGAGTTATTCTAATTTACAACTATATAAAAAAATATCTGCATACTGTACTCCTTTAATGTCATAAGCAGTGGTTCAAAATTTAGGAATAGTTTGTTGATATTTAAAGTTCTGACACTCATACTTCTAACAGAAACAGACATAAGTTCCTCTGCAATTTGGTGGATTTGTTCTACCTTGCCTAAGAACGGTTAGCTAACTTCCCTTTAGGTTGCAGTTCATGTGCTTTTAACAGATGCATATGGTAAATATTTCATTTGGATCTTGATTCTCCTTTTATAGTCAAGAAATAGTCTGAATGAATGTGAAATCTCTCCTTTAATGCAATATTGATATGAGTAATAATTCACATATTTTGAATTCTGTTTTGATGGATTTATATAGTTGTAAATATTAAACTTTATGCAGTATTTTTGTTTATGTAAATAAAGCTTTGTAACTAAAGAGTTTTATATTACCTGTAAAATATATAACAATTCTTATACAGGTTCTCACTGCAGTTTGACACTAACACAATACATTATAAGCATTGGCAACAAAGTGAGAAACTGAGAGCCGCAAATATTAAGATAATATATGTACTGTCCACTGTCAAAGATAAAGCAATTACAGAAGGGCCCTGCTTATACAGCAGGTTAGGTCCTGGGATTCTGCTGTAAAATGAAAATCGCTGTAAAGTGAATCATAGAGTATTTTCACTTTCAAATGCATATAATAGCCTGATAAAATGTTTACAGTATCTTATATTAAGTGAACAATATAGGTAGGCCTAAAAAGGCATATAATTCAAATTCAAATGTTTGTTTCTCTGTGTAGATTACAGTGTGTGATTTACATATTATAAAATAAAATACTTATTACAAAGAAGGCCACTAGTATGCCTAGGTTATGTCTAGGCATTTCGGGCAGACTAATACTATTTCTTACTCTATATTGATGCAGGTTATGAATCATACTGGCATAAAGAGAGGTAGCTGTAGTGATTAACTAGATTTACAAAAGTGCAGTAGTTCAAAACATTTAAAAAATTAACAATTAGTTTATCAATTAATGGGAATGGTCTCATCTTGGCATGATACAGTTTCTATTATAGCTCCTATAATGGAGTGTCTTAGACAATCTTATGATTAGCTTAAGAATTATGTAGCAAAAACTATATTCAGAATTTTATGTTGACAGTCATTTGTGTAAATTAGGGGAAGTCACAGATATCAAATAAGTGTATTTGTATTTTGTTTTGGATATGTGTAAGCTAAGGTAGTTTTCATGTGGTTAGCCACTGGTGGGATGTGTTAGGGAGATAAGGTGTTTTTTAATGGTGCTTTTGAAAATGGTGGTTGAGTCGGCAGTTCTAGAGTTTTCAGGCAGGGAGTTCCAGATATTAGGCCCTTTTATGTACGTTGAATTTTTGTGTATGTAGATTTACCTGGACACGAGGAATGTCATAGAGATGTTTGTGTCTGGTATTATGCCTATGGGTCCTGTCACAACTATCAAGAAAGCATTTTAGTTCAGGGTTAATATTGGAATTTATGGTTCTGTAAATGTAGATTGAAGAAAATTTTAAGGGAATGTACTAATAGTGTGATTTGGTTTTGAAAGTGGGGTTTTTTTTTGTAGATTGGAGGTGGAAATTTTAGAGTTTCTTTTTGGTTTTATTGGGCTTTTGGGGGGAATTTGCTGTTGCCCCAAGCAAAATGGCATTGTGATTTGGGAAGATATTAAAAGTAAAAAGGAGGGGGCGATTTGGAACTATCGTATCAAGGGTCCCCATTTTGATATTTTTTAATGGGAATTTGAAACCGGTTGTAAGGGGTAGATGGAATTTGTCATTATGCCTTCAATAAACCTTTTAATGCCCCATTTTTGTGCAATCCCTTTTTTGGTTCCAAACGTATAAAAGTTTTTAGGTTAAGGTAGGATATCAAATTTTTTTAATTTTATTAAAATTTTTTGGTCCCAAGTTTGGGTGGGAAATAATTGTGCCCTAAAAAAAAATTTGGTTTCATTTGGTTTTGGGAAAATCATGATTTAAAGGGGAAAAGGGACCAAGGAACTTTCCCTAGGAAATTTAGAAAATCAAGGGGTCTTAATTTTTAAATTTTTAAAGACATAATACCTTTATAATATTTTTAATATTTTTTGCCCTAAACCTAAGGGTTCCAAGTTTTTTGGACAGGATGTGGCTCTTACAAAGCTTCCTTTTGAATAAAACCTAAAAACACACTTACTATTACATTAAAAAATTTTTTTTTTTTTAATAGTTAATTTTTTTTTTTAAATTTAATTAATAAAAAACCACAAAGGAAACGGCTTTTCCCAAAAGGGCCAAAAAGGGGGCCAAAAGAGAAAAAACCTTTCAAAAACAACTTTAAAACACTCTTTCCTTTTTTCCAAATTTTGCCCCTTAATACCCCAGTTTTTTTTTTTGGGCCAACTTCTTCCCTCCTTCGGGTTTTGAAAAAAACCCGACCTCCCCCATCTTGGCAGTCGGCCTTTTTTTTTTTTTTTTATTATCCAAACCCTTCCCAAAACCGGGGCAGGGTCCCAAAAAAAAACTTTCAACCATCACACTCCCATCACGGGGTTCCCAAAAATCTTTACACAATTTTTAAAAAAAACCAACAAACACCCCCCCCCTCAATAAGGCACGTCTTCCCATCCCCCAACTCAAGCCCGCCTCCCCTTTTCCCTAATTTCCCCATAAAACTTTCCCCTCCCACCCCCCAAGAAAAACCCATTTGTCCTCCATTTCCTCCCTTTTTCAAACCCCCACCGCATTTAATCCAAGCCCCTCCAACAAAACCTCCCCCCCCTCCCTCCCCCCCTTTCCTCCCAAAACCCCACCCCCCTTTCCCTTCCCAACGACTAAAAACCCTTGAACTTTCTTTTCGCCCTCCTTCCCCCCTTTTCTGTCCAACCACCCAAAACCCCCTCACCCTTTTACCTTTTTTTCCCCCCTCCCCTAATTCCAAATTTTCGAATTTCGCTTAAATTCCACCCCTTCCCAAAAATACATCTCCACCCCCCACCTTCTCCTCCTCCTTTCATACCCCACCTTCACCCCCCAAAAACTTTTTACCTCATACTTTCCCCTTTTTTGCCCCAAAAAATTCTTTTCTCAAAACTCCAAAATTAAACCACCATCTTTTTTCCCCATAAATTCTTTTAAACCTCACCATGACCCTCCCCAAAACACGTCCACCCCCAAATATCTAAAACTCACCCTCCTCCAACTCTTTTCCCCCCAACTAATTTAAATTTTCAAAACCAAAACTTTTTTTCTAACCTACTTTTCCTGAAAAAAATTTTCCCCTTCTTTCCCCCTACCAATTACCAACAATCTTTTTCCCCAATTTCTTTCAGAATTTTCCCCCTTAACCCAAAACACTTGAAAACTCCCCACTTTGTTGGGGGTTTCTTTACTTTTAAAAAACTCCAAATCCCTTTGCCAAGACCCCCTTAAAACCTTACAACCCCACTATAAATATTTAAAAACCACGGTGACAAACACCCCCAAAGGCCTATTTTCGGGAAAAAAAATTTCCCTTTTCCCTTTTAGTTAATCCCAAAAAATTTTTGGGTTTGTCCTATTACACCTTTGCCCTGAAAACCCCCCCTATCCCCCCTGTCTTGTTTCCCCCAAATTAAAAATGCCACAAACCCCTTTTTAGCCTTTATCTAAATACTTTTTCATTTAAAAAGTTTTACGTAAACCCTTTCCCAACCCCCCATTTCCAACCCTCCTTGCACGTTATAACTCCGCTTACCAATTTTTCAAATAACTCCCCATAAACTTTTACCAGTAAATACAGCTTCCCCCCCCAATTTTTTTTGCCCCTTTTTTTAAACCCCGCCTTTTGGTATGCATGCCCCCCAAATTTCCCTAGGTCCCTTCCCCCTTTTTTCCATACATTTATTAAAAAATTGCACCAAACCACTCCAAAAAATATCCCCACCTGCTTTTAACATTTCTACTTTATCCCATCAATCCCGGCTGCCTTACCCCCCTTTCTTTTAAAACCTACTCCTCACGAACTCCCCCACATCACAACGGCTCTTCCCACTCCTACAAAGTTTTTTCCTCCTTGCCCTATACACGAAACCCAAAAGTTTTCCCTATCTTCATCAACATTTAACAATTCCCAAAATATTCCTCCATCTTCCCAATACCTCTAATTTCCCATTTAATAACCTCCTCTCCTATTTTTTTAACTGACAAACCCATTTGTTCTCTAGCTTTTTTAACTTGTAATCCCCCCTTCCAAAATTTTTTCTTTTTTCAAAAAAATTTTTTGAAACATCTCCCCCACCTCTCTTTTGCTCTTTTTTTACATTGCTTCACCACTCCTTAATTTTCTCTCTTTTTCTCCATATACTCTTTCCCTCCTTGCATCACTTTCTACTTTGAAAAAACTTCTCATATGTTAACTTTTTCTCCCTTACTCCTCTTACCATCATTCCACCAATCGCTCCTCTTCCCTCCTGCACCCACTTTCCTTTAAACCCAAACTTCTGCTGAACACTCAAACACACTTTTTTTAAACCTCCCCCCATACCCTTCGACCCCATTGCCTATGCCTCTTAGCCCATCTATCCCCCAATAGCTGTTTATATCTTACCCTAACTGCCCCCCTCTTTATTTTTAAAAAACCTTTCACCCTCTCTTCCCGATGCTCTTTCTCCTTGTACCCCACACCTTTTACTCTCAGTGAGCTACAACTAAAAATGACTGATTATCTGGGGCCCCCTCTAAAACAGTACATCCTAATCTACTCAACATCTTTTTATCTACCAATACATAATCCAAAAAACTACTGTCTTTCGCCCTACATCATATCGTGTAAAACTTATTTATCCTCTTTTTTTTAAAATTTGTATTACCCTATAACTAAACCCCCTTTTTCTATACAAAGTTCAATCAAAGGGCTCCCATTTATCTTTTACACCTGGCCCCCCAAAAACTTACCTACCACACCCTCCAAAAAAATTTTTTCTCCTACTTTAGCATTCAATCCCCTACCACAATTACTCCCCACTTGGTTAAAAGGCTCCTAACATTCACAAAACATCTCCCAAAATCCCCTTTTCTCCCTCTCATTCCTCCTTCCCGGGTGCATACACGCTAATTAGACCCACTTTCCTCCAAACCTTTACTTTAATCCACATAATTGTACAAGGACCTTTTTTTAACAAATTTCGTTTCTTGAAATCGAATGTACTTGAGTTTGTTGTTGGCCTTGCATAAATCACCCCACTGGCAATTTTCGCTCTCTGTTTATATGTGTTTTATTGCCCAGATTTGAGAGTTTAGGGGTTTAAATTTTGTGGATAGTGGGCCCCAATTGAGCTTGGTACCAAAGCTTTTTGAAGTGGAGTAGCGTCTGGCCAAGCAAGCATTGAAGATTGCACCTTTTTTGGTCTGGGGGGGTTTTTTTTGGCTCCACGTGGTTACTTAAAATTTATGTTTTCCATAAAAATTGGGCGGGGACTATTGTATTAATCTTTCCTTTTTGATTATTATTTTTTTTTTTTTTTTTTTTATCACACCGGCCGATTCCCACCAGGCAGGGTGGCCCGAAAAAAAAAAAAACTTTTACCACATTCACTCCATCACTGTCTTGCCAGAAGGGGCTTTTTCACTACAGTTTTTAAACGCAAAAATTTAACACCCCCCCTTTAAGGCAGGGACGTACTTTTTCCCCTCTCCAGAACTCAATCCGGCCTGCCGGTTTCCCTAATCCCTTTAAAATGTTTTCTTTGCTCACACTCCAAAACACGTCAAGTATTAAAAAAAACCCTTTTTCTTTCCCTTTTACTCCTACAAACACCTCACAAAGCCTGCTGGAAGTCCAAGCCCCCGCACACAAAAACCCCCTTTTCCCCCCCCTCCCAACCCTTTTTCCCAGGCCGACCCCACCCCCCTTCCTTCCACTAAGACTGATACATCTGAAGTCATTTTGTTTCGCTCCATTTCTCTACTGGGCCAAACCCCCTCAAAAACCCTTTTTCCCCAGCCCCCGGACAACAGTTTTTGGAAACCCGCACCTCCTCCAACTTCCAAACCGAAATTCCTGCATTATTCAACCACACATTTCCCTAGACATGACATCTCCACTCCTCCACCTTCTCCTCGCTCAACATTCATCAAAACCCCGCTTCACACCCATAAAGAGCGTTTTAAAAATAACTCCATACATTCCCCTCTTGCCTCCAAGGACAAAGTTCTTTGTCCCACAACTCCAAAAAGCACCACTCACTCTTTTTCCCCCATCAATTCTATGATTCACCCCATCTTTCTAGACCCACCGCTGACACTCCACTCCCAAATATCTGAAAAAACTTACCTCCTCCTACTCCTCCCTCCAACTGAAAATTAAAATCTTTCTCACCCAATCTTTTGTTATCCTCATAACCTTACTCTTTTCCTGTATTCACCTTTTTTAATTTTTCTTCTTTTGCACACCCCCACCAAATTCATCCACCAATCTCTGCAAATTCTCCTTCAAATCTCCCAAGACCATGTCATCCCGCAAAAAGCGCTGTGACAACTCCCACTTTGTGTGTGATTCTTTTTTCTTTTAAAATCCATCCTCTTGCCAAACCCTCCATTTACTTCCTCTTACCCAAACCCCCTCAAAATATATTAAACAACCCGGTACATCACACATCCCGTCAAAAACCTACTTTACTGGGAAAAAATTTCCCTCTTTTTTTACATACTCTAACTTGGCCTCACTATCCTCGAAAAACTCTTCACTGCTTTCAGAAAACCCACTCCTACACCATACACTTTCAACATCTGCCCCTTTCCCCCCTACCACCCGTCATACGCCTTTTTTCCCAAAAAAACCCTAAATGCCACAAAAACCTCTTTAGGGGCCCTTTTCTAAATACTGTTCACATATGTTTCACTGTAAACCCCTGGCCACACACCCCCTACCTTTCCTAAACCCCCTTGCTCATCTGCATCCTACCCTCCCCTTTCCCTTTTCTTTCAATTTTTAACTCACCTACACTTTACCAGGTACACTCAACAGACTTATCCCCCATAATTTTTGCACTTCTTTTATCCCCTTTGCCCCTTTATACAAAAGGGAAAAGCATGCTCCGCCATCCCTAGGGACCTTAAACCCTCTTCCATACATTTTTTAAATAATTGCACCAACCACTCCAAAAAATATATCCCCACCGCTTTTAAAAAATTTTTTATCTTATCCCATCATCCCCGCCTTACCCCCTTTCATTTTTCCACTGCCTCACGAACTTCCCCCACACTCAAAACGGCTCTTCCCACTCCACGATGTTATTTTTCCCCCTTGCCCCATACACGAAATCACAGCTTCCCTATCTTCATCAACATTTTTCAATTCCTCAAAATATTCCCCCATCTTCCCAAAAACCTCTAACTCTCCATTTTAAAAACTCTCCTCCCTATTTTTTAAAATGACAAATCAATTTTTTCCTAGGGTTTCTAACTTTTTTAATCTCACCCAAAACTTTTCTTATTTTCAACAAAAAATTTTTGAAACATCCACCCACCTCTCATTTTCTCTCTTTTTACATTGCTTTACCACTCTCTTAATTCTCTCTTTTTTCCCAATATACCTTCCCCCCTTGCTCATTCTACTTTTTAAAAAAATTCTCTATGCAACTTTTTCCCCTTACTCTCCTTTACATACATTCCACCAATCGCCCTCTTCCCCCCCGCACCCACTTTTCCCGTAACCACAAAATTTTTGCTGAACACCAACACACATTTTTTTAAAACCCACCCCATACCTCTTTTGACCCCATTGCCTATGCTCTCTTAGCCCATCTACCTCCAATAGCTTTTATATCTACCCTAACTGCCCCCCTCTTTTTGTTATAAACCTTCCCTCTCTCTTCCCTGATGCTTTATTTTCCTTGTTCCCATCTACCTTTTACTCTCGTGTAGCTACAAACAGAAATGACTATAATCTGTGGCCCCCTATAAACAGTACATCCTAAATCTACTCAACATCTTTATCTACCAATACAAAAACCAACAAACTACTGTCATTTCCCCTACATCATATCGTGTTAAAATTATTTATCCTCTTTTTCTTAAAATAGTATTACCTATAACTAAACCCTTTCTAACAAAGTTCAATCAAAGGCTCCCCTTTTATTTACACCTGGGACCCCCCAAACTTACCCACCACCCCCCCTCTAAAAGTTTCCCTACCTTAGCATTTAAGTCCCCTACCACAATTACTCTCTCACTTGGTTCAAAGCCCTATACATCCTTAACATCTCCCCAAAAAACCTCTCTCCTCCCTGCATTCCCTCTTTTTCCCCCGGGCATACACGCTTTTTTATGACCCCCTTTTCGCACCCCAAATTTACTTTAATCCCATAAAAATTTTTGAATTTACCATTTAATTCCTTTTCCCCCCTTCCATAAAAGATCATTTAAAATTAAATTACTGCACCCCTTCCTTTGCTCTAACTCTCTCAATCCCAGATTTAATCCCATTTTTTTTCCCCCCACTGAAAATCCCTACCCCCTTCAGCTTTTTGGGGTTTTGCTTTGGGGCCCGACACCAAATTTTTTTCATTCTAACATCGCAATCATCTGTTTCTTTTATCCCCCCACACATCCACGCACATTTAAGCAACCCAGTTTTTTTAAAGTTTTTTTTTCTTCCCCTTTTTTTGTAATTGTATACAGGAAAGGGGTTACTACCCATTTCCCCGTTTTTTCGCCTCAACGACACGCATGGGTTTACGGAGGAAAAATTCTTTTCCCCCTTCCCCATGGACAATAGAAGAAATAAAAAAGAACAAGAGCTATTTAGAAAAAGGAGAAAAACCTAGATGTATGTATATATATATATGCATGTGCGTGTCTGTGAAGTGTGACCAAAGTGTAAGTAGGAGTAGCAAGATATCCCTGTTATCTTAGCGTGTTTATGAGACAGAAAAAGAAACCAGCAATCCTACCATCATGCAAAACAGTTACAGGTTTTTGTTTCACAGTCATCTGGCAGGACGGTAGTACTTCCCTGGGTGGTTGCTGTCTACCAACCTACTACCTAATTATTATTATTATAATTAAAACCAAGCGCTGAACCCATTAGGGTCATATAGCATTGCTCCTTGTCGAACTCGGAAAACTACTGCTCCCAGTCAATCCAATTTGTCTATCAGTTCTTGCTTCTCCCACACATCTGAAGTTCACTTGAAGAAATCTGGTTGCTTTCCACTGGGAACCCCTCAAGGAAGGCTCCTTGACGCTGGTGAGGGGCTCTTGATCTAGGGAATTGGATCTGTGCTCCAGTTCCCTGAATTAAGCCTGAATGCCTTCCATCCCCCCATAGGCGCTGTATAATCCTACGGGTTTAGTGCTTCCCCCTTGATTATAATAATAATAATAATTTCCACTGGGAAACATGAAGGCAATCTTTTTTTTTTTATGCTCCAGTATACTGTGACATTGTACACTCTTGTCATTTGGTCTTGGGATTACTTTTTACTCAGTGCAAGTCTAAGTTTGCATCGTACAATTACAGAATGTCATGTAACCTGAGACTCTCCTAACTCAAAGCAGTGTCTGGAATAGCTGTCACTGTTAGCCACCATGCCCAACTAAATTTACACCAGAATCCTTTAGAGAAGAGTGCAGGAGGCATCCATTAATCATGAAATTTAAGTCCTTTGTCCAGTCACTTTATGGTCACCACAGATACTTAAGCAAAATAAACCTTGACTGCCATTCCTTCCTATCTATGTTCTTTGTCAGGTCGGCAGTTAGTAACTGCTGAGCTGTTTCCCATTCTCGCTGTAAGACCCTTGTAGGTTCAGCACTTCTTTTTGATTATAATAATAATGTTACCCATTCTGAGACTACCAAAACTGTTGACAGCTTGACCAGCCAACAAAGTGCTGTACTATCATTCACCCTGGATGATAAGACATGAAATAGTGTAAGCCTTTATTATAACTATGTTTGTATTAAGGAGAGCTAATTTATCATAACCTGACAGAGATCCCTTCAAGTGAAAATGATCCTTGCTGACTACAACCTACAATGAGCCCTCTTGTCATTCAAAGGAGGCTTCTTGATGCTGCCAAGAGGCTTTTGATCCAGGGAAGTGGGATTATCCTTCCCTTTCTTGGATTCAACATGACTGTCTCCTATTCCCTGTGCTTTGTATGACTCCTGTGGATTTAGTACTTCCTTTAGATTATAATAATCTAGAATTTTAATTTGCTGTATTGTATCTCCTAAGATAGGGTCTACCATTTGTTCTCTTTTTCTCCAGGAAGGCTCCTTTATGCCAGTGAAATACTCTTAATCCAGGGAATTGGGCCACCCTCTTTGATCAGATCCAACTTTCTTCCATTCACAAAGTGTCAGATGACTTAAAAATTTAATAATAATAATAATAATAATGAAAAATAATTGTTCCTATTTGTGACAAACCGTTTTCAGTCAAATCGCAACTGTATCATTGACCATCTTCCTGTCATGACTGCTCATGATAGGAAACAGTGGCCTCCTAAGTTCATATTACAAGACTCACTGATGGTCATTTCATGAAGAGATGCTCAGCACCTCAGAGGATTGTCAGGTTGTGCTGACAGTTAAATATCTTTGCAATGAAAGCAGAGGCATGGCCAGGTTTTAATACCAGGGGCAGCACCTATATAAGAAGCTCACCCTGCATACCAAATAAGATATTAATTCATTATACACAGACCTCTTCAAGGGGGGCTCCTTGGCGAAGTGAAGAGGCTCTTGGTCTGAGGAATTAGACCTTTTGGTCTCCTTCCTCAGACCGAACCTGCTGTATAGCCCTTGCGGCTTAGCACTTCTGTTTGATTATAATAATAATAATCAGACCGAACCTAATTATCCCCCAATCCCTCCTTCCCTCTCCCATCCTCCCCATTCCCCCTTTCCCTTTCCTCCTCTCTCCATCTCTCCCCCTATCCCCTTCTGTTTTTAGCCTTTGGGATTCTTCCCACAGGAATGGTACAGTGGTCCATCCTATTCCATTGAGGTTCGTGGTGGTGGTGTAGTTTGCCGTGGATGAAACTTGAAATGTCTGCCCATCCCATTCACCCGACACTGTATGATTCTTATCGGTTTTGTGCATCTCCATGTATACAATAATGAGTTATCTGCTCTTTGAAAGTCCTACCTTTAATACAGAATGACTAGCTGAAACCAACACATTAGGACCCCAGTGGAAATAAGTCACTCTGACTTTTTTTAAGTTCTCTACACATGCTGCTCTGTATGCTAATCTATGTACACTGTATTTGTGTATACCTGAATAAACTTACACTAATTATAATTTTCTCCGTTCACACTTATTCAGACTTCGACACCTGTTCCATAACAGAAGTACCCCTGTCCCCTCTTAATTATCCCTTTAGGGTTTAGTGCTTCCCAGCATTAGGATACTGCTGTTCTGATATGTGATGTTAGTATGCTTCTGACTAGACGGTGATTGAATGATTGAATGGTTTCCTTTTTTTTGGGGAAGGGGGCATCCTACCTTGGTGGGAGACAGCCAGTGTGTTAAGAAATATATTTGACTTTCTTTGCCATCAACTTCCCCTTTTACCTTTTTTTGGGGATTATCCTAGGTAATTTATACATATGTTACTATGTAAGAAAAGTAATCACCTGAAGCTTTTGTAAATTTTACGTCAATAAACTTACTTAGCTAGCAGGTGGACAGTTGTCAGTTCAGCTTCACAATGAGTCAGTGTTAAACACTGCTATCCAGCTACACAATGAGTCAGTGTTAAACACTGCTATCCAGCTACACAATGAGTTAATGTTAAACACTGCTATCCAGCTACACAATGAGTCAATGTTAAACACTGCTATCCAGCTACACAATGAGTTAATGTTAAACACTGCTATCCAGCTACACAATGAGTCAATGTTAAACACTGCTATCCAGCTATACAATGAGTTAATGTTAAACACACAGACACACACAAAACACACACACAACAACCGCACACAGCACACACACACAACACACACACAACACACACACACACAACACGCACAACACACACAACACACACAACACGCACAACACACACAACACACACACACACACACACACACACACACACACTCGATCGAAGACCAGGCAGAACTACAAAGGGATCTGGACAGGCTGCAGACCTGGTCCAGCAATTGGCTCCTGAGTTCATCCCACCAAGTGCAAAGTCATGAAGATTGGGGAAGGGCAAAGAAGGCCGCAGACGGAGTACAGTCTAGGGGGTCAGAGACTACAAACCTCACTCAAGGAAAAAGATCTTGGGGTGAGTATAACACCAGGCACATCTCCTGAAGCGCACATCACCAAATAACTGCTGCAGCATATGGGCGCCTAGCAAACCTCAGAACAGCATTCCGACTATCTAATAAGGAATCATTCAGGACCCTGTACACCGTGTATGTTAGGCCCATATTGGAGTATGCGGCACCATTTGGAACCCACACCTAGCCAAGCACGTGAAGAAACTAGAGAAAGTGCAAAGGTTTGCAACAAGACTAGTCCCAGAGCTAAGGTATATCTCCTAACGAGGAGAGTTAAGGAAATCAACCTGACGACACTGGAGGACAGGAGAGATAGGTGGGACATGATAACGACATACAAATACTGAGAGGAATTGACAAGGTGGACAAAGACAGATGTTCCAGAGATTGGACACAGTAACAAGGGGACACAGTTGGAAGCTGAAGACACAGATGAATCACAGGGATGTTAGGAAGTATTTCTTCAGCCACAGAGTAGTCAGTAAGTGGAATAGTTTGGGAAGCGATGTAGTGGAGGCAGGATCCATACATAGCTTTAAGCAGAGGTATGATAAAGCTCACGGCTCAGGAGAGTGACCTAGTAGCGATCAGTGAAGAGGCGGGGCCAGGAGCTCGGACTCGAACCCCGCAACCTCAACTAGGTGAGTACAACTAGGTGAGTACACACACACACATACACATACACACTAGAGAAAGTACAAAGGTTTGCGACAAGGTTAGTTCCAGAGCATGTCTCCGGCAGCACGCATCAATCAGATAACTGCTGCAGCATATGGGCGCCTGACAAACCTGAGAACAGCGTTCCGATACCATAGTAAGCGTCAGGCCCATACTGGAGTATGCAGCACCTGTTTGGAACTCGCACTTGATCAACACGTCAAGAAATTAGAGAAAGTGCAAAGGTTTGCAACAAGACTAGTCCCAGAGCTAAGAGGTATGTCCTACGAGGAGAGGTTAAGGGAAATCAACCTGACGACACTGGAGGACAGGAGAGATAGGGGGGACATGATAACGACATACAAAATACTGAGAGGAATGACAAGGTGGACAAAGACAGGATGTTTCCAGAGATTGGACACAGTAACAAGGGGACACAGTTGGAAGCTGAAGACACAGATGAATCACAGGGATGTTTAGGAAGTATTTCTTCAGCCACAGAGTAGTCAGTAAGTGAATAGTTTGGAAGCGATGTAGTGGAGGCAGGATCCATACATAGCTTTAAGCAGAGGTATGATAAAGCTCACGGCTCAGGGAGAGTGACCTAGTAGCGATCAGTGAAGAGGCGGGGCCAGGAGCTCGGACTCGACCCCCGCAACCTCAACTAGGTGAGTACAACTAGGTGAGTACACACACACACACACACACACACACACACACACATACACATACACACTAGAGAAAGTACAAAGGTTTGCGACAAGGTTAGTTCCAGAGCATGTCTCCGGCAGCACGCATCAATCAGATAACTGCTGCAGCATATGGGCGCCTGACAAACCTGAGAACAGCGTTCCGATACCATAGTAAGCGTCAGGCCCATACTGGAGTATGCAGCACCTGTTTGGAACTCGCACTTGATCAAGCACGTCAAGAAATTAGAGAAAGTGCAAAGGTTTGCGACAAGGTTAGTTCCAGAGATAAGGGGAATATCCTATGAAGAAAGGTTAAGGGAAATCGGCCTGACGACACTGGAGGACAGGAGGGTCAGGGGAGACATGATAACGACATATAAAATACTGTGCGGAATAGATGAGGTGGACAAAGACGGGATGTTCCAGAGATGGGACACAGACACAAGAGGTCACAATTGGAAGTTGAAGACTCAGATGAATCAAAGGGATGTTAGGAAGTATTTCTTCAGTCATAGAGTAGTCAGGCCATGGAATAGCCTAGAAAGTGATGTAGTGGAGGCAGGAACCATACATAGTTTTAAGGCAAGGTATGATAGAGCTCATGGGGCAGGGAGAGAGAGGACCTAGTAGCAATCAGCGAAGAGGCGGGGCCAGGAGCTGTGAATCGACCCCTGCAACCACAAATAGGTGAGTACAAATAGGTGAGTACACACAACACACACACACACACAACACACACAGGAACAAGCACTTGTAAGCTGTAGTACACACGCAAACACACAAGATTTCACACCGTCCTGTGAACTGACCATCTGAACCTCGCTCCTTCTCTCTCCCTCTCTTCCTATCCTAGCTAGAGACCTATCTCTACCTTTCTCACTCTTTACCCATATCTCTCTCTCTACCTATCACTCTCTACCTATCTCTCTCTCTCTCTTCCCTCTCCCATCTCTCCCCTCTAACATCTCTTACCTCTAACACCTCCCCTCCTCTAACATCTCTCCCCCTCTAACATCTCTCCCCTCCCATTATCTCTCCCCTCTCCCTTTCCCCATCTCTCCCCCTCCTCCCCTCCCTCTCCCCCTAGCCTCTCCCCTCTCGCTCTTCCATCCCCCCTCTTTCCCCTTCTCCCCCTTCTCCCCCTCTCTCTCCCCCACTCTCTCTCCCCCTCTCTTTGCCTTCTCTCTCTCTCTCACTCCCTCCCTCTCTCCCTCCCCTCCTCTCTCACCCTCCCTCTCTCCCTCTCTCCCTCTCTCTCTCTCTCCCTCTTTCCCTCTCTCTCTCTCTCTCTCTCTCTCTCTCTCTCTCTCTCTCTCGTCTCTCTCTCTCTCTCTCTCTCTCTCTCTCTCTCTCTCTCTCTCCTCTCTCTCTCTCTCTTTCTCTCTCTCACTCTTGCCTCTCTCTCTTCCCCATTTTCCCTTCTAACTCTCCCCCTCTCCTACCCATTCCCTTCACTCTCTCTCCCCCCTCTCTCACTCGCTCCTCCCCTCTCTCCCTCTCTCTCCCTCTCTCCCTCTCTCCCTCTCTCTCTTCCCCATTTTCCCTTCTAACTCTCCCCCTCTCCTACCCTTCCCTCACTCTCACCCCCTCTCTCTCTCACTCTCACTCTCTCGTCCCCTTTTTCCTTCTCACTATCCCCCTCTCTCTACTTTCCCATCTCTCTCTCTCTCTCTCTCTCTCCACTCTCTCCTCATCTCTCTCTCTCTCTCTCTCTCCATCTCTTCTCCATTTTTCCCTTCTCACTCTCCCCCTCTCCTACCCTTCCCTCCTCTCTTTCCCCCTCTCACACTCTCTCTCTCCCCCTTTCCCTTCTCACCTCTATCCCCCCCTCTCTCTCCTTCTACCTTTCCCTTCTCTCTTCTCCTCTCTCAAAAAAAAAAAAAAAAAATGGGGACTCGCAGGAAACAAGGATCAGATGAGAATGGTTCTGGTAGGGAGGAGTGGATGGAGAAGCAGTGGAAAAAGGATGGAACAAAGTGGGAGAGAAAATTAGGAGAGCTTTCTGAAAAAATGGAGAAAGAGCTATCTGTGAAATTGGAAAAGAGGTGGAGAAGGAGACAAAGAATTGGGAGGTACAATCGGAAACTGGCAGTACCAAGATAAGGGTCCTAGAAGTTGAGATAAATAGGCTGAAGCGAGTTACAGGGGCAGTGACCAGAGAAGACACAGCATATGAAGCTGAGAGGCCGAACAGGAAGGAAGGAATTATGAATTATGCTAAGGTCCATATCAGCCTGCCAAGGAGGACCAAGGAGTGAAAGGGAAGAACAGCTGGTTGCAGATGGAGAGGGCAATAGGTCGAATGCTGAGGCACAACCATGCTATCAAGAGCCACTGGAAAAAACAAGGAGAAACTGACCACATACAGGCAGGATCCAGAGTCACAGAGGGTGAGGCAATGGGAGGAGGAAAGGGCAAAATCAGTGTTTATCCATGGGCTTCAGGAGAGAGAGGAAAGGACACACACTGAAAGGCAGCAGGAAGAAAGAAAGGAGATTGAGAAAATCATCACGGAAATAGGTGAAGAGATGGACGAGATTGTAAATTTTCAGAGAATAGGGGGGTACTCGAAGGGGAGAAACCGACCAATCAAGCTGATTCTCAGGACGGAAACAGTGCGGAACAGGATCCTCCAAGAGAAACCACGATTGAAATACTCGGAAGAGTACAAGAGGGTGTTCCTAGACAGAGACAGAACAAAATCAGAACGATAACAGCTGAGGGAGAGGACAAAAAAGCGAAAGGAGCTAGGAAACGAGACAAGGATGGAACCAGCAGTGGTCAGTCAGAGCAGAACAGAACAGCACACACACAACTATTCTCAGAACCATACAACCTATCACACCATCCCAACACACACTACAATCCATACCCACAGCCTCCACCCAACACCGAGCTATAGAATCCCACAGTATGCCACCAGGTCTCCCACCCTCACAGGCCCCCCAAACCACAGTGTTGGAAAGGAAACTGAAGGTATGGTACACAAATGCTGATGGAATAACAAATAAGTGGGAGGAGTGGCATGAAAGAGTCAAAGAAGCATCACCGGACATCATAGCTCTCACAGAAACCAAGCTTACAGGTATGATAACAGATGCCATCTTTCCAACGGGATACCAAATCCTGAGGAAATACAGAGGGAACAGGGGGGGGTGGAGGAGTGGCATTGCTGATCAAAAATCGCTGGAATTTTGATGAGCTGGAGAGAGGAGACAGCGGAGAAGAAAGTGATTACATAGCGGGAACGCTTCACTCTGGAGGTCCCAAGGTGGTAATAGCAGTGATGTATAACCCACCACAGAACAGCAGGAGGCGAAGGCAAGAGTACGACGAGAGCAATAGAGCGATGGTTGACACACTGGCTAGAGTGGCCAGAAGAGCTCATGCATGCAGGGCAAAGCTCCTGATCATGGGTGACTTTAACCACAAGGAGATCGATTGGGAGAACTTGGACCCACATGGGGGCCAAGATACATGGAGGGCTAAGATGATGGAGGTGGTACTGAAAAACTTCATGTGCCAACACGTAAGGGACACTACAAGAGAGAGAGGGAGAGGATGAACCAGCAAGGCTGGACTTAGTATTCACCTGAGTAGTGCAGATATCGAGACATCACATATGAAAGACCCCTTGGGGCCAGTGACCATGTGGTTTTAAGCTTCGAATACACAGTAGAGCTACAAGTGGAGGGAGAAGCAGGAAGGCCAGGACGAATGAAGCCAAACTACAAGAAAGGGGACTACACAGGAATGAGGAACTTCCTGAATAGGGTTCAGTGGGACAGAGAACTGGCAGGGAAGCCAGTTAATGAGATGATGGAATATGTAGCAACAAAATGCAAGGAGGCTGAGGGAGGTTTTGTACCCAAGGGTAACAGGAATAATGAAAAAGCCAGGATGAGCCCATGGTTTACCCAAAGGTGCAGGGAGGCAAAAACCAAGTGTGCTAGGAATGGAAGAAATATAGAAGGCAAAGGACCCAGGAGAATAAGGAGAGCAGTCGTAGAGCCAGAAACGAATATGCACAGATAAGAAGGGAGGCCCAAAGACAATATGAAAACGACATAGCAGCAAAAGCCAAATCTGACCCGAAACTGTTGTACAGCCACATCAGGAGGAAAACAACAGTCAAGACCAGGTAATCAGGCTAAGGAAGGAAGGAGGAGAGACAACAAGAAATGACCGTGAAGTATGTGAGGAACTCAACAAGAGATTCAAAGAAGTGTTCACAGAGGAGACAGAAGGGGCTCCAGAAAGACGGAGAGGTGGGGCACACCACCATGTGCTGGACACAGTGCACACAACCGAGGAAGAAGTGAAGAGGCTTCTGAGTGAGCTAGATACCTCAAAGGCAATGGGGCCAGATAACATCTCCCCATGGGTATTGAGAGAGGGAGCAGAGGCACTATGTGTACCCCTAACAACAATATTCAATACATCTATCGAAACAGGGAGATTGCCTGAGGCATGGAAGACAGCAAATGTAGTCCCAATCTTTAAAAAAGGAGACAGACATGAAGCATTAAACTACAGACCAGTGTCACTGACATGTATAGTATGCAAAATCATGGAGAAGATTATCAGGAGAAGAGTGGTGGAACACCTAGAAAGGAACGATCTCATCAACAGCAGCCAACATGGTTTCAGGGGACGGGAAAATCCTGTGTCACAAACCTACTGGAGTTCTATGACATGGTGACAGCAGTAAGACAAGAGAGAGAGGGGTGGGTGGATTGCATTTTCTTGGACTGCAAGAAGGCGTTTGACACAGTTCCACACAAGAGATTGGTGCAAAACTGGGGACCAAGCAGGGATAACGGGAAGGCACTACAATGGATCAGGGAATACTTGTCAGGAAGACAGCAGCGAGTCATGGTACGTGGTGAGGTGTCAGAGTGGCACCTGTGACCAGCGGGGTCCCACAGGGGTCAGTCCTAGGACCAGTGCTGTTTCTGGTATTTGTGAACGACATGAACGGAAGGAATAGACTCTGAGGTGTCCCTGTTTGCAGATGACTGAAGTTGATGAGAAGAATTCACTCGATCGAAGACCAGCAGAACTACAAAGGGATCTGGACAGGCTGCAGACCTGGTCCAGCAATTGGCTCCTGGAGTTCCATCCCACCAAGTGCAAAGTCATGAAGATTGGGGAAGGGCAAAGAAGACCGCTGATGGAGTACAGTATAGGGGGTCAGAGACTACAAACCTCACTCAAGGAAAAAGATCTTGGGGTGAGTATAACACCAGGCACATCTCCTGAAGCGCACATCAACCAAATAACTGCTGCAGCATATGGGCGCCTAGCAAACCTCAGAACAGCATTCCGACATCTTAATAAGGAATCATTCAGGACCCTGTACACCGTGTACGTTAGGCCCATATTGGAGTATGCGGCACCAGTTTGGAACCCACACCTAGCCAAGCACGTAAAGAAACTAGAGAAAGTGCAAAGGTTTGCAACAAGACTAGTCCCAGAGCTAAGAGGTATGTCCTACGAGGAGAGGTTAAGGGAAATCAACCTGACGACACTGGAGGACAGGAGAGATAGGGGGGACATGATAACGACATACAAAATACTGAGAGGAATTGACAAGGTGGACAAAGACAGGATGTTCCAGAGATTGGACACAGTAACAAGGGGACACAGTTGGAAGTTGAAGACACAGATGAATCACAGGGATGTTAGGAAGTATTTCTTCAGCCACAGAGTAGTCAGTAAGTGGAATAGTTTGGGAAGCGATGTAGTGGAGGCAGGATCCATACATAGCTTTAAGCAGAGGTATGATAAAGCTCACGGCTCAGGGAGAGTGACCTAGTAGTGATCAGTGAAGAGGCGGGGCCAGGAGCTCGGACTCGACCCCCGCAACCTCAACTAGGTGAGTACAACTAGGTGAGTACACACACACACACACAACACACACACAACACACACACAACACATACACAACACACACACACACACACACACACACACACACACACAACAACACACACACACACACACACACACACACACACACACACACACACACACACACACACACAACATACACACACAACACACACACACACACACACATTGCCAGACTCGCACATACACTCCCCCCTCCCCCACCGACATCTCACTCCTTCACCTGATCCCTCCCCTCCCTCTTTCACCCTCCCCCTCCCCACCTCTCCCTCCTTCCCCCTCTCCCTCTCCCACTCACCCCACTTGCTTCTCTCCCTCCTTCCCACCCCCCTCCCCACTACTCTCCCACATAGTCACAGTTCCTCCTCTACCTCCCCCCCCACACTCTGACATAAACAATACTAACCTAAATACAGAATTACATAGGTTTCCCATTCTGAGGCAATCAGGATAAAACAAAAATGGGTTGCCAGAGAGCAACAAGAAAAACCAAGGGACAGGAGGAGGAAACTGCAAAGGAAGATTGGGCAGCAGAGCTCACAAAAAGGGAACATGAATGGGAAAAGAAACTAGAAGAACTCAGCATGAGAATGTTATAGAGGATAGACATGGAAAGCAGGAAGTGGGAGGTGCAAGTCAAAGCAGCAGAGGCCAGGATACAGAGTTTAGAAGAGGAACTGAAAAATCTGAAACAGCCTAAAGAACTAAAGAACATTTTGGGATTGACAACAGAGACTGCTACCTCAGTCACAAATAAGGGGACTGTAGGGAAAGAAGGAGCAAAACTGCATGTAGGAGCTCAATCAGTGGAGACTGTAGTAAATGAAAGTGCTAAGCTATATGTGGAGGCCCTAACAGACCACAGCAGAGCCCAGGGAAAGCCGAGAAGGGAAAATGACAGGCCACTGAGCCCAAGTACATTAGCTAGTGAAACTGAAGAAAGGAAAGCTGAAATGGAGGAAATCAAATTGAATGAGGGGATACAGAGGGATATGCAGTGGGAGAATGAAAGGGTGAGGTCAGTCTTTGTGTATGGGCTCCATGAAGTCGAAGGGGAAACATATGAAGCAAGAAAACAAGGGGAAAAAAAGCAATTGAAAGCATCATGAAAGCAATAGGAGAAGACGACATGGCCCAGCTGGAAAATTTTCGGACAATAGGGGGGTTTGTAAAAAAAAGAACCCGTCCAGTGAAAGTGACCTTCAAGGCAGAATCGACTCAGAACAGGATCCTGCAGGAGAAAGCACGATTAAGGGACATGCCGGCATGCAGGAAAGTGTATCTCGACGGCGACAGAACACAAGCAGAAAGGCAGAAACTGAGAGAGATGGTACAAAGGCGAAAGGAGGAAAGAGAGGGGATGGAGAAGACAAACAGGAGATCCCAGACACAGGAAGATCAAATACAGTCTCCCTCACAACTTCCTATAGAAGCCTCCCAACCAGGTCAACCCCAGTGCAACCAAACACTCTAACCCAAAACACCCATGCCACATCCAATGTGCCCACCCACTGCATTACAAACTTCACCCCCACAGCAACCACCTATAGTTCCTTATCAGTTCTCCCACTTCCCCAACCCCAATACACCTCCCAGACCACAATCTTAGAAAAGAAGTTGAAGGTGTGGTATACAAATACAGATGGAATAACAAATAAGTATGAGGAGTGGCACGAAAGAATCAAGGAGACATCCCCAGACATAATAGCACTCACAGAAACAAAACTCACCAGAATAATAACAGATTCAATCTTTCCATCTGGATATCAAATCCTCAGGAAAGACAGAGGGAGGAGAGGGGGAGGAGGAGTTGCACTGCTCATTAAAAACCAGTGGGGGTTTGAGAAAATGGAAGGAATGGACGGCACGGGCGAAAGGGACTACTTAGTAGGAACAATCCAGTCTGAGGGACATAAGGTGATAATTGCAGTAATGTACAACCCACCACAGAACTGCAGGAGGCCAAGAGAAGAATATGATGAGAGCAACAGATCAATGGTCGACACACTAGCCGAGGTAGCCAGGAGAGCACACATGGGGGGAGCAAAGTTACTAGTTATGGACAATTTCAATCACAAGGAGATTGACTGGGAAAACCTGGAGCCCCATGGGGGTCCCGAAACATGGAGAGCCAAGATGATGGATGTGGTACTGGAAAACCTCATGCATCAACATGTTAGAGACACTACCAGAGAGAGAGGAGAGGATGAACCAGCAAGACTGGACCTTGTATTCACCTAGAGTAGTTCTGACATCGAGGATATCATGTATGAAAGGCCCCTGGGAGCTAGTGATCATGTGGTTCTCTGCTTCGACTACATAGTTGAGCTCCAAGTGGAGAGAGCAGCAGGAATAGGGTGGGAAAAACCAAACTACAAAAGGGGGAACTACTCAGGCTTGAGGAACTTCTTTCAAGACATTCAGTGGGAGAGGGAACTGACAGGAAAACCAGTACAAGAAATGATGGACTACGGAGCAACAAAATGCAAGGAGGCAGAGGAGAGGTCTGTTCCCAAGGGAAACAGAAATAATGGGAAGAACAGAACGAGTCCTTGGTTCACCCAAAGGTGTAGGGAGGCAAAAACTAGGTGTACTAGAGAATGGAAAAGGTACAGAAGAGCCAGAAACGAATATGCACAGATAAGAAGGGAAGCTCAGCGGCAATACGAAAATAACATAGCATCGAAAGTCAAGTCTGACCCGAAGCTGTTGTACAGCCACATCAGGAGGAAAACAACAGTCAAGGACCAGGTAATCAGACTGAGGAAGGGTGATGGGGAATTCACAAGAAACGACTGGGAGGTATGTCAGGAGCTCAACACGAGATTTAAAGAAGTATTTACAGTGGAAACCAGTAGGACTCCAGGAAATCAGAACAGGGGGGTGCACCAGCAAGTGCTGGATGAGGTACATATAGCCAAGGAGGAGGTGAAGAAGCTGCTATGCAAACTTGACACCTCAAAGGCGGTGGGACCAGACAACATCTCTCCGTGGGTCCTTAAAGAGGGAGCAGAGATATTGTGTGTACCATTAACAAAGATCTTCAACACATCATTTGAAACTGGGCAACTCCACGAGGTATGGAAGATGGCAAATGTAGTCCCAATTTTTAGAAAGGGAGACAGACATGAGGCACTAAACTACAGACCTGTATCACTAACGTGTATAGTATGCAAGGTCATGGAGAAGATCATCAGTAGGCGAGTGGTGGAGCACCTGGAAAGAAACAAGTGTATATTTGACAACCAGCATGGTTTCAGGGAAGGAAAATCCTGTGTCACAAACCTACTAGAGTTTTATGACAAGGTGACAGAAGTAAGACAAGAGAGAGAGGGGTGGATCGACTGCATTTTTTTGGACTGCAAAAAGGCCTTCGACACAGTTCCTCACAAGAGGTTACTGAAAAAGCTAGAAGATCAGGCACACATAACAGGAAAGGCACTGCAATGGATCAGAGAATACCTGACAGGGAGGCAACAACGAGTCATGGTACGTGACGAGGTGTCAGAGTGGGTGCTTGTGACAAGCGGGGTTTCCACAGGGTCAGTCCTAGGACCTGTGCTGTTCTTGGTATATGTGAACGACATAACGGAAGGGATAGACTCAGAAGTGTCCTTGTTTGCAGATGATGTGAAGTTAATGAGAAGAATCAAATCGGATGAGGATCAGGCAGGACTACAAAGAGACCTGGACAGGCTGCAAGCCTGGGCCAGCAACTGGCTCCTTGAGTTTAAACCCTGCCAAATGCAAAGTCATGAAGATTGGGGAAGGGCAAAGAAGACCGCAGACACAATATAGTTTAGATGGCCAAAGACTGCAAACCTCACTCAAGGAAAAAGATCTGGGGGTGAGTATAACACCGAGCATATCTCCTGAGGCGCACATAAATCAGATAACTGCTGCAGCATACGGGCGCCTGGCAAACCTACGGATAGCGTTCCGATACCTCAGTAAGGAGTCGTTCAAGACCCTGTATACCATTTACGTCAGGCCCATACTGGAGTATGCAGCACCAGTTTGGAATCCACACCTAGTCAAGCACATCAAGAAATTAGAGAAAGTGCAAAGGTTTGCAACAAGACTAGTCCCAGAGCTACGGGATTGTCCTACGAAGAAAGGTTGAGGGAAATCGGCCTGACGACACTGGAGGCCAGGAGGGTCAGGGGAGAGATGATAACGACATATAAAATACTGCGCGGAATAGACAAGGTGGACAAAGACAGGATGTTCCAGAGATGGGACACAGACACAAGAGGTCACAATTGGAAGTTGAAGACTCAGATGAATCGAAGGGATGTTAGGAAGTATTTCTTCAGTCATAGAGTAGTCAAGTCGTGGAATAGTCTAGAAAGTGAAGTAGTGGAGGCGGGAACCATACATAGTTTTTAAGGCGAGGTATGATATAGCTCATGTAGCAGGGAGAGAGAGGACCTAGTAGCAATCAGTGAAGAGGCGGGCCAGGAGCTATGACTCGACCCCTGCAACCACAAATAGGTGAGTACAAATAGGTGAGTACACAAAACACACAAACAAAAACCCACACACACACACACATGCATATACACACACACACCACACACATGTGCACACACACACACCCCACCACACACACACACACACACACACACATACACACACACACACACACACACACACTAGGTGAGTACACACGCACATACACACACACATATACCATCACGGTCACTTTAAACCCTTGACCCTCTTTTCCCCTCCCTCCCCTGCTAATCCCATACACACACCTCCCCTACTTCCAAGGGTCCTCATCCTTCTCCCCCCTCCCCCTTCCCCCTTTATCCCACCCCTCTCTCTCCCACACATGCACACACACACATACACAAGCACACATACACAAGCACATATACACTTGACACAAACATGTACCCCCCTCCCCTAACCACCTCTCCCCCTTCCCTAACCACTTCAACTTAGCCACCTACCCCTCTCCCAAACCATCTAACCCCTCCCCCAAACCATCTAACCTCCTCCCCCAACTACCTCTCCCCCTCCAATAACCATCCTCCTCCTCCCCATAACCATCCATCCCCTCTCCCCCAACCATCAATTCCCCTCCCCCTAACCACCCGTCCCCCTTCCTTCTGTGGAGCAACGGGGGAACCTAGAACTAGGATGAGAACAAGGGGCTCGAAGGATGGATCTGGGAGGGAGGACTGGGAGGCAGAGCTCAAGAAAAGGGAGGAAGACTGGGGAAGGAGACTAGAAGAGCTGGCAAGGAAGATGGAAGAGAGGTTAGCAGCAGAATGCAGAAGATGGAAGCAACATGCCACATCAGCAGAAAACAAGATAAAGAAGAGGAGCTGAGACATCTGAAACAGCATAGAGACAAAGATATTACAGAAGTAGCATCGGCAATGGCTACATCAGACACAGACAATGGGTCTGAAGGGAGCATGAAAATTAAACTGTATGCAGAGGTCCTGTCAAACCCACATGGGGCCAAAACAAAGAAAAGGAGCACACTAGGACAGAATGAGAGGTTGGAAGACATCAAAGGAACTTAGGACATGTGCAGGGACCTTACCAGACACCTGTGGGGGCCAGGAACAGGTGAGTAGGAAGGAGAAACCAAGGAGCATAGGGGCCATAGCTAGGGAAGGAACTGAATGAAGGAACACTCCACGGGAAGGAACTAAAACACATCAGAGGATGCAATGGGAGTCACAGTGGGAGGTGGAAAGGGAGAGATCAGTGTTTGTCTATGGGCTAGACGAAGCTAAGGTTGAAACTTATGATGAAAGAAAGCAGGTGGAGAAAAAAGCGATTGAAGGTATCATGAAGGTGATAGGCGAGGGGGACATGACCCAGGTGGCAAATTTTCGGAGAATCAGGCGGTTCACAAAGAAAAGGAATCAGCCTCTCAAAGTAATTTTCAAGGCAGAATCAACCCGAACCATGATCCTGCAGGAGAAAGCATGGCTGAGAGGTAGGCAGGAGTTCATGAGTGTATACCTCGATCGAGACAGAACACAGGAGGAAAGGAAGACGATGAAAGAGAGAGTTCGAAAACGAAAGAAGAAATAGGAGGAAATGAAAAAGGAGAGCAGAATAACCCGAACAAGTGGAAGGACAAGCACACCCCCCAGAAACACCTGCAGAAGGACCCCAGCCACGACACCCCCAAGGCAACTGAACAATCCAAACCAACCATCACACACCAATCCCTCTGTTCCCACCCCCCGCACCACAGTTACAGTATTAGAACAGAAGTTGAAGGTTTGGTACACAAATGCAGATGGATTAACGAATAAACATGAGGAATGGCAAGAAAGAATCAATGAGAAGTCCCCAGACATCATAGCAGTTACAGAAACAAAACTCACAGAGACAATAACAGATGCAATCATCCCACCAGGATACCAGATCATGAGGAAAGATAAAAGGGGCAGAGGGGGAGGTGGGGTTGCTCTGCTCGTAAAAAACAGATTGAAATTCGAGAAAATGGAAGGCATAGATGAGACGGGAGAAAGAGACTACATAGTAGGTACACTTCAGTCTGGGGAACACAAGGTGGTCTTTGCAGTGATGTATAATCCACCACAGAACTGCAGGAGGCCAAGAAGAGAGCAACAGATCAATGGTGGACACACTTGCTGAGGTGGCAAGAAGAGCTCACTCCAGCAGAGCAAAGTTGTTGGTTATGGGGGATATCAACCACTGGGAGATTGACTGGGAAAACCTGGAGCCACATGGGGGTCCCAAAACATGGAGAGCCAAGATGTTGGACATGGTGCTGGAAAACCTCATGCACCAACATGTTAAGGACACTACCAGAGTGAGAGGGGAGGATGAACCAGCAAGATTGGACCTTGTGTTCACCCTGGGCAGTTCAGACATTGAGGACATCATGTATGAGAGTCCCCTAGGAGCTAGTGACAACGTAGTTCTGTGCTTTGAATATATAGTCGAGCTGCAAGTGGAGAGAGTAACAGGAGTTGAATGGGAAAAGCCTGACTATAAAAGAGGGGACTACATAGGGTTGAGGAACTTCCTGTGGGAGGTCCCGTGGGACAGAGAACTGTCAGGAAAGCCAGTAAACGAAATGATGGAATATGTAACAACAAAATACAAGGAGGCAGTGGAAAGGTTTATTCCCAAGGGCAATAGAAACAACGGGAAGACCAGAACGAGCCCCTGGTTTACCCGACGGTGTAAGGAGGCAAAAGCAAAGTGCAATAGAGAATGGAAAAAGTACAGAAGGCACATGAAAATAGGGAGATCAGTCGCAGAGCCAGGAACAAGTACGCACAGGAAAGGAGGGAGGCCCAGCGACAGTATGAAAATGACATAGCATCGGAAATCAAGACTGACCCGAAACTGTTGTATAGCCACATCAGGAGGAAGACAACAGTCAAAGACCAGGTGATCAGATTAAGGACAGAAGGTGGAGAACTCACAAGAAATGATCAGAAGGTATGTGAGGAGCTAAATAGGAGATTTAAGGAAGTTTTTACAGTAGAGACAGGAAGGGCTGTGGGAAGACAGCACAGAAGGGAACATCAAGAGGGCATATACCATCAAGTGTTGGATGACATACGAACAACCGAGGAGGAGGTAAAGAAGCTCCTAAGTGACCTTGATACCTCAAAGGCGATGGGACTGGACAACATCTCCCCATGGGTCCTTAGAGAAGGAGCAGAGATGCTGTGCATGCCTCTAACCACAATCTTCAACACATCCCTTGAAACTGGGCAACTACCTGAGAAATGGAAGACAGCAAATGTAGTCCCCATATTTAAGAAAGGAAACAGAAACGAGGCACTAAACTACAGACCTGTGTCTCTGACATGTATTGTGTGCAAAGTCATGGAGAAGATTATCAGGAGGAGAGTGGTCGAACACCTGGAATGGAACAAGATTATAAATGAAAACCAGCATGGGTTCATGGAAGGCAAATCTTGTATCACAAACCTCCTGGAGTTTTATGACAAGGTAACAGAAGTAAGACACGAGAGAGAGGGGTGGGTTGATTGCGTTTTCCTAGACTGCAGGAAGGCCTTTGACACAGTTCCCCACAAGAGATTAGTGCAGAAGCTGGAGGATCAGGCACATGTAACAGGGAGGGCACTGCAATGGATCAGGGAATACCTGACAGGGAGGCAGCAACGAGTCATGGTACGTGAAAAGGTACCACAGTGGGCGCCTGTTACGAGCGGGGTCCCACAGGGGTCAGTTCTAGGACCAGTGCTATTTTTTATATATGCGAACGACATGATGGAAGGAATAGACTCTGAAGTGTCCCTATTCACAGATGATGTGAAGCTGATGAGAAGAATTAAATCGGATGAGGATGAGGCAGGACTGCAAAGAGACCTGGACAGGCTGGACATGTGGTCCAGAAACTGGCTTCTCGAATTCAACCCTGCCAAATGCAAAGTCATGAAGATTGGGGAGGGGCAAAGAAGACCGCAGACAGTGTATAGGCTAGGTGGACAAAGACTACAGACCTCACTCAGGGAGAAAGACCTCGGGGTGACCATAACACCGAGCATGTCACCGGAGGCACACATCAACCAAATAACTGCTGCAGCATACGGGCGCCTGGCAAACCTGAGAATAACGTTCCGATACCTTAATAAGTAATCGTTCAAGACATTGTACACTGTGTATGTTAGACCCATACTGGAGTATGCAGCACCAGTCTGGAACCCACACCTGGTCAAGTACGTCAAGAAGTTAGAGAAAGTACAAAGGTTTGCAACAAGGCTAGTCCCAGAGCTCAGGGGAATGTCGTATGAGGAAAGGTTGAGGGAAATCGGACTGACGACACTGGAGGACAGAAGGGTCAGGGGAGACATGATAACGACATACAAGAAACTGCGGGGAATAGACAAAGTGGACAGAAATAGGATGTTCCAGAGAGGGAACACAGAAACAAGGGGTCACAACTGGAAGCTGAAGACTCAGACGAGTCACAGGGACGTTAGGAAGTATTTCTTCAGTCATAGAGTCGTCAGGAAGTGGAATAGCCTAGCAAGTGAAGTAGTGGAGGCAGGAACCATACATAGTTTTAAGAAGAGGTATGACAAAGCTCAGGAAGCAGAAAGGGAGAGGATCTAGTAGCAATCAGTGAAGAGGCGGGGCCAGGAGCTGAGTCTCGACCCCTGCAACCACAAATAGGTGAGTGCAAATAGGTGAGTACAGGTGCACACAGGCGCACACACGCACACACACGCGCAAACACACGCATATACAACAGGCCTGGTGTCTAATCGACATGTGCCTAGGACACAATGGTAACTAACTGATATCCAGCTACACAATGAGTCAATGTTAAACACTGCTATCCAGCTATACAATGAGTCAGTGTTAAACACTGCTATGCAGCTACACAATGAGTCAGTGTTAAACACTGCTATCCAGCTATACAATGAGTCAGCGTTAAACACTGCTATCCAGCTACACAATGAGTCAGTGTTAAACACTGCTATCCAGCTACACAATGAGTCAATGTTAAACACTGCTATCCAGCTACTCAATGAGTCAATGTTAAACACTGCTATCCAGCTACACAATGAGTCAATGTTAAACACTGCTATCCAGCTACACAATGAGTCAATGTTAAACACTGCTATCCAGCTACACTATGAGTCAGTGTTAAACACCGCTATTCAGCTAAATAATGAGCTTCAGCCGCTAAATATCTTTTAAGATGTTCTATGGCTTACATTGACCGCTCGTCATTTTTCGTATATTGCACTGCTCAACTACAAGTCACCTCTTGTACTCCTGTCAGTGTGCTGTCAATATTGTTGCCTCTCAGGGAGAGCAAGTTATGTGATGGGTTCTACCTCATGTCCCCCTTCGAGGACTAGATGCCAGTGAGGGGCTCTTGATCCAAGAAATTAACTGTGTTTTTGGATCGAACCTAATTGCCGTCCATTCTTCAGGTGTTGAAGAATGGAAGGCAATGTCAAATTTTACTAACGCAGATGCGGGGCCAGGAGCTATGAATTGACCCCTGCAACCACAACTAAGTGAGTATCTCTGTTAGACATTCGTCCTCCAACCATCGTTGTCAAAGATTCTTCAGCAGTAATGCTGGATTCGACCGCCAAGCCCTTAATTAAACCCACAAAACCAAAGCGCTGTCTATTGATGGATATCAGGTTAGAATGTATGTGGATTGTTATTATAATCAAGGGGGGAAGCGCTAAACCCGTAGAATTATACAGCGCCTGTGGGTGGGGGGAATGTGGAAGGTATTCAGGCTTAATTCAGGGAACTGGAGCACAGATCCAATTCCCTAGATCAAGAGCCCTTCACCACCGTCAAGGAATCTTCCTTGAGGGGAAATGTATGTGGAAAAAAAAAGAAAAAAACATTTTTAGAATCTGCTTGTACACCTATATCATAGCGCTTTCAAGATATCTTGGTTGGTTTTTCATACAGCTTCTGATGATTCACTATATTTTAATAGACTGCCCTATCAGAGAGCACGCAGAAACTCCTTTTGATGTTTTCAGTGCTCTAACACGCTCATTCTAGCTGACTTCACTGAAAGATCGACCTTTAGTGCAGACTTTCACTTTTTAAGCAGAATCGCACCTATTGCAATAACATTAACTTTGTGCCTGCACTAATCCCCAACTCCACTAATCCCTGCCCTTCCATATCACCACACTGCAGCGCTGCGTGACCCAGATAACATGTTGTTGGAGAGTGAGAGAGTAAAGGGAATCTTGACAACCGGTCAACTGAACTTAATATTCCCGGTGTTTACTTTAACCTCCATAGAAACTTTATCCCCGAAATACATTGCATACTTGTGGCTTTCCTTTGTACCTACCAATGTATTATTACATGTGCACTGCAGTATTTGTACCACATAAAGAAATAAAAATTGTACAGACGGACGAATAATCTGGAACAAACTACAAGATGATTAAAAAAAGTTTAACATATTTGTTTTTCTTATAGCCCGAACGGGACTCACTTTTTTTATTTAAAAATTCTAGAGCCTTTAATGCAGCATAAAATAAATTATGGTACCTCCAGCCAATTGGGGAAGTCTATGTTAATGAGATCAAAAAAAAACTGAAAAAGTTGTGTGTGCTTAATTAGCCCAATCATATTACGTCGTATATCTCCCTAAAACTAATCATTTAGTCTAATTACCTCAACTCAAACTACAATTAATTTTTTTCTGGCATCAATTACACATTGTTCTTCAATTTCCGATTTTTAATGAATGATCTTGTAATTTGTGTCTCACTGTCACTGCCTGACGGTACATTATGTTACACACATCTTAAACATTCCCCACATTTGTGTAAGCATTTAAGATAAGATATGATTAGATTTTCTTCGGATTTTTAACCCGGGAGGGTTAGCCACCCAGGATAACCCAAGAAAGTCAGTGCGTCATCGAGGACTGTCTAACTTATTTCCATTGGGGTCCTGAATCATGTCCCCCAGGATGCGACCCACACCAGTCGACTAACACCCAGGTACCTGTTTCCTGCTAGGTGAACAGGACAACAGGTGTAAGGAAACGCGTTGAAATGTTTCCACCCGGCGGGAATCGAACCCGGGTCCTCCGTGTGTGAAGCGGGAGCTTTAGCCACCAGCTAAGTAATTTTAGGCCTAATCTAAGTTTGTGCGGAATTTTGTGCCTTTCTGGAGGCACAAAGAAAGTGGAGGCGGCCAGAGTGTTGTGAGCTGATGTAAGTAGCAACGATGTAAGGGATGGGTGGAGGAGGTCATAATGTAGGGGTGGGTGGAGATGGTCATAATGTAGGGGTGGGTGGAGATGGTCATAATGTAGGGTGGGTGGAGGCGGTCATAATGTAGGGGTGGGTGGAGACGGTCATAATGTAGGGGTGGGTGGAGACGGTCATAATGTAGGGGTGGGTGGAGGCGGTCATAATGTAGGGGTGGGTGGAGACGGTCATAATGTAGGGGTGGGTGGAGACGGTCATAATGTAGGGGTGGGTGGAGACGGTCATAATGTAGGGGTGGGTGGAGGCGGTCATAATGTAGGGGTGGGTGGAGGCGGTCATAATGTAGGGGTGGGTGGAGACGGTCATAATGTAGGGGTGGATGGAGGCGGTCATAATGTAGGGGTGGGTGGAGGCGGTCATAATGTAGGGGTGGGTGGAGGCGGTCATAATGTAGGGGTGGGTGGAGACGGTCATAATGTAGGGGTGGGTGGAGGCGGTCATAATGTAGGGGTGGGTGGAGGCGGTCATAATGTAGGGGTGGGTGGAGGCGGTCATAATGTAGGGGTGGGTGGAGGCGGTCATAATGTAGGGGTGGGTGGAGGCGGTCATAATGTAGGGGTGGGTGGAGACGGTCATAATGTAGGGTGGGTGGAGGCGGTCATAATGTAGGGGTGGGTGGAGACGGTCATAATGTAGGGGTGGGTGAGGCGGTCATAATGTAGGGGTGGGTGGAGGCGGTCATAATGTAGGGGTGGGTGGAGGCAGTCATAATGTAGGGGTGGGTGGAGGCGGTCATAATGTAGGGTGGGTGGAGGCGGTCATAATGTAGGGGTGGGTGGAGACGGTCATAATGTAGGGGTGGGTGGAGGCGGTCATAATGTAGGGGTGGGTGGAGGCGGTCATAATGTAGGGGTGGGTGGAGGCGGTCATAATGTAGGGGTGGGTGGAGGCGGTCATAATGTAGGGGTGGGTGGAGGCGGTCATAATGTAGGGGTGGGTGGAGGCGGTCATAATGTAGGGGTGGGTGGAGGCGGTCATAATGTAGGGGGGTGGAGGCGGTCATAATGTAGGGGTGGGTGGAGGCGGTCATAATGTAGGGGTGGGTGGAGGCGGTCATAATGTAGGGGTGGGTGGAGGCGGTCATAATGTAGGGGTGGGTGGAGGCGGTCATAATGTAGGGGTGGGTGGAGGCGGTCATAATGTAGGGGTGGGTGGAGGCGGTCATAATGTAGGGGTGGGTGGAGGCGGTCATAATGTAGGGGTGGGTGGAGGCGGTTGTGTATGAAGTTGGCCAGGAGCGCCAGTGGGTGGAGGCGGCCTGGAGGGTGTGGTGGCTTGGTTGTGGGTGGGCATGGCCACGTGGGGAAGAGGGTTACGTTGGGGGTGGGCATGGCCAGGCAGTGGATTGTGGGTGGGCCGTGCCCCGCCCCGGAGGTGGGGTAAACACCGAGGCAGAGCTGGGCATCACTAGTCGAGTTGGCAATGCCTGCCAAACATTACACAGTGTATGTGCGAATATTTCCCCGGGGCGCCTATGTCAGGACACGCTTACGTGTAGTGGACATGGGTACAGTGTAAATACGGGCACCGAGTGCAGTATAAGCGGTCTGTCTATAGTGAACAAGTTGGCGCAGGTGAATGGTGTAGAAGTAACCAAAAAGACCCCAGTGGAAATGTAGAGATTGTAGTGGACACGTAGTAACCCTGGTGGACATGTAGGAACCCTGGTGGACACGTAGGAACCCTGGTGGACTCGTAGGAACCCTGGTGGACACGTAGGAACCCTGTGGAAACATAGGAACCCTGGTGGACACGTAGGAACCCTGGTGGGCACGTAGGAACCCTGGTGGACACGTAGGAACCCTGGTGGACACGTAGGAACCCTGGTGGACACGTAGGAACCCTGGTGGACACGTAGGAACCCTGGTGGACACGTAGGAATTCTATATTGGAAACTGTATTGGAAATGTATGGTCACTATTGGACATGTAGAGATTGTACAGTGGACACACAAATGGTATCAACCTGGACTTGGAAAAAATGTACCGCCATTGAAAAAAAAAAAACAGAGTAGAAATGAAAATTCTTAAAATATAATCATCCAAGAAATATGCAAATTTTGATGAAAAATGTTTCGTCAGTAGCAAAAACAACACTAATAGCAACACTGGCAACACCAACACTGGCAACACTGGCAACAGCAACACTGGCAACACCAACACTGGCAACACTGGCAACAGCAACACTGGCAACGCTGGCATTAACAACACTGGCAACACCAACACTGCAACACTGGCATTAGCAACACTGGCATCACCAACACTGGCAACAACAACACTGGCAACACTGGCATTAACAACACTGGCAACAACAACATTGGCAAAAGCAACATTGGCAACAACACTGGCAACAACAACACTGGCAACACTGATAACAACAACACTGGCAACAACACTGGCAACACTGATAGCAAAAACACTGGCAACACTGGTAACAACAACACTGGCAACACTGATAACAACAACACTGGCAACACTGATAGCAAAAACACTGGCAACACTGGTAACAACAACACTGGCAACAACAACACTGGCAACACTGATAACAACAACACTGGCAACAACAACACTGGCAGCAACACCAATGGCTTTGATGTCTCAACTGATAAAAAAAAAAAAATATATGGTGACCTGGATAGCTACATATGTTGAGTGGGTAGAGTACCTGGAGGTTACCTGGAGGTTACCTGGAGGTTACCTGGAGGTTACCTGGAGGTTACCTGGAGGTTATTCCGGGGATCAACGCCCCCGCGGCCCGGTCCATGACCAGGCCTCCCGATGGATCAGGGCCTGATCAACTAGGCTGTTACTGCTGGCCGCACGCAGTCCAACGTACGAGCCACAGCCCGGCTGATCCGGCACTGACTTTAGGTATCTGTCCAGCTCTCTCTTGAAGGCAGCCAGGGGTTTATTGGCAATTCCCCTAATGCTTGATGGGAGGCTGTTGAACAGTTTTGGGCCCCGGACACTTATGGTGTTTTCCCTTAGTGTACCAATGGCGCCCCTACTTTTTATTGGGGCATTTTGCATCGCCTGCCCAGTCTTTTACTTTTGTAGGGAGTGATTTCTGTGTGCAGATTTGGGACCATTCCTTTCAAGATTTTCCAAGTGTAGATTATGATATATCTCTCCCTCCTGCGTTCCAACGAGTACAAGTCAAGTGCTTCCAAGCGTTCCCAGTAGTTAAGGTGCTTGACAGAACTTATACGTGCAGTAAAGGATCTCTGTACACTCTCTAGATCTGCGATTTCACCTGCTTTGAATGGAGATGTTAATGTACAGCAGTATTCCAGCCTAGAGAGAACAAGTGATTTGAAAAGGATCATCATGGGCTTGGCATTTCTCGTTTTGAAAGTTCTCATTATCCATCCTATCATTTTCTTGCACGTGCGATCGTGGCACTTTTTTACCCTTAAAAGTGAGATCCTCAGCCCAACTACCCCGGTCCCTTACATTATTTTTCCGCTCTATTGTAGGCCGGAGTCATAGTATATCGTTCTAGTTATTTACTCCTCCATTTTCCATAACAGTAGTTGTAATTTGTCCTCTTTGAACATCATATTTTTTTACCGTTGCCACCACTGGAAAACTTTGTTTATATTTCTTGGGGTTACCGCGCCTCACGTTTAACCTCATGCAATCCTAGATCACCGCAAAGGATGATACGGTCTGTGTGTATATTCTGTTTTTTTGAGGAAAAGGGAATAAGAGGGGGGCGATACGTGCTTGGGGAAACAGAGCTCTTCACTATGGCAGCCTCCGTTTAAAAAAAACTCTGTTGACCACCTCTTTGTTTCGATTTGTTGGAGTTGAAGATCCATCTCCCCATTTTCCCCATTTTCCTTACCGTATTTTTGGGCTTTTACGCCATGATGGGCTTTTGTAAAATGCTTTTGCAAAGTCGTGTATATTACACCTGCATTCTGATTTCTTCCAGTGCTTTTAAAAAGGCCATGCATAGGATCCTGTTGTGAGAGGCGGGAGGACCTGCCCTAAACCCCATGTTGCCCTGGATTGTGCAGTTTTTGGGGAATCCAGGTGATTTTGCAATCCTCTTTTTAGCACTCTTTCAAAGATTTTTATGATGGGACGTCAGAGCTATTGGCATAGTTCTTAGCTAATGCTTTGCTGCCACCTTTATGGAGGGGGGGCTATACCTTTGTTTAAGTGACTGGGGAATTTTCACCCATGTCCAAGCTCCTCCTCCATAGTGTACTGGGGCACACGGGGGGGTTTCTTGCAGTTTTTAAATGAAAACAAGTTCCACGATCGGGGCCCGGGGGCTGAGTGCATAGGCATGTTGTCAAGGGCTTTTTCAAATCTAGGAGTTAGGGTAATGCCCGGAAATCTGCATACTTTATGGGTTTTGAGGCTCATTCATGAAGAAATCATTTGGGCTCGACCTCGACCGATTATGGTTCCAAAACACAAGTCGACTGGGATTTCAATATTTCACTCATTTCCTTGTTGTCATCTGTGTAAGCCCCATCCTGCTAGAAAGGGGCCCGATACTAATTGGTATTTGCCTTTTTTTGGGCATATGAAAAGAAATATTTGATTTCTTTAAAATTTCACTAAAGTTTTAAAAGCTGGCGGGATTTTTTTGGGTGAAGAACACACCCCCCCCCCCAAAATGAAAAGCAAGGGCCCATGATACGCTAAGAGAAAACACAAAATGTCGGGGGCCCAAGACTTCACTTCCTTTCCCACAACTGGGGGGGACGTCCACCAAAACCTCGGCTGTCTTCAAAAAGGGCGCGGACAGGCACCTAAATCAATTTCTGACAGCCGGGCTGTGACTCGTTTCATTGGATTGGTCGGCCAACATAACAACCTGTGATCAGGCCCTGACCCACCGGAGGCGGGGTCATGGCCCCGGGCGAGTACTGTGCCTTGTGAACAGAGCCCCCCACTAGGGTACTTCGATTTTTCCTCTGTTTGCACACTCTTTGCCTCGACGGTTAGAAATTAAGACCCCTCTCCCACTTTGCCATTACCCTTTTAAACGCTTTTTGGTGCACCATAAAGGGCGCTTTTAAAAAGGGCCCTTTTGCAAAACTGTGTATACTAATCTGTTTTCTTTTTGTTTTCCACTGCATCCAAGACCATTTCATAGGGTCCAGTAGTTCGAGGGCAGGACGCCCTGCTCTGAACCCATTTTCCATGATTGTACAATTGTTGGGAACCCCAAGAAATTTGCAATCCTGGTTTTACTACACAAACTACTACTACACTACTACTACACTATACTACTACACACACTAGAAGAAGAGCAAGAAGGGGCTTTGAAATTGTAATTATAAAAGGCAAAATACAAAACAGAAATTTTTCTTTCCCTTTTAACCCTGATCCATCGAGGTTTGGTCGGGGGAGGGGGCCCCGGGGGGACTTTGATCCCGGGAATCCTCCATGGGTAGACACCCCCCAAAACCCCCAAACACACCAACTCTAGATTCCATTCTCCAACACCTATATCCAAAATCTTGATCTTTTCCAGTGTAAAACCTTCTCCACAATCGCCCTTATAGCCCCATCCCCCATTTTCCTATGCCCCTCCCCCCTCCATTATTCCATATCAAGGACTAGCAACCAATCCTGAAAATCGGAACACAGTAAGAAAAAGGGAAACTGAAACTCCATTCACGATGCAGATGGATAACAACATTATGGTGAATGGAATGAGCGAAGAGCAAGGCAAAAACCAGGCCAATTCACTCAAACAAAACCGGGTGAAAAAGATAAATCATCTTTTTCCCCAACGAATATTAAATTAGATTAAGTAGGAAAACAGGGAATAAAAAATCAGTCAGGTTTTGAGGGGGTTAGGGGAAAAAAACTGGGGAGTCAAATGAAAACCACCAGGCACAGACTGGAGGACCCCAAAAAAGACTTATGACGTTCAGCTCAATAACCAACAGGAAGTTAAAAGGAAATGACAAATGGTAGCAACGAGAGGAACCACAGAAGGAGGCAAGAAGATCTATACCAATACAAAACTACTCAGCACGGAAATTTAATAAAGAAAAGGGTGAAAATTTGTGATCCACACTAGGAACCAGAAACGTGGGGGATAAGATATGGATTTGGGGAGAAAGTAATTTTTAGGGGCAACATTCGGGGACATAATCAAAGAGAAAGGGAAAAACCAGCAAATGTGATGTACTAAAATGGAATATGAAGCCCCATGTGCTAGTGACTACACAGTTCGGGTTTTCCAAATGCCCCCCGTGAGAGTAAACTTGGGAGAGAAACATAGCGTATAAAGGGGGAAACCGGACTTCAAAAGAAGAGACAAAAAAGTATAAAATTTTTTTTGGATCGTGCAGTGAGAGAGAGAATAAAAAAAATGAATGAAATTGTTTTCGTACGGGAAAAAAGGGCCGGGTAGCAAGGAGAAATTCTACAGTGCTCAGGAGCAAAAAAACAAGGAATGAAAAGGAGCAACAGAGGGTTTTCACTCAAGATACAATGAGGCAAAAGAAAAAATTTGCAAGTTTGTAAAAGAAGTATAAAAAGTAAAAAGTAGAAAGCAAGGAAGAGAGCAGAGAACTAGAAAAAATATTCATGGGACCGGGGGCACAGCATGACGTTAAACAACAGGTGACCCCGAAGATTTTGGGGAACTTTTTCCCAGCCCTAGGGTCGGAAGTGGAAAGCCCTGGAAAGCAAATGGGAGAGTCAGGATAAGGGTCACCACCACATACTTCAAAGCGGCAACCCCGCAAAAAAAACCCATTGAGTCCAGGCCATGACACAGTACAGGCACATTTCCGGCCAATGACACAGGTACAGGGACATTGCCCAATTTCCTTTAACACCCAGGGGAATAAAAATTAAATACAGCTTCCCATAACAAACCTTGATGCGCCAAGACATTTCCAGTTCCCTTTGGAATTATATATAATATGTATAATATATATATATAATATATATTATAATATATATTATATATAATATATATATATATATATAATATATATATATATAACACACCCGATCTCTCTGAAGGAGCCAACCTTGGGAAAAAGGTACGCGTGCTTTAAAACCCAAACCCCACAGTGGACCAAAACCTTGGAGCCAGCTTGCGCAGACATTGATCCAAGGCAAACCACTTTCAGGGAGAAGGGTTTGTAGGGCGAGCCCTTCAGCCAGAGATATGTTTGTGTATATTTCGCCTCTCTTGGGGAATTTCCTTGCATTGTTAATATCTCTAGTAAGGGTGATGCATGCAAGGGATAGATAAAAGCTGTAACCTTCTCCCTTAAAGCTGGGTGCCTTGGATCAAAGCTACCAAGCTGGACTTTAAGGTTTGGTCCAGTGTGGTAATTGGGGAAAGCACTGCGTACCCTTTTTCCGGGGGTTTGCAGGTTTTTAGTCTCCTTCAGCCCGAGATCATGTTTGTGAATTTTTCCCCCTCTTGCGAATCCTGCATAAATAAATATAAATAATAATATATAAATATAATATATAAAAATATATATATATATAAATATATTATAAAACACTTGGCCGTTCCCACCAAATCCGGTGACCAAAAAGGAAATTTTATTATCATCACTCCCTCCTGCTGCCAAGGCACACCTAACTAAAAAACAAAAAACTGCAACATTAACACCCCCCCTTCGAGGGGAGACACTGTACTTCCCACCTCCAGGACTCAAGTTCGGCCTGCCGGTTTAAACCGAAATTTCCTTTTTATAAATTTTACCCTGCTCACACTCCAACAGAAAGTCAAGTCATAAAAAATTCGCTCCACTCGCTTCTAAAACCCCGAAATTTAGAACCACCTAAAGGGAGGGGCACCCGTTTTTTAAAACCCCTGTTGGCTGGGAATCAGTTTTGTGTAAATCCACAAGTTACCAGATTCTGATAAGTGGGACTCATTGCTATTACCTTTGATATTACCCGCATTTTCAACAAAACAAACATAGGAGGTTTTCAGTAAGTAATTTCACAGCTTTAAGAGAAAAAACTAAGATTTTTGCGGAAGCCCCTTTTTTTTCCTCTCTCCAAGGCGAATATGATTACATGAGACGTTCACCTGAGATGGAACCAAAAACATAACAAATTTTAAAGAATATTTGTCAGAGAGAAGAAAACCTGATGTAATAGATCTGTCATCTGATCCAGGTTGTCACCAGGATATCAAACACTCGTCAAGAAAAGGGAAAAACCTGGAGTATACCTAAAAAGAAGGTTCGGGAAGTCAAGCCCCCGGGGGGGACGTCTTGACCCGGAGGGGTACATACGGTGACTGGAACGTGCAGGACAATTTGCTCTGTATTTCATCCTACAGCCCTCTTCCTCCCTTTTTTACTCTCTTTTTCCTCTTCCCCCCTCCCCTCTTTCACTCTCTTCTTCCCCTTCCTCCCCCTCGTCTTTTCTCCCCCTTAACTCTAACCTTCCTCATTTTTATAAGCACAAAAGGACACTAAAACTTGTATGGGAGGTGGGCGTGGCGCCCAACCCCCACCCACGTGGGGGGGGACGCAATGTATGGAAAAAACATCCTTACACCCTCAAGGGAAACAAATAAAACACCAGGGAAATACCCCTTAAAGAGACTAAATCCGTTCACTTCTTTAAAAAACTATTTTTTTCTCGTAAGACACGACGCACGCCCCACACAAACCCCCACACAACACCACGCACACATACACACACACACACACACACACACACCGCCCCAAAAAAGTATTTAAAAAAGTGAACTCAATATAATTCGGTTACCACACCGACGTTTAAGAACTTTACAAAGGCAATACAGATTTAAAAAAAGCACTCACTACCATGAAAAGAAATTTCGAGTTAAACACGGGGAGGGGGAAAAAAGGTCAATAAAACCCCAAGACTTAGACAGAGGGAACTAAGGTGTCTCGGCAACATATATGAGTATGGTGATGGAGATGATGGGAAATATTGTATGGAGAGAGACAGGGCCATACACTGCAACATTTGGAGAGACAGGGCCATACACTGCAACATTTGGAGAGACAGGGCCATACACTGCAACATTTGGAGAGACAGGGCCATACACTGCAACATTGGAGAGGCAGGGGCCCTACCTGCAACATTTGGAAGACAGGCCATACCACTCAACATTTGGGGAGGCAGGGCCCAACACTGCAATATCTGGGGAGACAGGGCCATACACCAACTTTGGGAGCCCGGGCCAAACACTGCAACTTTGAAGACAGGGCCATCCGCACATTTTTAGAGACAGGGCCCTACACTCAACATTTGGAGACAGGGGCCCTACACGCAATACTGGAAACAGGGCCCTACACTGCAACATTTGGAGAGACAGGCCAACACGCAACATTTTGGAGAGACAGGGCCCAAAACGCAGCATTTGGGGAAAACAGGGCCCTACAGAACATTTTTAGAACAGGGGGCCCTACACTGCAACATTTTGGGGAACAGGGCCATACACTGCAACATTTTTGGGGAGACAGGGGCCCAAAACTGCAACATTTGGAGAGAAAGGGCCATCCTGCAATATCAAGACAGGGCCAACACGGGCCCTTTTAGAGACAGGGCCAACACTGCCATTTGGAGAGACAGGGCCATACACTGCCATTTTTAGAGAAGGGCCATACACGCAACATTTGGGGAAACAGGGCCCAAAACTGCAACATTTTTGGGAGGGAGGGGCCCAAAAACTGCAACAATTTTGGGAGAAGGCCATACACGCAACATCTGGGAGAAGGGCCATACACTGTAAAATCCGGCCATTTAGAACCTCAAACAAGGGGAATCACTCCATTGTTAATGATGTCGAAATGACCCGAAATAGTAAATTCACAGCTGCGCGAATCACGGAAGGGGTTTTGGGGAGGATGAAGCCGGAAGGATCCCAATTTAAAACCCCAGGCTAATTGTTTTCTTGAAATCGTTCTCTTATTGGGTGATTACCTTTTGGGTTTGAAATAGTGAAAATGAAACTGTCCCGGGGTTTGACAAAGACCCTTTTTTGACCTCTGAACCTGTTTTTTTTTTTTTTTTTTTTTTTTTTTTTTTTTTTTGTTTTGGAGTTACCACTCACAGGATGAGCTGCGGGTGTACAATAAACTAGCAGCTCAGGCGGCACTGAGGTGAGGATCAGTCATACGATGGCCTGCTAAATGGAACTTTTTGGTCATGTGATCGAGGTCCTTGCCCTGGCTCCGCGGTGCACCCAGGGAAAGAAAGCTAAACTGCGTCATTCGATGTGTTTTTATACGCCTTGTATATGGATGGATCGAGAAGACAAACTTTATAAAAAATAAATTGGTCTCTCCGACACTGATTTTTAAAATTATTCCATTTTAGTTCACGCTAAAAAAACTGTAAGAACTACAATATATATATATATATATATATATATATTATATATATATAATATATATATATATATATTATTATGTATATATATATAATATATATATATATATATATATATATATATAAATATATATATATATAATATAATATATATATATATATATATATATATATATATATATATATATATATATATATATATATATAATATATATAATATTATATATATATATATATATATAATATATAATATATATATATATATATTCTTTTCTCTGAGGATGAGGGTCCCCATGACAGTTCTAGAGGTGGTACCTCCCTATATTATATATATATATAATATATATAATATATATATATATATATATAATAAATATATATATATAAATATATATATATATATATATATATATATATATATATATATATATATATAATAAGTGTGTGTGTGTGATTGAGAGAGCAAGAGAGGGAGACAGACAGACAAAGACAAAGACAGACAGACAGACAGATGCACTTTTATTGAGAATTTTCTTTTGAGGAATACGTTGCTTTTATCGTGAATAATGCGAATTTTAAATAATAGATGGCTCTTAGTACGATATACAGAAGAGTAATCACCAGCTGGGTTAAGGGACTATAAAGTAGCGAACGTCAGTAGTATTATTATCACGTATTCGCTTGCATTCACCTAAAACCGCTCACCTGTAAAACAAGCAACATAATTTAAAACAAAATTAATAAAACAATATGGTTTTGCAAGCAGTTACTACAGACAGCAGCAGGTGGAGTGGAGTGTCGTGTTGGAACACTGTATATTACAGACCTAACGAATTTAGTGGAGGTTCTGAGGTGAGCCGAGGCTAGTCCACACCGCCTCGCTATCTCCCAAACTTTCCTTCATTCTTGAAAAGCCGAGTTAAGGAACGCTGTGTGACCCGGGAAGAGCAGAGCGTCTTTCCTGGCCTTCACTGCGTCGCCGCCCTCGTACCGTCAGGTGGCGTAAGTCTGTGTAGCAGCGACTCCTGGTGAGTCTAGCAGATAGAGTCTGGCGGAGGTACCTGCATTTTGTCCAGGTGTTGAGATGTAGCCTCACAGTCTCGGTGTCTTGGACACATGGACAGGTACAACAGGGAAGACGTGATATCTTGCGTAATTTACTGTTGTTTGCAATTTATTTCTCAAGTTTCAATGCTGCAATAAGGCAAATGAACTGAAATTGTGCGTGTAATCTTGTAGTATATATGAAACATTGCTGGAATTATAGTGCTCTTTGAACGCTAAGAAATCTTAAAAGGTAAGACGTTTTGGATAAGATGTTTGAGATTTTCACTGCGACTCACTGAGGAAGTTTACATCAGTGAAAATATATTTTGATGGTGTGGAAACGTGCTCGACGTGTTGAACAGCATGACAGCAACGCAGGGAGACTATCCAGCATTCTTAAGAGGCTAAGACGACCTCATCTAGTGCACCAAAGTGGTATGGATTATTACCGTCTCAGAGTGAACCAGTTCGAGGAGTCTGCTGTGCCTCTCTCCGCTACCTTCCTGGAGACTGACGGAGGGACGAGTGTTAGTGGGATCAGACCATCTTTCCTACAAGCTTAGCTGCCCACCATTTAACTGGTAAGTGACTCACGAAATCGTAATGACACAATTGCAAACAAACCATATCACTGGTGGGGATAGAACCCGCGATCAGAGAAACTCAAAACTGATCTCTGATCGTGGGTTCTATCCCCGCCCGTGGTATGGTTTGTTTAACTTGTAAGTGCCACTACGCTTCTCTTTCTTTAGCACTTCCAATTCTTTTATCTGCATTTTCTTCATGAATTACAGGGAGTCGAAGTGGAGGTAAGAAATTTCGACCCAGCCACCCAGTTGACTTATTGTGGTAACCTCAACAAGGAATTCCCAAAACCTCTCACATACTGGACTGGTAATGTTAGCAGAGGTCACCAACTGCAACTCGTTAGAAAACTTTAATAGGAAAGCTCGTCTTGCAACCGTGCTGTCATTGTTAGTGAATTTTTTTTCTTTTTCGAGTACTACCTTTTAGCGAAAATATTGTGGCTGGCAACACCTGTGCACAGATTAATACATTTAATAAG
>NC_069404.1:55329962-55341563 GCF_026875155.1 Cherax quadricarinatus
ACAAGCTCTGTTAGTGACACAGACATACAGCGAACAGTTCACTTTTCATCAGCAAATTCATGCACATTACATCACGTCTGTTACTGTCTGCTGCTTCAGTCACTGCAGGTACTAAACACACCACGTAAAAACAAGTCAGTGAAACTGCGTTTTTTTCTGAAAATACCGCAGTACCCCTGAAAGGCCCAGGAATTCCATTTAACCCGTCATTCAGATGCCCGGGTAGCCTTGCCCACCAGTCTTTTACACACGCCTTCAGTAACCCAAAATTTCACAATGGCGTTACTGAGACAACTTGGAAGCAAGTACTCTTGTGGTAATGGAACTCTGACCTCCCAGAGTGTCCTGTACACACACTGCCAAGCACCTTCATATGTTATAAATATACGAATATGTTATAAAGATACGAAACAATTGCATCACCTATAATGTATAATTTCAATAAAGATAATAACACACCAGTAACGATGAAAAAGAGATTTAGAAAATTATGCACAGCTGCCTGCGAGGAGGAGTCAGTATGTATTGTTAGTTTCTATACTTCGAAGTGTTGCTTACGTGCGTCAGGTCTTGCAGAAGGTTTACTGCGGCCCTCCTCATTAAGGTGCATTTTTCACACACACACTTTACCTCCTCCAAACAGCGCCACCCTCGCTAATTGAACAAACGCCGCGAAATAACAGCAGACTGTTTACATTCGATGTTCTGACGCAAGTGTAGTAGGTTGAGAGGCAGCCCTGGTCTTCTCTCCGTACTCGTATATAGTATATTATATATACACAGTCTTGTGTTTGGGACTCAAAGTTCAGGGCTTAGCAAGGCTCCCTGAGCCACAGGTATGTGGCTCTGCGTTGTTCATCCAGTTGCTCGCTATGATTAAATAGTGTGGAAATTTATTAATAATTGTTAAATTAATTAAAAAACAGTGAAAATTATTTTAAGGTTCGATATTACATGAATTATCTGAAGTTTACTCTTTGGCTGCTCCTCTTATAAGACTCACCTTCAATAATGACTACACCGCTGAAATTGGTCAATCACATCAACCATGACTTTTTCTTTTCACATTAACACTAACTTTCTTCAATTCTTTCCCCTTAATTAAAGAATCAGGAATAACGAAGAGAGACCATGGGTTTAATTAAGAATGCGGAGAGGCCAACTGGAGGAGCATGAAGGCTCGTAATGAAAATGTATAGAGTAACTGAAAACACAGATAACCTAGAGACAAGCAGGAGACCTAGAAAATGAAATAACATCAAGGGCCAAAAGTGAACGAAAGTTACTCCACAGCCATATAAAGAGAAAGACGACAGTGCCGGAACAAGCGATAATGCTGATGAGGGAGGAAGGGACTCTGTTGAAGAATGGCAGAGAAGTATGTGAAGTGCTTAGCAAAGGCTTCGAAAAAGTGTTAACAGAAGTAAGTGGAGAACTATGGAAAGACAGCGTAGTCTGAACAGACCAAGATGTACCAGAGAGTATCAACACAACGAAAGAAGTGACGAGGCTACTACATGAGCCGGATATAACAATGAATGCTGACAGGAGATGCCCAACAGGTATATGACCCAGTAGAAAAGACATTCAACCAGTCTCGCCAATCAGCACAGCTGCCAGAAAATTGGAAAAGGGCAAAAGTGGTCCCAGATAAAAAAAAAAAAAAATAGGCAGACAACAAGCCCTGAATCAGAGGCCAGCATCAACATGCATACTGTCAAAGGTTTTGGAGAGTGAAACAAAGTACAGGGTGTTAGGACACTTGAAAACAAGATTTTTTAATGATGCATTTATGGTATGAAAATTTGGTCTAATAAATTTACGGAATTCTACGACAAAGTCACAGAGATAAAATAAGAAAGACCGGGTTGGGTGGACTGCATTTTCTTGGATTGTATAAAAGCATTTGATACAGTATAACACAAGAGATTAGTCTAGAAATTGCAAGAACGAGCAAGGTAAAAAAAACACAGTGGATTAAAGAGTATATAGACGAGAGAAAGCAAAGAATAAAAGTTAGGGATAAGATATGCGAATGGGAGAGTACCGAGTATAGTTCCGCGAACGTCAGAGTTAGGTAGGACCTCTTCTCTTCCTAATACACATGAATGACCTACCAGGGGATATTAAGTTCTACGTCTGCAGACGATGTAAAACTAATAGGTAGAATAAGAACAGGAGAGGACGATGATAATTCCTAGAGAGACTTCAACAGACTGCAAGTGTTGTGAGACATGTGGCTTCTCATATTCTACCAAAACTACTGGAAGGTCACTTGTTTTAGAGAAGGCGAGAGAAGACAGGACATAGAATACAACAAAGAAGGAGAGAAGCTGCAAATATCTAAATCTTAAAAAGACAACACCAGGCATATCACCAGAAATACACTTGAGCTGTATAACGCGAGAGGCATAAGGAAGACTAACAAACTTCAGAATAGCATTCAGAAACTTGAATAAAGAATCCCTTATACCCATATATATGGTATATTAAGCCAATTATTAAATACGCGGCCACAGCATGACGCACACGAACCAAGCATATGAAGAAACTTAAGTGCCCAAGGTTTGCAACGAAGCTATTACTAAAACTGAGTAGGTGCACTGTGAGAGGCTGAAGGAGCTAAACCTGACCACCCTGGCAGAGAGAAGGACAAGGGGAAACGTGATTACAAAATACAAAATCCTAAGATAGATAGGGCAGATTAGGACAGACTGAATTAAGAGGACCACAGTGAAGGTGAGACAGGTGAAAGCTAAAGACAGATGAACCATAGGGATTTTAGGAGGTATTACTCTAGTCTCAGGGTGACTGAGAAGTGGAAGTACTTGGAAGAGACAGTAGTGGAGGTAAACTCAATACACAGCTTCAAGAGTAGCTATGATATGGGCCAAGAAGCTAAAAATCAATGATGCCACTCAAAATAGTTCAGGAACTGCTGTGAGACTCGATCCCCTGCACACACACACACACATACACACACACACACACACACACACACACACACACACACACACACACACACACACACACACACACACAGAAAGTAAGACAAGAGAGAGAGGGGTGGATCGACTGCGTATTTTTGGACTGCAAGAAGGCTTTCGACACAGTTCCTCACAAGAGGTTACTGCAAAAGCTAGGGGATCAGGCACACATAACAGGAAAGGCACTGCAATGGATCAGAGAATATCTGACAGGGAGGAAACAACGAGTCATGGTACGCGACGAGGTGTCAGAGTGGGCGCCTGTGACAAGCGGGGTTCCACAGGGGTCAGTCCTAGGACCTGTGCTGTTCTTGGTATACGTGAACGACATAACGGAAGGGATAGACTCAGAAGTGTCCTTGTTTGCAGACGATGTGAAGTTAATGAGAAGAATCGAATCGGACGAGGATCAGGCAGGACTACAAAGAGATCTGGACAGGCTACAAGCCTGGTCCAGCAACTGGCTCCTTGAATTTAACCCTGCCAAATGCAAGTCATGAAGATTGGGGAAGGGCAAAGAAGACCGCAGACACAATATAGTTTAGATGGCCAAAGACTGCAAACCTCACTCAAGGAAAAAGATCTGGGGGTGAGTATAACACCGAGCATATCTCCTGAGGCGCACATCAATCAGATAACTGCTGCAGCATACGGGCGCCTGGGAAACCTACGGATAGCGTTCCGATACCTCAGTAAGGATTCGTTTAAGACTCTGTACACCATCTACGTCAGGGCCCATACTGGAGTATGCAGCACCAGTTTGGAATCCACACCTAGTCAAGCACGTCAAGAAATTAGAGAAAGTGCAAAGGTTTGCAACAAGACTAGTCCCAGAGCTACGGGGATTGTCCTATGAAGAAAGGTTGAGGGAAATCGGCCTGACGACACTGGAGGCCAGGAGGGTCAGGGGAGACATGATAACGACAAATAAAATACTGCGCGGAATAGACGAGGTGGACAAAGACGGGATGTTCCAGTGAAGGGACACAGACACAAGAGGTCACAATTGGAAGTTGAAGACTCAGATGAATCAAAGGATGTTAGGAAGTATTTCTTCAGTCATAGAGTAGTAAGGCCATGGAATAGCCTAGAAAGTGATGTGGTGGAGGCGGGAACCATACATAGTTTTAAGGCGAGGTATGATAGAGCTCATGGGGCAGGGAGAGAGAGGACCTAGTAGCAATCAGCGAAGAGGCGGGGCCAGGAGCTGTGACTCGACCCCTGCAACCACAAATAGGTGAGTACAAATAGGTGAGTACACACACACACACACACACACACACACACACACACACACACACACACACACACACACACACTTACATCTCTATATTTAACAACATTTTTCATACGAGAAACAGCAATAATGATCCACAATAATTCACCAGAACTTTATATCTTAGTTCAGTTTGTAACTGATAGCACAATGTAAAATATTAACAAAAATACTGAAAGTAAGAGTGAAAAAAAATATTAAAAAAAAAAAAAACAGCAACAATAGAAAAAGCATAATCAATAGCCTTAAGAGAAAGATTAGAATCCGATAAATATAATTTTTTCCAAAGAATAACAAAAAAAATTTTCACGGGGAAAGACAAAAACCGTGCACACCTCATTAAAATCACAGCTTTAAAAATGTAAATAAAAAATATATCCCCCCACGGAAAATTATTGTAAATCCTGGTGGGGTTTAATACAATTAGGAGTTTACGAAATTTTGAACCCAAAAAAATAGACTTCAGATACTGACGCTTTTGCAGTAATTAACAATTTTTTCCCAAAGGGTTTAAATTTTTTTAAAAAATCGGAAATGAGAAAAGGGTTTGGTAAGGAAAGCGTGGGGCTGGATTACTGGAAAGGGGTTCGCTTCTTGTTTATCTATAAAACCTTGCCCTTGCCCTTCCCCGGGCCCGTGTACGGGCATGGGTTAGCAAATATTTTTGTTAGGGGGTGGGGGTTTGAGAAGGAGTTCAAGTAGGGGCCAGTGGGCTTGCTGCAGTGTTCCGCCTTTTTAATGTTTCCTCGGTGCCTCACTCGGGGGCCTATTTTAGTAATCAGTGTTAAAAGCATTAGTAAAATTTCTTGTACACATCGGCCTTTCCCTTTTGGAAAGTCGATCATGACCCGGGGAAAAAGCTTTCACCACCCCTCGTTAACTGTCTCATTTTTAATTAAAGGCATCGTCAAAATACTAACCCCCCAAGTTAGAAAACATTTTCAAACAATGGGTATTTTTGTTTTTAGAATTTTTCGCCCCCCGTGGTTTTATCAATGGACAAAAAGGGTTTAACTGTAAAGAAAGGGGTAACCAGTCCCTCAGCCATTATCGGGTATAAAGCCCTCCCACACATGTCTCTATTTTTTCATCCTGGGAAATTGCAAAACACTGAAATGATTGCAATTGAAAGGGTAAAATACCAATCGCAACCCCCCCTTTCGCCCGACAATAAAAATAATGCGCCATACTAGCACTTTATGACTAAAGCCAAACAAGGCATTTTACCTTATCCCCTCACTAAAAACAGCAACCCAAAAACCTTTAAATTTATTTCAGCTTTTCCAACTGCCCCCCAAAGCAAAACAAAAGGGGGGTTTACCAAAGACCCCTGGCTGTCTTAAAGCAGGCTTTGGGGAAGCACCTAAATTTCGGTCCCCTGACCAGGGGGGATGTGGCCTCGTACGGGGTTTGCGTGCAGCCAGAAAAAAAGCAGTTTGGGTTTGATCGGGCTCTGATCCACCATGCCCCCGGGCCACAGCCCGGGGCCGGGGGGGCGTTGACCCCCAAACCCCTTTCCAGGAAACTCCGGGAACTCCTTTCCCCTCACGGGCGTGTTAGAGCCCCATCTTACACACACTCCAGTCTTTAGATCCCCCACATCTACACCTCCCAGGCGAGTTTGATGCCCCATCTTACACATTTCTCACAGGCGTTTTAAAATTGCCCCATCTACACACCCACAGGCGTTTTAGATGCCCCATTTTAAACACACACTCACAGTCGTGAAAGATGCCCAAAAATCTTACCCACTCCACAGGCTTTTTAGATGCCCCATCTTACACCTTTTCCAAGGCGTTTTTAGATCCCACATTTTACACACTCTCACAGGGCGTGTTAGATGCCCCCAACTTACACACTCCACGGGGCGTGTTAAAATTCCCCCACATCTTACACACTCCCCCAAGGCGTGTTAGTTTCCCCCACTTACACACCCCTAAACAGAGTGTTAGTTTCCCAAAACTTTCAACCAAAGCTGTTTAAAGGATCCCCCATTTTACACACCTAAACAGGCGTTTTAAAGTCCCCCAAACTTACACACTCCCGGGCTGTTAGATCCCCCCATTTTCCCACACTCTCCCCGGCCCGTTTTAAGATGCCACATTTTTCACGCTCTCACGGCGTGTTAAAACCCACATTTTAACAACCCCCCTAAACACAGTTGATCCCCCCATCAAAACGAAACTCTCACGGGCGATTTTTAAAGCCCCCATTTTTCCACATTTCTAAAACGGGCGTTTTTAATTGCCCCATTTTAACACACCTCAAAGGCGTTTTAGATCCCCCAAAACTTACCCCACTCTAAAGGGCCGTGTTAGATGCCCCACCTTACCCACTCTCAAAAGCGTGTTAAAGGGCCACATCTTACACGCCCCTAAACACCCGTTTTAGATCCCAAACATCTTACACACTCTCCCACAGTTTGATCCCCCATTTTAACGAAACCCACACGGTTTGATGCCCCTCTTACACCCCTCCACGGGCGTTTTAAGATGCCCCTCTTCCACACTCTACACCCCGTTTTAGATCCCCCACCTTCCCCACACTCTCACAGGGGTTTTAAGATCCCCCCAAAAAACACACTCTCACAGGCGTTTTAGATGCCCCATCTTACACATTTCTCACGGGGCGAGTTTAAATGCCCCCACCCTAACGCACTCTCACGGGCCATTTGACCCCAAACCTTACACACACTCACGGGCTTTTTAATCCCCACCCTTAAACACTCTCAAGGCGGTTAGATGCCCCATCTTACACACTCTCACAGGCGTGTTGATCCCCCTCTTACACACTCACAAAAGGGTTTGCGGTTAGATGCCCCAAACCCTTACACACCTCACGGGCGTGTTAGATCCCCCAAACTTACACACCCACAGGGGGGGTTAGATCCCCCCTTTTACACACTCTCACGGGCAGTTTGATCCCCCACCCTTACACACCCCAAAAGGGCGAGTTTGATGCCCAAACTTACACCCCTTTTTCCCCAAAACTCTCTTAAAATCGATTTCTTTCACGTTTAAATACACTACTTTTTCCATCCATTCCTCATCAATGAAACCTTCATAAAAAATTTTATACAAAAAAAACCCACACAGGTGAGACTGAAACTTATCAAGACTTTTACGGTCCGCCTGGGCTGCCGGTGTCACTACACATTAGCGGGTCAAACCCCTGTCTCCATGTTTTCGTGGGGACCTAAGTTGCCCCCCTTCGTCTCTATAAAACGTATTTCTCCTCTTTAACTTGTGTATCTGCCGAAAAAGGATTTTAGCTGGATGTCGAAATATACAAGCTTTGGTTCTTTTTTTCTATCCCCACGTGTCTGGTTTTTTTTGGTTTTAAACGGTTTTTAAACTTTTTTCCAAATTACACAAAGGAATTTCCCAGGCTGCCTGTAAATTTCCACCACCAAACAACAATATTTTGGGTCGCTAATATAGAGAAGAGAGTAAAATACATGTTTTTTCATGCTTTAAAAATAAACTCGTTCAAGTATACAGGCAAAAATGTTCCTCTCAGTGGGATCACATTTTGGTTGGGACACTCATTATAATATTCACAAATTGGTCTTTCCCCGGGTCTTGACCCAAATTTTGATTCAAAATAACCCAGGGGGGGGGGGGTTTTAAAATCTCTATTTTTTTCCCTGTTGCAATCACATAACATCAGGGGCTTGCACTGCTGCAGTAAAAGCAAAGATATGAAGCGGGGGGGACTCGTGCAGGCTCAATTCCCGGCCCCCCTGGATAAAAGGCAATGTCTCCACTGTTTCGACAAATTGTCAGAAGTAAAGTAGTCTTTGTTTTCATGGTTTTTTAAAATTTTTTGTGGTGGGTTTTGATCGTCAGAAAACGGAAATATCTCTGGGGATAGTTTAAAAAGAGGTATCTCCGGAGACGGTAAACGGGGAAATAAAACTCTGGGGAAAAAAAACAGAAGTATCTCTAAGACTTTAAAAAAAGAACTCTGGAGAAAAATTAAAAAGAAGATTCTGGGACATTAAACAGAAGTATTCCCGGAGACATTTAAAAAAATTTTCTGGGGACCCTTAAACAAAAATCTTGGGGAAAAGTAAACAGAAAAAAGCCCGGAGACAGTTGTCGTCAAAGGGAGATCAGTCAGGGGACTGCAACCCTTTGGGTTTATCGAGGGATCATTAGAGTGGGTTAATTAAGCAACCCCAAATTTTCCTTTGCAAAAATTTTCCATTCCCCCTTTGACATAAAAAATCCCAAAATTTCGAGTTTTAAAAAAAAAAAAACCCTAATATGAGAGATAAAAATTTTCTACGTTTAGCTCTCCTGTCATTTTTTTTTTTCACAAAAAAAAAGACAGAAAGTTACACCTGGGAGTTAAAGAGACATTTTTTTCATACTTGGTGATTTTATTTTTCTGCAAACCCAAAAGGGGGGTTTTTTTCCCTTGAGCCAATGTCGGTCAAAAAAAGGATGTATGAGGAAAATTTCTTCTGAATGTCTGAGAAACTTTTTAAAATTGGACCATAAATTTCTGTGGCCCAAATATTGAGATTTGAGGGTTTAAAATCCATCAAAACATGAGTTAAAGGGGTTGAGCTGGCATGATTTAGCATTAACCAGCTAGATAAAAAAATGGAAGAGAGCCCCGGGGTTTAAAATTTAAAATAACTTTCTCTCTTGGGGAAACATTGGGAAAATCCTTCGCTAGGACCCAAAATTTAAAGGGGTTTTGGGAGCGTATAAACCCGCCTCGTAAGTCAACCCCGGGGCTCGAAAGTAACCCTGAAACAAGACACTCAGTAAACAGGTAAATGATAAAAATTTCAGCAGGATCTCTTGTTTTTACTAAACAATGAGGGGGGGGGGGAGCATTAAACATAAAAAACCAAAAGAAAATTAACACACTTTTCATTAAAAGTCCCCCCATTGGGGCAACTTAAAGGGGTTTAAGAAGTAAACCCAAAAAAGCTGGGTTTACGCACACAGGCTCAAAGCATGTAAACAAAGGGGAAAAAAAAAAATGCACACAAAAAAAAAACAAATCTCGCAAAAATTTACCAGTGTGAGTGATCTGGGGGGCTTTTTTCCAAGTCTCCCCCTGCAGTGGGCGCTACACGCGTCGTATACATTATACAAAGTGCAACAAATGTTGAGGTCAGCAAAAACAGACAGCAACAAACTTTTTTTTATTTTTCCAAACCCCCAGCTACTCTAAGACTCTTGTTTTTTCTAGTTAAGAGTTTAAAAAATCCCGGGTTCAGTCAAGGACTCCAGTGTTTTCCCCTTGATTTCATGTAAACATCTTTTTTAACATTTCATTATGGGGTGGGGGTTTTTTTAATTCATGGGTTCACAATTTTTATTATTAGGGAAAAAAACACATTTGGGTCCCAAAGCGGGTCGAAATATACGACAAATTAAATTTCCCGATTTTCTGTCTCATTGTTTGGTTTTTATTGACACACACACACACAACACACACACCACACACACAAAACACACACACACACACACCAAAAACACACACACACACACACACACACACACACACACCCCACACACCCCACATACACACACATACAAAGAAAACCCGACAACTGGACACCTGGGCCAGCAAATGCTTCCCCGAAAATTTAAAACCTGCCAAAAAGGGAAAGTCAAAGAAGAAGGGGAAGGGGACAGAAGACCACAGCAAGTATAGGCTAGGGGCCAAAGACTGGGAAACCTCACTCAAGGAGAAAGATCTTGGGGGGAGTATAACACCAAGCATGTCTCCGGAAGCACACATCAATCAGATAACTGCTGCAGCATATGGGCGCCTGGCAAACCTGAGAACAGCATTCCGATACCTTAGAAAGGAATCATTCAAGACACTGTCCCACCGTGTATGTCAGGCCCATACTGGAGTATGCAGCACCTGTTTGGAACCCGCACTTGATAAAGCACGTCAAGAAACTAGAGAAAGCACAAAGGTTTGCGACAAGGTTAGTTCCAGAGCTAAGGGGAATGTCCTATGAAGAAAGATTAAGGGAAATCGGCCTGACGACACTGGAGGACAGGAGGGTCAGGGGAGACATGATAACGACATATAAAATACTGCGTGGAATAGACAAGGTGGACAAAGACAGGATGTTCCAGGGAGGGGACACAGAAACAAGAGGCCACAATTGGAAGTTGAAGACACAAATGAGTCAGAGAGATAGTAGGAAGTATTTCTTCAGTCATAGAGTTGTAAGGCAGTGGAATAGCCTAGAAAATGACGTAGTGGAGGCAGGAACCATACACAGTTTTAAGACGAGGTTTGATAAAGCTCATGAGAGGGGAGAGAGAGGGCCTAGTAGCAACCGGTGAAGAGGCGGGGCCAGGAGCTAGGACTCGACCCCTGCAACCACAAATAGGTGAGCACAATAGGTGAGTACATACACACACACGCACACACACACACCATACACACACACAACACACACACACACACACACACACACACACACACACAGACACACAACACACACACACACACACACACACACACACAACAGGCGTAGTGTCTAATCGACTGTGCCTAGGACAAATGGTAACTAACACACACGCCCCACACACACACACACACACACACACACACACACACACACACACACACACAACACATACATACACACACACGCACACACACCACACACACCACACACACACACACACACACACACATACACACAGTAAGAATACTTAGGAAGCTAGGAAGTCCTCTCTCAATGTGAACAAGGAAATGATAATAACCAGCAACAATTAACACGTTAAATCCAGAAAGGGAAATAAGTGGAGAGAGTAGCATAAATTGGGAAAGATAAATGAGACATAAATTTGTGCCTACAACGACGGATCTTTCAACACACCACCTACCCCCCCCCCCTAACCCTCCCCCCCTCATACACAAGCACACACACACACAAGGTAGACACTCACACACACACACACACACACATACACACACATACACACATACACACACAACACATACATACACACATACGTAAACACACAAACACACTACACAAACAAACACACATACACACCACACACACACACACACGCACACACACCCACACATACACCACACACACACACACACGCGCACACACACACAACACACACACACACACACACACACACACCACACACACACACACACACCCTCCGCCACTTGACACAAACACTTGACACAAACACGTAACACCCCTTCCCTAACCACCTCACCTTAGCCACCGACCCCTCCCCAAAACCACCTAACCCCTCCCCAAACCGTCTAACCCCCGCCCAACAACCTCCCTCCCCCAATAACCATCCTCCCCCTCCCCCCATA
>NC_069404.1:55342063-55374563 GCF_026875155.1 Cherax quadricarinatus
TCAAAAAGGCGCTGGACGGGGCACCAAAGTCAATTCCGAAAGCCGGCGTGACCTTTTCATTGATTGGGCGGCCAACATAACACCGGGTTGTCGGGCCCTTCCACCGGGGGCAGGGTCATGGACCGGGGCGATACGTCCTTGTGGAACAGAGCCCCACTATGGTACTTCAATTTATCTCTGTTTGCCACCCCTTTTTGCGCCACGGTTAAAATTGAAATCCATCTGCCCACTTTTGCCATTATCCCTTTAGAACGCATTTTGGTGCACCATAAGGCCTTTAAAAGGCTTTTGCAAAATCTGTGTAACACATCTTATTCTGTTTTTTTTTCCACGATCAAGACCATTTCATGGGGGTCCATATTTGGAAGGAAGCGACCTGCCTGAACCCATTTGCCATGGATTGTAAATTGTTGGAACCCCAAGTATTTTAATCCGGGGGGGGGGGGTTTTACTCCCTATTTTACTACTACTACTACTAACTAAAGAAAGCAGAAGGGTTTTGAATTGTTTTTAAAAAAGGGCAAAATACAAAACAGAATTTCCCTTTCTCTTAGCCCTACCACTGGAGGCCGGTCTGACCGGCCCGGGACTTTTGACCCGGAATACCTTCCGGGTAGTAGACACCCCCCCATACCCCAAACACCCATACTCTAGACCCATTCTCCAACACCTATACCCAAAAATTTTGTCTTTTTCCCTTGTAAAACCTTCCCCAATCGCCCTTATAGTCCCCACCCCACTTTCCTCTATGCTCCCTCCCACCTCCAATTTTTCCCTGACAAGGGGTAGGGAACCAGGGTCCTAAAATCGGACACAGTAAGAAAAGAAACTGAAACTTTCATTTACTGAGCAATGAATAACAAAAATTAGGTGAAAGGAAAGCGAAGACAGAGGGAAAAACCAGGGAATTACACCAAACAAAAACCCGGGGTAATAAAAATCACATTTTTTTCCCCACTGAATTTAAATTATTTAAGGGTAGAAAAAAGGGAATAAAAATCAGTCAGGTTTTAGGGGGTTAAGGGAAAAACGAGGGGGGTCAAATGTACCACCAGCAAGACAGGGGCCCCAAAAAAAACGTTTGTACGTTCAGCTCGAACAACCAAAAAGAAATTAAGACAGAATATGACAATGGTACACAGCGAGATGGATACCACAAAGGAGGGAAGAGACATGACCAAACAAAAACTCACACGGAAAATTTAATAGAAGAAAATGGTGAGAGAATTGTATCCACACTAGAACCAAAACTGGGGGTAAATGAGGATTTTAAATAACTTTTATGTGGCAACATGTCTGGGACATAATCAAAGAGAGAAGGGAAGAACCAGCAAATGTGATGTACGTGAAATGGAATATGAGAGACCCCAGTGTGCTAGTGACCACACAGTTCTGAGTTTCCAATGCCCCCCGTGAGAGTAAACTTGGAGAGAAACATAGCGTATGAAGGGGGAAACCGGACATCAAAAGAAGAGACTAAACAAGTATGAGAAAATTTTTGGATGCAGTGCAGTGAGAGAGAGAATGAAAAATAATGAATGAAATTGATTTCGTAGCTGGAAAGGGCCGGGTAGCAGAGGAGAAATTCTTACAGTGCTCAGGAGCAGAAAAAACAATGGAATGAAAAGGAGCGAACAGATGGTTCACTCAGAGATACAATGAGGCAAAAGCTAAAATTGCAAGATTGTAGAAGAATGTATAAAACAGTGAAAAGTAGAAAGCAAGGAAGAGAGCAGAGAAGCTAGAAACAAATATTCATGGGACACGAGGGCACAGCTTGACGTTACACATACAGAAGGTGAGTCGAGAGATATTAGGAACTATTTCTCCAGCCTCTGAGTGGTCCAGGAAGGTGGAAAGGACTGGACAGCAAATGGAGAGTCCAGATAAGGGGTCACCACCACATACGAGCAAACGCAACCCCGCCAAAAACCGAGTTGAGTGCCAGGGCCAGTGACACAGGTACAGGCACATTGCCAGGGCCAATGACACAGGTAAAGGCACATTGCCAATTTTCCTTTAACACCTCAGGCATAAAAAACATGTAAATACACGTTTCCTATAACAAACCTTGATGGCGCCAGAGACATTTCCAGTTCTCTTTGGAATTAATATATATATATGTTATTAAACCCAATTATATAATATGAATATATCATATAAATAATTAGTATATTATATATAGTATAGGATATAAATAAATACACTGCGATCTCTGCTGAAGGATGACTCGAAACCTATGAATCAGAGGTACGCGTGCTTTACCAATACTACCCACAGGTGGACCAATACCTGGAGTCCAGCTATGCGCTAGACTTGATCCAAGGCAGCCACTTTCAGGGAGAAGGCTCGTATGTTCGAGTCGTCCTTCAGCCAGAGACAAGTGTTTTGTGTATAATTTCGCCTTGCTGCTTGGGAATTCCTTGCATTGATTAATAATCACAAGTAAGGCTGAATGCATGCAAGGTTATGAATTAAAGGCTGTAAGCCTTCCTCCCTGAAAGCTGGCTGCCTTGGATCATATCTAGCGCAAGCTGGACATCAAGGTATGGTCCATGTGGGTAGATTGGAAAAGCGCATGCGTACCTTGTTCCAAGGTTCGCAAGGTTCAAGTCTCCTTCAGCCAAGATCAGTGTTTGTGTAATATTACGCCTGCTCTTGCGAATTCCTTTGCCATATATATTATATATATAAATATATATATATATTTTTAAAAAATATAAATTTTATATAAACAATTAAATATATATATATATATATAAAATATATATATAGTATAGAACACCTTGCCGTTTCCCACCAAGTCATGTGACCAGAAAAGTGAAATTATTATCATTCACGTCCATAACTGTCTTGCCAAAGGCAACACCTACACTTCAGTATAAAACCGCCCACATTAACACCCTCCTTCAGAGTTCAGACATGTAACTTCCCACCTCCAGATCAAGGTCGGCCTGCCGGTTTCCCTGATTCCTTTCATAAATGTTACCCTGCTCAACACTCCAACAGAAAGTCAAGTCCTAAAAACCTCGTCTCCACTCCTTCTGTCTAACACGCTCGCGAAATTGAAGAAGCCACCGTAAAAGAGGCAAGAAGCGACCTGGTTTTTAAACCCATGGTTGAGCTGGGATAAAGCAGTTGTGGTGAGAATCCACAAGTGTACCAGATTCTGATTACAGTGGGACGTCCTTGCTATTAACACTTTGTATATGTCCCGCATTTACGTACAAAATACAAACCATAGGATGGTTACAGTAGTAATTTCACAGCTTTAAGAGAAAAATTCTAAGATTTTTCTGGAAGCCTTTTTATCCTCTGTTCCCAAGGCCTGAAATATGGGTTATCATGAGACGATGCACCTGAGATGGCGAACCATACATAAGCAGAGAGTGCTTTATTTGAATACTGGTTCCAGAGGAGAGAGAAAAACCTGAATGTCACAGTCAGTGTCACACTACTGGATGACCAGTGTTTTCAACACATGAATACTAACACACTCGTCGTGAGAAGGAATATACCAGGAGTAAACCTATATATGGAGAGGGTGTCGGAAGACAACGCCCCCGGGGCTCACGGTCTGTGACCAGGAGGGATACATACGGTGACTGGAACGTGCAGTGACAATTTGTCTCTGTATTTCATCCTACAGCCCTCTTCCTCCTCTTTCACTCTCTTCTTCCTCTTCCTCCTCCTCTTTCACTCTCTTCTTCCTCTTCCTCCTCCTCGTCTTACTCCTCCTACTTAACCCTACCTTCCTTACTTTATATAACACAAATGGTCAGCACTAGTAGTTTGTATGGGAGGTGGGCGTGGCGCCAACCTCCACCCACGTGGGCGTGACGCAATGTATGGATAAATACTTCCTTATCACCCTCAAGGAATCAAAGTGAAAACACCAGGCAAATATCTCTCCTTATAAGAGACTAGAATCTCGTTCACTTCTTAAGAACTATTTATCTCACGGTACAGACACGCAGCCACGCGCCACACACACCACTCCCACCGCACGCACACATACACACACACACACACACACTACACACCACACACAACCGCCTAAACAATGTATTAAACAAGTGAACGTCTAATATAATTCGTACCTCACACCGACGGTTTAAAAACTGTCAGCAGCAATAAGGTACCTGGTTTTATCGACTGTGTGGGTCGCATCCTGGGGAACAAGATTAAGGACCCCAATGGAAATAAGTTAGACAGTGCCCTCGATGACGCAAGCTGACTTTCTTGGTTCTCCTGGGTGGCCTAACCCGCGGGGTTAAAAAATCCGAACGAATCTTATCTTAACAAAGAAAACAATACAATTGAAAAACAGCACATTACACTACCATGATAAAAGAAATGTTCTAGTTAAACACATCTGTGGAAGAGTAAGAAGGTCAATAAGCCACAAAGAACTTAACAGAGGCTACGCTATAGTGTCTCTGCAACATATAAGTGAGTTATGGTGATGGAGAGATGTGAAAATATTGTATGGAGAGAGACCGGGCCAACACTGCAACATTTGGATAGACAGGGCCACTACACTGCATACATTTGGAGAGACAGGGCCATACAACCTGCAACATGGAGAGGCAGGGCTTACACGTGCAATATCTGGAGAGAACCTGGGGCCTTACACCTGCAACATTTGGTGAGAGACAGGGCCATCCTACTGCAAATCTGGAGAGACAGGGCCCATACACTGCAACATTTGGGAAGAGGACAAAGGGCCATACACTGCAAACATTTTGTGAGAGGCAGTGTGCAGCCACTACACTGCAACATTTGGAGAGACAGGGCCATACACTGCAACATTTGGAGAGACAGGGCCATACACTGCAACATTTGGAGAGACAGGGCCATACACTGCAACATTTGGAGAGACAGGGCCATACACACTGCAAAATTGAGAGACAGGGCCAGTACACAGGCAATATTCTTGAAAGACAGGGGCCATACACAGCAATCATTTGGAGAGACAGGGCCATACACGTGCAACATTGTTGAGGGCAGGGCTCATACACATGGAGCACATTTGGAGAGACCAGGGCCATACACTGCAAAATCTGTGAGAGACAGGGCCATACACTGTAACATCCGCCCGTTAAGACACTCAAACAAAGGCAAGTCACTCCATTGTTAATGATGTCTGAAATGACTCACGAAATAGTAATTCACAGCTGCAGACGAATCACGGAACGGGTTTTGGGGAGGATGAAAGCCCTGAGAAGTAGTCCTATTTTAACTCACCAGGCTAAAGAGATTAATTCTTGAAATCGTATCACATATTGTGTAATTACCTGTATTGATGAAGTTGTAATATGGAAATTGAAACGTTACCAGCTGGTCTGACAAAGACCCATTTGGTGACCTCGTTATCCCCTGTTTTTTTATTTTTTTTTTATTTTGTTTTGGAGTTAACACTCACAGGAGAGCGCGGGTGTACAAATATAGCAGCTCAGGCGGCACTGTAGGTGAGATCATGCATACGATTGGCCTGCTAAATGGAACTTTTGGTCATGTGATCGAATCCTTGCCCCTGGCTCCCGTGTGGCTCCCAGGGAAAGAAGAGTCTAAACGCGTCATCGATGTGTTTTATCCCCTTGTATAGTGGAGTGGATCGAGAAGACAAACATTTATAAAAAATACATTTGGTCCTCTCCGACACTGATTTAAAATCATTCCATTTTTAGTTTTCACTGCTAAAAAAACTGTAAAGAATCTACTCAATAATAATATATATAGATGATATAATAATATATATAAATAAATATTATAATAAATAGAAATATATATATATATTTATATTATAAATCTATATATTATATATATTATAAGTGTGTGTATGTGATTGAGGAGAGCAAGAGAGGGAACAGGACAGACAAAGACAGACATACAGACAGATGCACTTTATTGAGAATTTTCTCTTGAAGAATACGTTACTTTTATCGTGAATAAGTGCGAATTTTAATAATAGATGGGCCTTAGTACGATATACAGTAATCACCAGACTGGGGTTAATGGACAATAAAGTAGCGGAACGTCAGAAGTATATTTATCACGTATTCGCTAGCATTTCACCCATAAAACCGCTCACCTGTAAAACAAGAAAACAAAAAAAATTAATTTAAAACAAAATAATAAACAATATGTTTGCAAGCAGGTGTACTACCGACGGCAGCAGTGGAGTGGAGTGTCGTGTTTGAACACTGTATATTAAGACCTAGACGAATTAGTGGAGGTTCTGAGGTGAGGAGTCCGAGGCTAGTCATACTCCTTCCCCCCGCCCCCTAAATTTACCCCCCCCCTCCCAAACTTTCACTTCATTCTTCAAAGCCTATTTAAGGAACGATGTGTGACCCGGGAAGAGCAGAAGCGTCTTTCTGCCTTCACTGCGTCGCCGCCTCGTACCGTCAGGTGGCGTAAGTCTGTGTAGCAGCGACTCTGGTGAGTCTAGCAGATATAGTCTGGGCGGAGGTACTGCATTTTGTCCCAGGTGTTTGAGATGTAGCCTCACAGATCCTCGGTGTCCCTTGGACACATGTACAGGTGCAACAGGAAGACGTGGATATCCTTGCTAATTTACTGTTGTTTTCAATTTATTCTCAACTTTCAAGCTGCAGTAAGGCAAATTCACTGAAATTGTGCGTTGTATCTTGTAGAATATATGAAAACATTGCAGGAATTATAAAGTGCTCTTTGAACGCTGAAGAATCTTAAAAGAGTAAGACCCGTTTTGGGATAAGTGTTTGAGATTTTCCTGCGACTCACTGAGGAAGTTTACATCAGGAAAATATATTTGATGTGTGAAACGTGCTCGACGTGTTGAACAGCATGACAGCACGCAGGGAGACTATCCAGCATTCTAAGAGGCTAAGACGACGGTCATACTAGTGCCCAAAGTGGAGGGATTATTACCGTCTCAGATGACCCAGTTTGCGGAGTCGTGCTGTGCCTACTCTCCGCTACCTTCCTGGAAGACTGTCGAGGGGACGGAGTGTAGTGGGATCAGACCATCTTCTACAAGCTTATCGGGCCGCATCAGTTAACTGTAAAGGACTCACGGAATCGTAATAACACATTGGCAAACAAACCAAATCCGGTGGGGATAGAACCCGCGGAATCTAGAGAGTCTCAAAACTGATCTCTTCTGATCGTGGGTTCTATCCCGCCCGTGGGGGGTAGGTTTTGTTTAACATGTAGTGCCACTACGCTGTCTCTTTCTTTAGCACTAACCAATTCTTTATCTGCATTTTCCCTCATGAAATTACAGTGAGTCGAAAGTGGACGTAAGAATTTTCCGACCCAGCCACCCAGTTAACTTATATTGTGGTTACCTCAACAAGGAATTCCCAAAACCTCTCACATACTGGACTGTAATGTTTACAGTGGTCTCCAGATGCAACCCGTTAGAAAACTTTAATAGGTAAGCTCGTCTTGCAACCGTGCCTGTCATTGTTAGTGAATTTTTTTTTCTTTCGAATACTACCTTTTAGCGAAAATATTTTGGGCGGCTGGCAACACCTGTGCACATATGACTACATTTTAATAAGAAAACGTTTCGCTCCGAGAGGTTTCGGCCCAGTCGTTGTGGTGGAGGGAGGTGAAGTTACATGAGAGGCGGTATATGAAGATGACGGAAAGTGACGCTCCGTGCGCAGTGTGACCACGTAACACTGTACTGGCGCAGTGTGACCATCGTAAGACTGTACTGCGCAGTGTGACCATCGAATACTTGTAACTGCGCATTGACCCATCGAAACACTGTACTGCGCAGTGTGACCATCGTAACACTGTACTGCGCAGTGTGACCATCGAAACACTGAACTGCGCAGTGTGACCAACGAAACACTTGTACTGGCCGCAGTGTAGCCATCGTAACACTTACTGCGCAGTGTGGACCATCGTAACCACTGGAATGCCATGGGCCCATCGAAACACTGAACTTGCGCAGTGTGACCATCGTAAAACTGTAACTGAGCGCAGTGTGACCGATCGTAACACTGTACTGCGCAGTGTGATGCAGCCTGTAACAAGTGACACTGTACTGCGGCAGTGTGGGCCAATCGTAAGCACTGTACCGCGCAGTGGACCATCGTAACATGTAACTCCAGCGCAGTGTGAACCATCGTACCACTTGTACTGCGCAGGAGATGACCATCGGTAACACTGTAACGCGCCAGTGGTGACCATGCGTAACACTGTACTGCCAGGATGACCATCCTTAACACTGACTGCGCAGGTACCATCGTATCACTTGGTACTGCGGCAGTGTGAAACCATCGTAACACTGTACGCGCAGTGGACATCGTAACACGGTCACGGCGCAAGGATGACCATCGTAACACTTGTAACTGGCACCCGACGTGTGACCATCGTAACACTGTACTGCGCAGTGTACCATCGTAAACACTTGTAGCTGGGCATAAATGACCATGCGAAACACGTACTGTGCGCATGTGACCATCGAAAGCACTGTCTGCGCAGTGTGACCATCGTAACACTGTACTGCGCAGTGTGACCATCGAAACACTGTAACTAATAGCGCAAGTGTGACCATCGAGCACATTGTTACTTAGCGCAGTGTGATCATCGAAACACTGTAATGCGCAGTGTGGGACCATCGTAACACTGTACTGCGCAGTGTGACCCCATCGGAACACTGTAACTGCGGCAGTGATGACCATCGTAAGCAACACTGTACAGCGCATGGTGACCATCGAAACATTGTACTGCGCATGTGACCATCGTGAAACAATGTACTGCGCAGAGTGACCATCGTAACACAGTACTGCGGCAGTGTGACCTATCGTAACACTGTACTCTGCAACAGTGTGACCATCGTAACATTGTACTACGCAAGTGGTGACCCATCGAAACATTTGTACTGCGCATTGTGACTCGAATCGAACACTGTACGCGCAGTGTGACCTCGAAGCATTGTACTTGCGCAGTGTTGAACCTTCAAGCATTTTACTGCGCAGTTGACCTATCGAAGTCAATAGTACTGCGCATGTGACCTTCGAAGCATGTACTGCGCGAGGTGTGACCATCGAAGCATTGTACGGCGCATGTGACCTTCTGAAGCATTGTAAACTGCGCAGTGAGACCTTCGAAGCATAGTACTGCGCAGTGTGACCACCGAAGCATTGTGCTAGCTCCGTGTGACGCTATCGAAGCATTTGTACGTGCTCAGTGTGACCATCGAAGCATTGTGAACTGCGCAGTGTGACCTTCGAGCATTGTACTGGCGCAGGTGACCTGGCGAAGCATTGTGACTGCGCAGTGTGACCTTCGAAGCATTGTACTGTGCAGTGTGACCACCGAAGCGATTGGTACTGCGCCCGTTGTGACCTTCGAAGCATTGCACTGCGCAGTGTGACATTCGAACATTGTACTGCACGCAGTGTGACCACCGAAGCATTGGTACTTGCGCAGGTGTGACCGGCTATCGAGAGCATTCACGCGCATGTGACATTCGAAGCATTGTTACTGCGCAGTGTGACCACCGAAGCATGTACTGCGCTATGGTGTCCTTCGAAGCCTATACTGCCGCAGTGTGACCTTCGAACATTGTACTGCGCAAGGGGAACCAAAGTACCGGATTGGGGTTGAGATATGAGGATGGAAAGCAAGATTTTCAAGAGCAGATTTATCACCGTGTTTTGACGCTTCCCCCTTGATTATAATAATAATATGAGGAGTAATATGTGGTCTCTACCGCCTTCGTAATATGTTGATTCTGTGTTTGGCGTATTGTTGAAAGCAGAACTAGGCTCTCTCTCATTAGTAACTGTACTGAAACCTATGTATGAATTTATGAACTGGGCAGCTTATCACACCACACACACACACACACACACCCACACACACACACCACCACATCACACACCCAACACTCACAACCCACACACACACACACACACAAACACACACACACAGGCACAAAATACAAACACACACACAGCACACACACACACACACACACACACACACACACAACACAAACACAACACACACACACACACACCACCACACACACACACACACACAACACACACACACAGTCAAACACACAAGCACGTCCAAGAAGTTAGAGAAAGTACAAAAGATTGCAACAAGGCTAGTTTACAGCCAGGGGGAAGATGGGTAGGGCGTAGGTATAAAGGATGCGGATTTAGAAAGGTTTGAGTATGGAAAGAAATAATCGTGACTGATAGTATACTGATTCAGCATATTAAACATTGGAGGCTATACAGAAAAATATCATGGGAACATGATAACGACATACAAGATACGGGCGTGAAAAAGATAAGGTGGACCGAACAGGATGTTCCAGAGATGGGACAACAGAAACAAGGGGTCACAAGTAGAAGCTGAAGATCGGACGAGTCCACAGGGACGTTTAGGGAAGTATTACTTACAATCAGAGAGTCCGTCGAGGAAGTGGTAAATAGCCTAGCATGTGGTGACGATGGAAGGCATGAACCAAACATAAGCTTTAAAGAACGAGGTATGACCAAGCTCGATGAAGCACCGAGAGAGAGAAAAGAGAGAGGAGGACCATAGTAGCGATCGGAGATGAAGAGGCGGTTGTGGGGCCCAGGAGCTACTATTTCTCGGCAACAAACGAACACTAAGCGCTAAACCCACAATAGGTGGAGTCTACACACGTAACTACGAAGCAGAGGGGAAGGAAGGTTAAGAACTCGAGAAGTTGTCCTGTTTTGCATATTGATGTGGAAGTTTAAAGAGGAGAATTAAATCTTCTGATGACGCTAGGGCAGTACTTGCACAGAGACCATGGACAACTGACGTCACTGGTCCAGGGCAACTGGCTTCTCGAATTTAATCTGCCAAATGCAAAGTCCAATGAAGATAGGGGAAGGCACAGAAGACCACAGAACAGCGTATGGCTAGGTGGCCAAAGACTGCAAACCTCACTCAAGAGAAAGAATCTTGGGGTGAGTAATAACACCGCGCATGTCTCCGGCAGCACACATCATCAGATAACTGCTGCTGCATATGGGCGCCTGGCAACCTGAGAACAGCATTCCGATAACTAGTAAGGAATCATTCAAGACACTGTACACAGTACACCGTGTATGTCAGGCCCATAACTGAGTATGCAGCACCTGTTTTGGAACCCGCACTTGATAAAGCACGTCAAGAAACTAGAGAAAGTTCAAAGGTTTGCGACAAGGTTAGTTCCAGAGCTAAGGGGATGTCCTATGAAGAAAGATTAAGGAAATCGACTGACGCCACTGGAGGACAGGAGGGTCATGGGAGACATAGGATAACGACATATAAAATACTTCGTGGCATAGACAAGGTGGGAACAAAGACTGGATGTCCGGGGAGGGACACAGAACAAGAGGCCACAATTGGAAGTTGAAGACACAAATTTTTTTTGAAAAGTTCAGGAGAGATCGTAGGAAGTATTTCTTCAGTCTAGAGTTGTAAGGCAGTGGAATAGCCTAGAAAATGACGTAGTGGAGGCAGGAACCATACACAGTTTTAAGACGAGGTTTGATAAAGCTCATGGAGCGGGGAGAGAGAGGGCCTAGTATCAACCGGTGAAGAGGCGGAGCCAGGAGCTAGGACTCGACCCCTGCAACCACAAATAGGTGAGTACAAATAGGTGAGTACACACACACACACCAAAGTTATTTAAAGAATAAACAGAACTAAATTATCTTCTCTGGGATATGTTTGGGATTTTATTGGAATAAGGTAAGCTGGTGGACCGTATGTCTGTGTCACTAACAAGCTCTGTTAGTGACACAGGCATACAGTCTAAAGCTAAGGCCTCTTAACTAGCGAACAGTTCACTTTTCATCAGCAAATTCATGCACATTACATCACGTCTGTTTACTGTCTGCTGCTTCAGTCACTGCAGGTACTAAACACACCACGTAAAAACAAGTCAGGTGAAACGGCGTTTTTTTGCTGAAAATGCGCAGTACCCCTGAAAGGCCCAGGATTCCATTTAACCCGTCTATTCCGATGACCGTACCTTGCCACGGCAGTCTTTTACACACTCGCCTTCAGTACCCAAAAACATTCACCAACAATTCGGCGTTTACTGCGACCCAACACTTAGGACAGCAATACTCTTGTCTGACGTAATACAGAAACTCTGACCTCCCCAGATGTCCTGTACACACACGCCAAGCAACTTCATATGTATAAAGTATACGAATATGTTATAAAGGATACGAACAATTGCATCACCTAAATGGATTAAATTTCAATAAGATAATAACACACCAGTACCGATTAAAAAGAAATTAGAAAATTATGCACAGCTGCCTGCGAGAGGAGGTCAGTCTGTATTGTTAGTTTCTATCCTTCTAAGTGTTTTGCTTTACGTGCGTCAGGTCTTGCAGAAGGTTTACGCGGCCCACCACATTAAGGGGCAATTTTCACACACACACTTTTACCTTCTCCAAACAGCGCCACCTCTCGCTAATTGAACATACGCCGCGAAATAACAGCAGACTTTTACATCGATGTTCTGACGCAAGTGTAGTAGGTTGAGAGGGCAGCCCCTGGTCTTCTCTCTCGTACTCGTATATAGTATATTAATAGTACAGCGTCTTGTGTTTTGTACTACAAAGTTCAGGGCTTAGTAGCAAGGCTCCCTGAGCCACAGGTATGTGGCTCTGCGTTTTCATCCAGTTGTTTCTCTATGATTAAATAGTGTGGAAATTTATTATAATGTTAGAATTGAATTAAAAAACAGTGAAAATTATATTTAAGGTTCCGATATTACATGAATGATCTGAAGTTTACTCTATTAGCGCTCCTCTTATAAACTCACCTTCAATAATGACTACACCACTGAAATTGGTCAATCACTATCATCCAATGACTTTTTCTTTTACACATTAACACTAACTTTCTTTCTCAACTCTTCCCCTTAATTTAAAGAATCAGGGAATAACGAAGAGTGACCATTGGGTTAATTAAGAATGCGGAGAGGCCAACTGGAGGAGCCTGAAGGCTCGTAATGAAAATGTATAGAGTAACTGAAAACACGATAACCAAGAGACAAGCAGGAGACCTAAAAAATGAAATAACATCAAGGGCCAAAAGGGAACCCAAAGTTACTCCACAGCCAATAAAGAGAAAGACGACAGTGCCGGAACAAGCGATAATCAGAGGAGGGAGAAGGGACTCTGTTAAGAATGGCTTGAGATATGTGGAAGTGCCTTAGCAAGGCTTCGAAGAAGTGGTTAACAAAGTAAGTTGGAGAACTTATGGAAAGACAGCGGTCAGTCTGAACATAGCGCAAGAATGTAACCAGAGAGTATCATGCACAAGCGAAAGAAGTGACGAGGCTACTACATGAGCCTGTATAAAACAAGAATGCAGACAGTAGAAGCCCAACAGGTGATATGACCCAGTAGAAAAGACATTCACCAGTCCTCGCCAAATCAGCAACAGCTGCCAGAAAATTGGAAAGGGCAAAAGTGGTCAGATACAACAAAAAAAAAAATAGGCATTACAACAAGCCCTATCAGAGCCAGCATCAATACATGCAGACTGGTCAAAAGGTTTGGAGAGTGAAACAAAGTACATGGTGTTAGGACCCTGAATAACAAGAATTTTTAATTATGCATTTTATGGTATGAAAATTTGGTCTAATAAATTTACGGATTCTACGACAAAGTCACAGAGATAAAATAAAAAGACCGGGTTGGGTGGACTGCATTTTCTTGGATTGTAAAAAAGCATTTGATACAGTATAACCACAAATAGATTTAGTCTAAAATTGCAAGAACGAGCAGGTAAAAAAAAAAACACAGTGGATTAAAGAGTATAAAGACGAGAGAAAGCAAAATAAAAGTTAGGGATTAATAATGCGAATGGGAGAGTACCGAGTATAGTTCCGCGAACGTCAGAGTTAGGATAGACCTCTACTCTTCCAATACACATGATGACCTACCAGGGATAAAAGTTCCTACGTCTCCGACGATGTAAAACTAATAGGTAGAATAAGAACAGGAGAGGACGATAATAATTCCTAGAGAGACTCACAGACTGCAATTGTTCGAGACATGTGGCTTCGCTATTCAACCAAAACTACTGAATGTCACTTGTTTTAGAGAGGCGAAGAAGACGACATAGAATACAACAAAGAAGGAGAGAAGCTGCAAATATCTACATCTAAAAAGACAACCCAGGCATATCACCATAAATACACATGAGCTGTATAACGCGAGGGCAAAGAAGACTAACAAACCTTCATAATAGCATTCAGAAACTTGAAGTAAAGAAACCCTCAGTTACCCATATATATGGTATATTAAGCCAATTATTAGAATACGCGGGCCACAGCATGACGCACACGAACCAAGCTATAAGAAACGTAAGTGACCAGGTTTGTCAACGAAGCTATTACAAAAACTGAGTAGGTGCACTGTGAGAGGCATGAGGAGCTAAACCTGACCCACCCTGGCAGAGAGAGGACAAGGGAAACGTGATTACAAAAATACAAAATCCTAAGATAGATAGGGCAGATTGGACAGACTGATTTAGAGGACCAAAGTGAAGGGTGAGACAGGAAAGAAAAGAGACTAGATTGGAAGCCATAGGGATTTTTAGGAGGTATTACTCTATCTCAGGGGAATTAGAAGTGAAGAACTTGGAAGAGGACAGTAGTGGGAGTGGTAAATCAATACACAGCTTCAAGAGTAGCTATGATATGGGGCCAAGAAGCCATAAACTCAATGATTTCCCCTCAAAATTTTTCAGGAACTTGCTGTGAGACTCGACCCGCCACACACACACACATACACACACACACACACACTACAACACAGCGACACGACACACCACACACACGACACACACACGACGATAACACACACACACGACACATTACATCTCTAAATTGTTAATCATATATTTTTCATACGAGAACAACACAAACAATGATCAACAATAATTCACCAGAACTTTATATCTTAGTTCAGTTTGTAGAACAGATACCACAATGAAAATATTAACAAAAATACTGAAGTAAGAGTGAAAAAAGATATAAAAAAAAAAAAACAGCAACAATAGAAAAAGCATAATCAATAGCCAAGAAAAAGTTTGAACGATAAATATAGTTTTTTAAGAATAAAAATAAATTCACTGGAAGACAAAAATCCGTGACACCTGAGTATACGCTTTAAATATGTTATAAAAAATATATACCCACGGAAAATTTTTTGTAAACCCTGGTAGGGTATACAAAAGGAGTTTACGTTTTTATGAACCCAAAAATAGACACAGATACTGAGGTTGCGAATTAACAATTTTTTCCTAAGGTTTAAAATTTGTTAAAATCGGGAAATAGATTTGGTGGAAGGTAGGGTGCTGGTTTACGAAAGGTGGGCGCTTCTTGTTTTCTATAAAACCTTGACCTTGACCCCCGGCGTGAAACGGGCTGGGTTTGGAAAAATTTTTTTGTTAGGGGTTGGGTTTGAGAAGGAGCGCCTCATGGGCCGTGGGCTTGCTGCGTGTTCCGCCTGTCTTATGTTTCCCTGGTACACTCACTCTGGGGCCCTATATTAGTAATCCTTTTCATTTTAAAAAGCGGTAGTAATTTTTTTGTACCCCGGGCCCATTCTCTGGAAAGTCAGTCGGTACCAGAGGGGAAAAAGCATTCACCATCACTCGTTAACTGTCCATTATAATTATAGGCATCGTCATAAAAAAACCCCAGTTGACACTGTGCACATTGGGTATGTTTGTTTTGTAGATTTTCGCCACCAGTGGCTTTATCAAGGACAAAAAAAGGGTAGACTGTAAAGAAAGGGGAAAAACATCCCCCCGCCTAGTACAGGTATAGAGCCCCGCTACACAGTCTTAGTTATTCACCGTTGGATTGCATGACACTGTATTGATTGCAATTGTTGTATAATCCCCAATCTGCAACCTCCTCGCTGGGCTATCAAGTTATGCGCCATAGCTAGCACGTTTAGACAAAAATCCAACAAGGCAGTTTACTGACCCCCTCACTAAAAACAGCAAGCCAAACTCGTAAAGTTAGTTCGGGTTTTCAACGCCTCCCAGCAACATAAGGGGGATTACCAATAGACCCCTGGCTGTCTTCAAGCAGGTTTGACAAGCACCTAAAGTCGGTACCTGACCAGCGGGAGTGGCTCGCGTTGGATTTGGGGCACCCGCAGTAGCGCCCCGGTTTATCAGGCTCTGATCCACCTGGGCCTGGTCACAACCGGGCGCGGGGGGGTGACCCCAGAACTTTTCCAGGTAAAAATCCAGGTACTCCGTTCTTCACCCTCCACAGGGTGTTAGATGCCCCTCTTACACACACCACGTCGTGTTAGATGCCCACATTTTTTCACACTCCACGGGGGAGTTTGATGCCCCCCTTTCACACTCTCACAGGCGGGTTGAGCCCCCTCTTACACACCTACGGCGTGTTTGATCCCCCTCTTACAACTCTCACGGCCCTGTTTGATGCCCATCTTTCACCTCTCACAGGCGGTAGGCCCCCTTTTTACACTCTCACAGGCTGTTTGATGCCCCATTTTTCACACTCCACAGGCGTGTTAGATCCACTTTACACGCTTCACAGGGGTGTTAGTGCCCACATCTTAAAACCCCTCTACAGCGAGTTTTATGCCCCACTTACCCTTCTCACAGGCGAGTTTGATCCCCCTCTTTCACACTCTCACAGGGCGTGTTTGATGCCCACATCTTAAATCTCACAGGCGATTTGATGCCCCATTTACACACTCTCAAGGCGTGTTAGATCCCCCTTTACACACTCTCCAAGGCGTGTTTGATGCCCCCCTCTTTCACATCTCACAGATGTTAGATGCCCATTTACGCATCTCAAGCGTGTTAATTTCCCACATCTTTCACACTCTCACAGGCGTGTTAGATGCCCAATCTTACCCTCTCCAGTCGAGTTTGAGCCCCATCTTTCCCCTCACAGGCGATTTGTGCCCCCTCTTTCACACTCTCACAGGCGTGTTTGATGCCCCCTCTTACCACTCTCCCGGCGGTTAGTGCCCCCTCTTACACACTCTCACAGGCGTGTTAGATGCCCCATCTTAACACCTTTCACAGATTTTAATGCCCCATCTTACGCACTCTACAGGCTGTTGTCCACATCTTAAACCCCCTTCACAGGGGGTGTTTGAGCCCCATCTTAACCCCTCACAGGCGGTTTTATGCGCCATCTTTTCAAAACTACCAAATCTCTTACCAGCGATTTTTCACGTTTCATACAACCTTTTCCCTTTCCCCATCAATGCCTTCATAAAAAATTATACACTATAACCACACAGGTGAGCTGAAACTTATCAAGACGTTCGGGCCGACCTGGGCTGCCCGGTGTCCCTACCTTATGATAACCGCTCCCAAATTTTCTGTGACCTAAGCGCTCTTGTCTTATATATGATTTCTCTCTCATACTTGTGTATCTGCCGAAGAGGACCCCTTGCGGGGTGTCGAAAAATACAAGCTTTGGTTTTTGTTTCTTTCCAAGGGTTTGGTGTTTTGGTTTTCTGGATTTTAACTTTTTCGATTACACAAGGAGAGTCAGGGGCCCGTAAACTGGGGACCCCCAATCAACAATATTTTTTGTCGCTAAAATAGAGAAGAGAGTAAAACTACATGTGTTTACATGCTTAAATATAAATCGTTCAAGTTTTACGGCAACTATTCCTCTCAGTGTATACACATTTTTGGGTTTGGGACAAACCATTATAATATACACAAATTGTGCTCCCCGTGGGGGCTTGACCCTAAAGATGCAAAAAAACCAAGGGGGGAGGGGTGTGAATGATATCTCTATTCCCTTTGTGTTGCAATCAGCATATATCAGGACTTGCACTGCTGCGTAATGCAACTATGAAGCGGGAGGACTCGTGCAGGGTCAAGTTCCCCGGGCCCCCTGGATATAAGGCAAAGTCTCCCTGTTTGACAAATTGTCGAGAAGTAGTATCCCTTTGTTTTCATGTGTTTTTTAAAATTTTGTGTTGTGGTGTTTTGACGTCAGAAAACGGAAGTTCTCTGGAGATAGTAAACAGGGTTTCCGGAGAAACCCCGGAAAGGAAATCTCTGGAGACATTAAAAGAAGTATCTTGGGGCATTAAAAAGAATATCTCTGGAGACATTAACAGAAAATACTTGGGGACTTAAACGAAGTATCTCTGGAGACATTAAACAGAAGTATCTCTGGAGACATTAAACAGAATACTCTGGGACATTAAACAGAAGTACTCTGGAGATTAAACAGAAGTATCTCTGGAGAATTAAACGAAAATTTGGGGGAAAAGTAAACAGTAATAAAATCTGGGGACAGTTGTCGTCAGGTGATCAGTCAGAGCTGCAACCTTGGGTTTATCGAGGCTCTTACAGTGGGTTTAAAAAGCAACCCCAAGATTCCGTAGCAATATTTTTTTTTTACCATTAGACAATAAAATATCAACTTCGAGTTTAAAAAAAAAAAAATTCTAATATGAGAGATAAAATATCTACGTTTTGTTCCTGTCTTTATTTTCCCAAAAGAAGACAGAAAGTTAACCCGGGAAATGAACGGAATTTTTGATACTTTGGTGAGTTTTTTTTCTGCTACCCAGAGGGTTTACCGTTTTGGTGCCAAGTGTCGGGCATAAAAGGGGGGATTGATGAGGATTTTTTACTTCTGAATGTCTGAGAGAACTTCTAAATTTGGACCATAAAATTTCTTGCCGTATTGAGATGTGAGGTTGAAACATCCTCGCTGATGGCGTTGAGCTGGCATGAGTGACTTAAAAACCCCGTAGAAAAAAGTGGAAAAGAGCCGCGGTTAAAAAAAGAAGTAACTTCTCTGCTGGGATATAAACTCCTTCGCTAGGACTAAAATTAAGGAGTTTGGCAGCGTAGTATCTCCCTCTGTAAGTCAACAGGGACTCGAAAGTAACTCCTGAAACAACACATCTCAGTAGACATGAGTAAATGATAAGATTACAGCAGAGATCTCTGTTTTTACTAAACAATGAGGGGGGGGGCAGCATTATCATAAAAACCAAAAGAAAATTAACACACGTTGCATTAACGTCCCCTCATGCGCAACTTAATGCGGATTTAAGAAGTACCAAAAATAGCTGGTTGACGCACACAGGCTCAAAGCATATAAACAAAGGAGAAAAAAAAAACATGTACACAAAATAAAAACAAAATCTCGCAAAATTCACCAGTGTGAGTGACTCTGCGGACTTTGTTCCAAGTCTCCACTGCAGTGGACGCTACACTGCAGTGGACGCTACACTGCGTCCTGTATAAATTATACAAAGTGTCAACACAGTGTTGAGGTCAGCAATACATCACGACAGCAACACAACTTGATGCATGTGCCAACCTGAGCTACTCTAAGACTCTTGTTGTTTGTCTAGTTAAGAGTGATTTATCCGGCTCAGTCAAGGAGCTCCAGTGTTCCGCTTGATGCATGTATATCATCTTTCTAACATACATTATGCTGGAGGTTTTATTAATTCATGATTCACATTATATTATTAGGAAAAAATACACATGAGGATCCCAGAAGCGGATCGAAATATACAGACTAATTAATCTCCTGATTTTCTGTCTCATTGTGGGTTATTATTGAGCACACACACACACACACACACACACACACACACACACACACACACACACACACACACACACACACATATACACACACATACAAAGAGACCTGGACAGACTGGACACCTGGTCCGGCAAATGGCTTCTCGAATTTAATCCTGCCAAATGCAAAGTCATGAAGATAGGGGAAGGGCACAGAAGACCACAGACAGAGTATAGGCTAGGTGGCCAAAGACTGCAAACCTCACTCAAGGAGAAAGATCTTGGGGTGAGTATAACACCGAGCATGTCTCCAGAAGCACACATCAATCAGATAACTGCTGCAGCATATGGGCGCCTGGCAAACCTGAGAACAGCATTCCGATACCTTAGTAAGGAATCGTTCAAGACACTGTAAACCGTGTATGTCAGGCCCATACTGGAGTATGCAGCACCTGTTTGGAACCCACACTTGATAAAGCACGTCAAGAAACTAAGAAGTACAAAGGTTTGCGACAAGGTTAGTTCCAGGCTAAGGGAATGTCCTATGAAGAAAGATTAAGGGAAATCGGCCTGACCACACTGGAGGACAGGAGGGTCAGGGGAGACATGATAACGACATATAAAATACTGCGTGGAATAGACAAGGTGGACAAAGACAGGATGTTCCAGGGAGGGGACACAGAAACGAGAGGCCACAATTGGAAGTTGAAGACACAAATGAGTCAGAGAGATAGTAGGAAGTATTTCTTCAGTCATAGAGTTGTAAGGCAGTGGAATAGCCTAGAAAATGACGTAGTGGAGGCAGGAACCATACACAGTTTTAAGACGAGGTTTGATAAAGCTCATGGAGGCGGGAGAGAGAGGGCCTAGTAGCAACCGGTGAAGAGGCGGGGCCAGGAGCTAGGACTCGACCCCTGCAACCACAAATAGGTGAGTACAAATAGGTGAGTACACACACACACCGCAGACGGAGTACAGTCTAGGGGGCCAGAGACTACAAACCTCACTCAACGAAAAAGATCTTGGGGTGAGTTAACACCAGGCACATCTCCTAAAAGCGCACATCAACCAATAACTGCTGCAGCTTTTGGGGGCGCCTAGCAAACCTCAGAACAGCATTCCGACATCTTAATAAGAATCATTCAGGACCCTGTACACCGTGTACGTTAGGCCCATATTGGATATGCGGCACCAGTTTGGAAAACCCACACCTAGCCAAGCACGTGAAGAAACTAGAGAAAGTGCAAAGGTTTGCAACAAGACTAGTCCAGAGCTAAGAGGTATGTCTACGAGGAGAGGTTAAAGGGGAAATCAACCTGACGACACTGGGGACAGGAGAGATAGGGGGGACATGATAACGACATACAAAACACTGAGAGGAATTGACAAGGTGACAAAGACAGGTGTTCCAGAGATTGACACAGTAACAAGGGGACACTTTTGGAAGCTGAAGACACAGATGAAAACACAGGGATGTTAGGAAGTATTTCTTCAGCCACAGAGTATCAGTAAGTGGAATAGTTTGGGAAGCGATGTAGTGGGGGCAGGATCCATACATAGCTTTAAGCAGAGGTATGATAAAGCTCACGGCTCAGGGAGAGTGACCCAGTAGCGATCAGTGAAGAGGCGGGGCCAGGAGCCGACTCGACCCCCGCAACCTCAACTAGGGGAGTACAACTAGGTGAGTACACACACACACACACAAAACACACACACACACACACACACACACACACACACACACACTTACACACAAAACCTACACACACACACACACACCACACACACACACACACACACAACACACTTACACACACACACACACACATACACACACACATACACATATACACACACACACATACACACGCATACACACACATACATACACATACACACACAACATACACACACACATACACACACATACATACACACACACATACACACATACATACACACACACACACACATACATACACACACACACGCACACATAGCATCGAGAATCAAGACTGACCCGAAACTGTTGTATAGCCACATCAGGAGGAAGACAACAGTCAAAGACCAGGTGATCAGATTAAGGACAGAAGGTGGAGAACTCACAAGAAATGATCAGGAGGTATGTGAGGAGCTGAACAGGAGATTTAAGGAAGTTTTTACAGTAGAGACAGGAAGGGCTGTGGGAAGACAGCACAGAAGGGAACATCAAGAGGGAATATACCAACAAGTGTTGGATGACATACGAACAACTGAGGAGGAGGTGAAGAAGCTCTTAAGTGACCTTGACACCTCAAAGGCGATGGGACCGGACAACATCTCCCCATGGGTCCTTAGAGAAGGAGCAGAGATGCTGTGTGTGCCTCTAACCATAATCTTCAACACATCCCTTGAAACTGGGCAACTACCTGAGAAATGGAAGACAGCTAATGTAGTCCCCATATTTAAGAAAGGAAACAGAAACGAGGCACTAAACTACAGACCTGTGTCTCTGACATGTATTGTGTGCAAAGTCATGGAGAAGATTATCAGGAGGAGAGTGGTCGAACACCTGGAAGGAACAAGATTATAATTGAAAACCAAGCATGGGTTCATGGAAGGCAAATCTTGTATCACAAACCTCCTGGAGTTTTATGACAAGGTAACAGAAGTAAGCACGAGAGAGAGGGTTGGGTAGATTGCGTTTTCCTAGACTGCGGGAAGGCCTTTGACACAGTTCCCCACAAGAGATTAGTGCAGAGCTGGAGGATCAGGCACACGTAAAGGAAGGGCACTGCATGGATAAGGGAAACCTGACAGGGAGGCACCAACGAGTCATGGTACGTGAAGAGGTTCACAGTGGGCGCCTGTTACGAGCGGGGTCCACAGGGGTCAGTTCTAGGACCAGTGCTATTTTTGATATATGTGAACGACATGATGGAAGGAATAGACTCTGAGTGTCCTGTTCGCAGATGACGTGAAGTTGATGAGAAGAATTAAATCGGACGAGGATGAGGCAGGACTGCAAAGAGACTGGAGAGGCTGGACATGTGGTCCAGTAACTGGCTTCTCGATTCAATCCAGCCAATGCAAAGTCATGAAGATTGGGGAGGGGCAAAGAAGACCGCAGACAGAGTATAGGCTAGGTGGACAAAGACTACGACCTCACTCAGGAGAAAGACCTTGGGGTGACCATAACACCGAGCACATCACCGGAGGCACACATCAACCAAATAACCGCTGCAGCATACGGGGCGCCTGGCAAACCTGAGAATAGCGTTCCGATACCTTAATTAAGGAATCGTTCAAGACACTGTACACTGTGTATGGTAGGCCCATACTGGAGTACGCAGCACCAGTCTAGAACCCACACCTGGTCAAGCACGTCAAGAAGTTAGAGAAAGTACAAAGGTTTGCAACAAGGCTAGTCCCAGAGCTCAAGGGAATGTCGTACGAGGAAAGGTTAAGAGAAATCGGACTGACGACACTGGAGGACGGAAGGGTCAGGGGAGACATGATAACGACATACAAGATACTGCGGGGAATAGACAAGGTGGACAGAGACAGGATGTTCCAGAGAGGGGACACAAGGACAAGGGGTCACAACTGGAAGCTGAAGACTCAGACGAGTCACAGGGACGTTAGGAAGTATTTCTTCAGTCTAGAGTTGTCAGCAAGTGGAATAGCCTAGCAACGTGAAGTAGTGGAGGCAGGAACCATACATAGTTTTAAGAAGAGGTATGACAAAGCTCAGGAAGCAGAGAGAGAGAGGATCCAGTAGCGATCAGTGAAGAGGCGGGGCCAGGAGCTGAGTATCGACCCCTGCAACCACAATTAGGTGAGTACAATTAGGTGAGTACACATACACACACATACATACACACACACATACACACAAACACACACACACACACACACACACATAGGAAAATCAGTAAACGAGATGATGGAATATGTGGCAACAAAGTGCAAGGAGGCAGAGGAAAGGTTTGTTCCCAAGGGAAACAGAAATAATAGGAAGACCAAAACGAGTCCTTGGTTTACCCGAAGGTGTAGGGAGGCAAAAACTAAGTGCAACAGAGAATGGAAAAGGTACAGGAGGCATAGGACCCAGGAAAACAAGGAGATTAGTAGAAGAGCTAGAAACGAGTGTGCACAGATAAGGAGGGAGACCCAGAGACAGTATGAAAACGACATAGCATCGAAAGTCAAATCTGACCCGAAACTGCTGTATAGCCACATTAGGAGGAAGACAACAGTCAAGGACCAGGTGATAAGGCTGAGGAAAGAAGGTGGAGAACTCACAAGAAACGATCAAGAGGTATGTGAGGAGCTCAACACGAGATTTAAGGAAGTATTTACAGTAGAGACAGGAAGGACTCTGGGGGGACAGATCAGATGGGGACACTAGCAAGGAAAAACACCAAACAAGTGTTGGACGACATACTACAGATTGAGGAGGAGGTGAAAAACTGCTAAAGGGACATCGATACCTCAAAGGCAATGGGACCGGACAACATCTCCCCGGGTCCTTAGAGAGGGAGCAGATATGTTGTGCGTGCCACTTACCACAATTCTTCAACAACGTCCCTGGAAACTGGGCAACTACCTGAGGTATGGAAGACGGCAAATGTAGTTCCCATTTTTAAAAAAGGAGGCAGAAAAGAGGCACTAAACTATAGACCTGTGTCATGACGTGTATAGTATGCAAAAGTTATGGAGAAGATTATCAGGAGGAGAGTGGTGGAGCACCTGGAACGGAACAAGAGTATAAATGCCAATCAGCACGGATTCATTTGGGAAGGGGAAATCCTGTGTCACAAACCTTCTGGAGTTTTATGATAAAATAACAGAAGTAAGACACGAGAGGGGAGGGGTGAGTTGATTGCATCTTCTTGGACTGCAAGAAGGGCCTTTGACACAGTTTTCCCCACAAAAGATTAGTGCAGGAAGCTAGGATCAGGCGCATATAACAGGAAGGGCACTGCAATGGATCAGAGAATACCTGACAGGGAGGCAACAAGAGTCATGGTATGTAATGATGTATCACAGTGGGCACTGTGACGAGCGGGGTCCCACAGGGGGCGGTCCTAGGACCAGTGCTATTTTTGGTTTTACGTTGAACGACATGATGGAAGGGTTAGGCTCAGAAGTGTCCCTGTTTGCAGATGATGTGAAGTTAATGAGGAGAATTAAATCAGGTGAGGACCAGGCAGGACTTCAAAGGACCTGGACGACTGGACACCTGGTCCAGCAAATGGCTTCTCGAATTTAATTTCCCGCCAAATGCAAAAGTCACGAAGATAGGGGAAGGGCACAGAAGACCACAGACAGAGTATGGCTAGGTGGCCAAAGACTGCAAACCTCACTCAAGGAGAAAGATCTTGGGGTGAGTAAAACCCCGAGCATGTCTCCGGAAGCAACATCAGTCAGATAACTGCTGCGCATATGGGCGCCTGGAAAACCCTGAGAACAGCATTCCGATACCTTAGTAAGGAATGTTCAAGACACTGGTAAACCCTGTATGTCAGGCCCATACTGGGGGTATGCAACACCTGTTTGGAATCCGCACTTGATAAAGCACGTCAAGAAACTAGAAGAAAGCACAAAGGTTTGCGACAAGGTTAGTTCCCGAGCTAAGGGGAATGTCCTATGAAGAAAGATTAAGGGAAATCGGCCTGACCACACTGGAGGACAGGAGGGTCAGGGAAGACCATGATAACGACATATAAAATACTGCGTGGAATAGACAAGGTGGACAAAGAAGGATGTTCCAGGGAGGGACACAGAAACAAGAGGCCACAATTGGAAGTTGAAGACCCCAAATGAGTCAGAGAGATAAATTTGGAAGTATTTCTTCAGTCATAGAGTTGTAAGGCAGTGGAATAGCCTAGAAAATGACGTAGTGGAGGCAGGAACCATACACAGTTTTAAGACGAGGTTTGATAAAGCTCATGGAGGGGGAGAGAGAGGGCCCAGAGCAACCGGTGGGAAAAGGCGGGGCCAGGAGCTAAGACTCGACCCCCGCAACCACAAATAGGTGAGTACACATACACACACACATTTTACACACCACACACACACACACACACACACACACCCCACACACACACACACACAGAGAGGATCCAGTAGCGATCAGTGAAGAGGCGGGGCCAGGAGCTGAGTCTCGACCCCTGCAACCACAATTAGGTGAGTACAATTAGGTGAGTACACACATACACACACATACATACACACACACACACTTACACACGCACACAACACATAACACACACGCACGCACACACCACACACACACATACACACACATACATACACACACACACACCACACACACCACACACACACACACACACACACATACACGCACATACATACACACACACACATACACCACAACACACATCACACACACACACACACACACACACACACATACATACACACACACACACACATACACATACATGCATACACACACACACACACACACACCACACTTACACACACACACACAACACACATGATAACTAGCACACCCCACACACACACATACAAAACACACACATACATACACACACACACACCACCCCCACACACACACGAACAGACACAAAACACATTGTAACTAACACACATACACACACATAATATGTCGTACCTAATAGGTAAAACTGGTCAATTAGCAAAAACTCATTTAAAATTAAGTCCTTTCTAAAATTTTCTCTTATACGTTTAAAGATATATTTGTTTCATTTACGTTAATGTAAAAATTAATAATTTTGTACTAAAAGAACCTTAGAAAATTTACCTGACCTTATTATAACAAGTGCAATTTAATTTTGCCTAATCCAACTAAATATATTTTAGATAAGTTTATAATAATTTAATAATAAACAAACACAATGAAATATATTTTTTTTCGTTAGTTTCAGAATAGTTTTTGCGAAATGATTGCATACACAAATTTTCGCTTGTCTTATTCGGCAAGAAAACCGTTGCTATTTAAGCCAAAATCGCAAGTTTTACCTATTCGGCACTATCTATCTATATATATATATATATATATAGATATATATATATATATATATTATATATATATATTATATATATATATACATACACAAGAAATTACAGTAAAATATAGAAAAAATACTACATTGAAAAAATAAACAGGACAAGCTGAGCGCTTTCATGTGTTTACACGCATCTTCAGAGGAATTGGTAGAAGAGGCAAGAGAAGCACCTGAGGTGCACTGCAGGAGGCCTACTGACTCACAATTTCAACAACAGTAAAGCTTTACTGTACTGTTATTTGTTACTGATATTGTGTAGTAGTAGGCCTAGTAATAGGCCTACAGTCTCCTCTGAGGCAACACCTCACTTTGTAACATACATAATGTGTCTCGTATACATTTCACAAGCTGACAGATAAGACACATGTGCAACACATAGACATCTTTATCGCCGAAACGTTTCGCCTGGGCAGCAGGCATCTTCAGTCGAATATAGAGGCAATTACAATACTGCCGACGGACCAAAGGTGTGAAGAAAGAAAATGTCGGAATGTGATTGATGTTAGGTTCACATGTTTATGTGATGGTCACCTGTAAAGAGACAGGTGGGCATGCAAGTGACGGGTGGGCGTGCAGGTGACGGGTGGGCGTGCAGGTGACGGGTGGGCGTGCAGGTGACGGGTGGGCGTGCAGGTGACGGGTGGGCGTGCAGGTGACGGGGTGGACACGTCTGTCCTGTGAACATTCCTGGGTGTTGGGTCAATAGGCTGCACCACAATTACTAAGACACTGACCCCAAATTTAGAAAGATAAGTAACAGCGCCTCAGAAGGCGTGTTGAAAGCTGCGTCTTATATGATGACAATCAATATCATTACATGATGACAGTCATTATCATTTAAAATAATTTTCATGTGAATATTATACAAATATTACCAATTGTCAATAAACAAATAAATTCGAAATATTTTCGGAAATATAAAATTCTATAAACAAATAGGCAAAGAATGAAAACTGAGAATTTAACCTATTAATCAATAGAATAATACTGACTTCTTACAGACGTGTAGAATTTAGTAGATTGTGCAAGGATAAAACTCGCCAGTTGAAGGTCTCTGTCAGATGACCAAAAGCTCCAACTGTGGGTCATCACATGACTTACACCCGCGTGGGTCATCACATGACTTACACCCGCGTGGGTCATCACATGACTTACACCCGCGTCAGGAAACACTTGTCCTGTTTCCTGACAAACATTTTAACTCCTGAAACACGCAAACAGTTGGCCGGTTAAAAATACCAGACAGTGTAACACTGAAAGCAAAATACTGAGTAAAAAAAAAAGAAAAAGCTTCCTTGTAATTATGGAGGAGTGATGAGGCTACAGCCCAGCACACAAGAGCTTGTAAAAACTCATCCGGTAAATTGTTCAATAATCTGCGCTAGGAAAGACGCCTCACTTTTCTACCTGGTAAAAAATAAAAAAAAAATTGCATAAATTGGGATATCGTCAAGTTATGGAAACCCGGAGACCGAGAAAATTGTGGTTGATATGAAGGGAGAGATCGGGAAGGTTGATGGTAATACCTTGTAGACTACACAGAGACTATCGCTGCAGAGAACTATTAGTTACCGTGTCGATGGAAACTGTCTGCTGTCTGGAATGGTTGAGGCAAGAATGATAAAGTAGACGGCTGTCTCTCTGTCTTTCACTCCTTCCTGCCACCACAAGTTCAAACAGGATGGAGAATTATATATATATATATATATATATATATATATATATATATATATATATATATATATATATATATATATATATATATATATATATATATATATATATATATATATATATATATATATAGGGAGGTACCACCTCTAGAACTGTTATAGGGACCCTCATCCTCAGAGAAAAGAATAAACTTGCTTCAGGGAAAACTCATATTCTCCCTGAAGCTGTTTGAGAATTTTCTCCTACCACCCCCTATATTATATATATATATATATATATATATATTATATATATATATATATAATATATATATATATATATATATATATATATATATATTATTTAAAGACAAAATACATTGACAGAACATTCACAAAACTACGATACAAAGTAAAACAACATAGGTAACTCAGAGCTACATCTCGAATACTTCGTCCAGAACAATCACTGAAAAAAATGGCGAAATTCCAAGCGCTTTCGTGACTTCTCACGTTATCAAGGAACAATAAAAATAACAAATGTACATCCCAATTCTTCTTCAAAAATTTTTATTTTATTATTAAAGATTCGCCGGTATTCTCCCGGCCGGGACCTTCCCAAGTGGTGGCCCGGCCTTGGCTCCCTCTTTAGGGAGTGTCTGAGACCTAAGTCTCCCATTGGAGGAGGCACAAGTACCTCCTCATCTTTGGGACCAACTGTCCCCAGGCCTAGCCACAAGCTAGGCCTCTCTGGTCTGCCATCCCCGCCCCAAGGGGGCAAATGGGAATGACAGTCTTGTGAGCTACAAGCTCTGGCTCAGGCACCTACCCTACCCTAGAAGGGCTGGGCATGGTGTCGATCTTTTTCAAAAGTTGAACTGGTTTACCACTAACAATTCTACAAGGAAGACTATTCCACTGTTCCAGAACTATGAAAAAAAAAATCCCTTTGAAAACATTCATGTTAGATGTCACAGTTTTTTTTTGTCACCGATTAATTTCCCAATATCATAGTGCACATAATAAGGCTTCCCTACATGAGGATGTTAAATCTGTCTTAATATTTCCGAGGCGTGAACGGCATCACGTCTCAGCCTTTATTATCATCCGTGTGAGGACGTTGGGGTCTTTTATCTACTCTAACAAGGACGGTAATATACATTGATTATATTATTTTGGATATTTTTAAGTAATCATTTAGGACAATTCAAAAGGTCTTTTATCGTTATTTCTCTCCATGAGTTTCCACTTAGGTAATATATTTGTATTTTGTAATATCGTCTGTTACTTAGCCTTTGATAAACGTCGATCTTCCTTCACTGTAACCAATATTTCAACACTGTAACCAGCGCTGCAACACTGTAACCGACGCTGCAACACTGTAACCAATGCTGCAACACTGTAACCAATGCTGCAACACTGTAACCAATGCTGCAACACTGTAACCAACGCTGCAACACTGTAACCAATGCTGCAACACTGTAACCAACGCTGCAACACTGTAACCAATGCTGCAACACTGTAACCAGCGCTGCAACACTGTAACCAATGCTGCAACACTGTAACCAACGCTGCAACACTGTAACCAATGCTGCAACACTGTAACCAGCGCTGCAACACTGTAACCAACGCTGCAACACTGTAACCAATGCTGCAACACTGTAACCAGCGCTGCAACACTGTAACCAATGCTGCAACACTGTAACCAACGCTGCAACACTGTAACCAGCGCTGCAACACTGTAACCAACGCTGCAACACTGTAACCAATGCTGCAACACTGTAACCAATGCTGCAACAATGTTTAGACATATCTGCATATTTTGACCTATGCCATTACTATGGCATATGACAAGGTCTCTTCACCACGAAGAGGCATCACCTGACTTCCACTGACCTGGCCACTGATGAACATCACCTGACCTTGACTGCTATGACCTCGATGAGTCTGACAGTCATTGTTCTCACCTCCCGCAACAAGTCTTGTTACTTAACCTTATGCAGATATGATTATTATTCTGGGCGCATATTGTCTTGTTGAAATTAGATTGTGTTGCAGATGAAATAAAATTTGCAACTGATGCAATTAAACTTAATTCAGCAATACATCACGTTATTTTGTAGTCACAATCACGTACATGAGACAACACTGTTGCCAGGTCAAACATCACGTTATTTTGTAGTCACAATCACGTACATGAGACAACACTGTTGCCAGGTCAAACATCACGTTATTTTGTAGTCACAATCACGTACATGACACAACACTGTTGCCAGGTCAAACATCACGTTATTTTGTAGTCACAATCACGTACATGACACAACACTGTTGCCAGGTCAAACATCACGTTATTTTGTAGTCACAATCACGTACATGACACAACACTGTTGCCAGGTCAAACATCACGTTATTTTTGTAGTCACAATCACGTACATGACACAACACTGTTGCCAGGTCAAACATCACGTTATTTTGTAGTCACAATCACGTACATGACACAACACTGTTGCCAGGTCAAACATCACGTAATTTTGTAGTCACAATCACGTACATGACACAACACTGTTGCCAGGTCAAACATCACGTAATTTTGTAGTCACAATCACGTACATGACAGAACACTGTTGCCAGGTCAAACATCACGTTATTTTGTAGTCACATCACGTACATGACACAACACTGTTGCCAGGTCAAACATCACGTTATTTTGTAGTCACAATCACGTACATGACACAACACTGTTGCCAGGTCAAACATCACGTTTTTTTGTAGTCACAATCACGTACATGACACAACACTGTTGCCAGGTCAAACATCACGTTATTTTGTAGTCACAATCACGTACATGACACAACACTGTTGCCAGGTCAAACATCACGTTATTTTGTAGCGACAATCACGTACATGACACAACACTGTTGCCAGGTCGAACATCACGTTATTTTGTAGTCACAATCACGTACATGACACAACACTGTTGCCAGGTCAAACATCACGTTATTTTGTAGTCACAATCACGTACATGACACAACACTGTTGCCAGGTCAAACATCACGTAATTTTGTAGTCACAATCACGTACATGACACAACACTGTTGCCAGGTCAAACATCACGTAATTTTGTAGTCACAATCACGTACATGACAGAACACTGTTGCCAGGTCAAACATCACAAGGGTGTTTACATACGTTCTTGTTCAACCGTCTTGCCATTTTTCCCACACATACTTTTTCCCAGGACATTAATTGTAAAGCAGCAAATACAAGCTTTTATTAACCTTGTCATCTGTTTATGTTTTGAATATTAACGAGTTACAGGTGTTGTATCAACAGGTGAAGAATACAGAGATTTGGAAGCTTAGTTCCAAAACTGTGAAGGTTGAACCTTGCAAGTCTCAAAGAACTAAATCAGACAACTATAGAATGGGGATCAGAGGAGATATGACAACGGCGTGAAAGGTGCTCAGAGGTTTCGTTAGAGAAAACCCTGAGAAACTGCTTCAAATCCGAGCTGAGGGTGAAGAATGCACAGATGGAAGCTGAACAACAATACGGGTCTATGTCTCAGAGCAGCAAAAATCTGAAGCTAGATGGGGAGGAAGAGGGGGAGGAGGCAAGCTCAGTACACAGTTTCAAGAGAAGGCACGATAGTGCCCAGGAGCTAGCATATATCGTCCAGTTATTTAAGGTTAAAAAGAGTGGCCAGGATCTAAGTCTCTATCCCACACACACACACACACACACCACACACACATACACACATACACACACACACACACACACACACACACACACACACACACACACACACACACAGGCGCATGTAAAAGGGAGGGCACTGCAATGGATAAGGGAATACCTGACAGGGAGGCAGCAACGAGTCATGGTACGTGAAGAGGTATCACAGTGGGCGCCTGTTACGAGCGGGGTCCCACAGGGGTCAGTTCTAGGACCAGTGCTATTTTTGATATATGTGAACGACATGATGGAAGAAATAGGCTCTGAAGTGTCCCTGTTCGCAGATGACGTGAAGTTGATGAGAAGAATTAAATCGGGACGAGGATGAGGCAGGACTGCAAAGAGACCTGGACAGGCTGGACATGTGGTCCAGTAACTGGCTTCTCCGAATTCAATCCAGCAAATGCAAAGTCATGAAGATTTGGGGAGGGGCAAAGAAGACCACAGACAGAGTATAGGCTAGGTGGACAAAGA
>NC_069404.1:55379563-55387063 GCF_026875155.1 Cherax quadricarinatus
TGGATGGCCCGTGGTGGGTTGCGTGGAGTAGGCTGGGTGGATGGCAGTGGTGGGCGCGTGGAGTAGGCTGGGTGAGTGGCAGTGATGGGTGCGTGGAGTAGGCTGGGTGGATGGCAGTGGTGGGTGCGTGGAGTAGGCTGGGTGGATGGCAGTTGATGGGTGCGTGGAGTAGGCTGGGTAGGTGGCAGTGGTGGGTGCGTGGAGGAGGCTGGGTGGAGGGCCCAGTGGTGGGTGCGTGGAGTAGGCTGGGTGGGTGGCAGTGGTGGGCGCGTGGAGTAGGCTGGGTTGGTGGTAGTGGTGGGTGCGTGGAGTAGGCTGGGTTGTGGCAGTGTTGGGTGCGTGGAGGAGGCTGGGTGGGTGGCAGTGGTGGGTACGTGGAGTAGGTGGGTGTTTTGGGCCCGTGGGGGGTTTGCGTGGAGTAGGCTGGGTGGGTGGCAGTGTTGGGTGCGTGGAGGAGGCTGGGTGAGTGGCAGTGGTGGGTGCGTGGAGTAGGCTGGGTGGGTGGCCAGTGTTGGGTGCGGGGAGGAGGCTGGGTGAGTGGCAGTGGTGGGTGCGTGGAGTAGGCTGGGTGGGTGGCAGTGGTGGGTGCATGGAGTAGGCGGGGTGGGTGCAGTGGTGGGTGCATGGAGGAGCCTGGGTGGATGGCAGTGTTGGGTGCGTGGAGGAGGCTGCGTGGATGGCAGTGGTGGGCGCGTGGAGGAGGCTGGGTGGATAGCAGTGTTGGGTGCGTGGAGGAGGCTGGGTGGGTGGCAGTCGTGGGTGCGTGGAGGAGGCTGGGTGGATGGCGGTTTTTGGGGTGCGTGGAGGAGGCTGGGTGGGATGGCAGTGTTGGGTGCGTAGGAGGAGGCTGGATGGATGGCAGTGTTGGGGTGCGTGGAGGGGGGCGGGTGGGAGGGCCCAGTGTTGGGTGCGTGGGGGAGGCTGGGTGGATGGCAGTGTTGGGTGCGTGTAGGAGGCTGGGTGGATGGCAGTGGTGGGCGCGTGGAGGAGGCGGGTGGATGGCAGTGGTGGGTGCGTGGGGAGGCGGGTGGGTGGCATTGGTGAGTGCGTTGAGTAGGCTGGGTGGATGGCAGTGGTGGGGTGCGTGGAGGAGGCTGGGTGGGTGGCAGTGGTGGGTGCGTGGAGGAGGCTGGGTGGGTGGCAGTAATGTGTGCGTGAGGATGCGGGGTGGGTGGCAGGGGGTGGTTCGTGGAGGAAGCTGGTTGGGTTGCAGTGGTGGGTGCGTGGGGGAAAGGCTTGGTGGGTGACAGTGGTGGGGGCATGGAGGAGGCTGGGTGGTTGGCAGTGGTGGGCAAGTGGAGGAGGCTGGGTGGGTGGCAGTGGGGGGGCGCGTAGAGGCTGCGTGGGTGGGAGTGGTGGGTGCGTGGAGGAGGCTGTGTGGGTGGCGGGGGTCAGCACGTGGAGGAGGCAGGGGGGTGGCAGTGGTGGGTGCGGGGAGGAGGCTGGGTGGGTTGGCAGTGGTGGGTGAGGGGAAAGGAGGCAGGGTGGTGGCAGGGGTCAACACGTGGAGGAGGCTGGGTGGGTGGAAGTGGTGGGTGCGTGGAGGAAGCTGGGTGGGTGGCAGTGGTGGGTACGTGGAGGATGCTGGGTGGGTGGAAGGGTGGGTGGGTAGCGCTAGTCTCATCCTAATCGAAAGGATTCAGTGCAGTCTGCCTATCGGCCTAGGAACTGTAGATCGACCGTAAAGCAGCTGTAGATTTAGAGACACAAGAGATAGAGCTCAACCCAGTAAAACTCGAAACTTGACGGATATTGATTCAAGTTTTATATTTTCATCAAACGTCTGAGTGTCATGGTGACTGGTTGTTAGGGAGTGAGGGATGTTGTTAACCATGGTGACTGGTTGTTAGGGAGTGAGGGATGTTGTTAACCATGGTGACTGGTTGTTAGGGAGTGGGGGATGTTGTTAACCATGATGACCGGTTGTTAGGGAGTGAGGGGTGTTGTTAACCATGGTGACTGGTTGTTAGGGAGTGAGGGATGTTGTTAACCATGGTGATGGTTGTTAAAGGGGGTGAGGGGGGTGTGTTTGTTAACCATGATGACGGTTGTTAGGGAGTGAGGGGTGTGTTGTTAACCATGATGACCGGTTGTTAGGGAGTGAGGGGTGTGTTGTTAACCATGATGACCGATTGTTAGGGAGTGAGGGGTGTGTTGTTAACCATGATGACTGGTTGTTAGGGAGTGAGGGATGTTGTTAACCATGGTGACTGGTTGTTAGGGAGTGAGGGGTGTGTTGTTAACCATGATGACCGGTTGTTAGGGAGTGAGGGGTGTGTTGTTAACCATGATGACCGGTTGTTAGGGAATGAGGGGTGTGTTGTTTACCATGATGACCGGTTGTTAGGGAGTGAGGGATGTTGTTAACCATGGTGACTGGTTGTTAGGGAGTGAGGGGTGTGTTATTAACCATGATGACCGGTTGTTAGAGAGTGAGGGATGTTGTTAACCATGGTGACTGGTTGTTAGGGAGTGAGGGGTGTGTTGTTAACCATGATGACCGGTTGTTAGGGAGTGAGGGATGTTAACCATGATGACTGGTTGTTAGGGAGTAAGGGATGTTGTTAACCATGGTGACTGTTGTTAGGGAGTGAGGGGTGTGTTGTTAACCATGATGACCGGTTGTTAGGGAGTGAGGGATGTTAACCATGATGACTGGTTGTTAGGGAGTAAGGGATGTTGTTAACCATGGTGACTGTTGTTAGGGAGTGAGGGGTGTGTTGTTAACCATGATGACCGGTTGTTAGGGAGTGAGGGATGTTGTTAACCATGATGACTGGTTGTTAGGGAGTAAGGAATGTTGTTAACCATGGTGACTGGTTGTTAGGGAGTGAGGGGTGTGTTGTTAACCATGATGACCAGTTGTTAGGGAGTAAGGGATGTTGTTAACCATGATGACTGGTTGTTAGGGAGTAAGGGATGTTGTTAACCATGATGACTGGTTGTTAGGGAGTGAGGGGTGTGTTGTTAACCATGATGACTGGTTGTTAGGGAGTGAGGGATGTTGTTAACCATGATGACTGGTTGTTAGGGAGTGAGGGGTGTGTTGTTAACCATGATGACCGGTTGTTAGGGAGTGAGGGATGTTGTTAACCATGATGACTGGTTGTTAGGGAGTGAGGGATGTTGTAAACCATGATGACTGGTTGTTAGGGAGTGAGGGATGTTGTTAACTATGATGACTGGGTGTTAGGGAGTGAGGGTTGTGATGTTAACCATGGTGACTGGTTGTTAGGGAGTGAGGGGTGTGTTGTTAGCCATGGTGACTGATTGTTAGGGAGTGAGGGATGTTGTAAACCATGATGACTGGTTGTTAGGGAGTGAGGGATGTTGTTAACTATGATGACTGGGTGTTAGGGAGTGAGGGGTGTGTTGTTAACCATGGTGACTGGTTGTTAGGGAGTGAGGGGTGTGTTGTTAGCCATGGTGACTGATTGTTAGGGAGTGAGGGATGTTGTTAACCATGATGACTGGTTGTTAGGGAGTGAGGGATGTTGTTAACCATGATGACTGGTTGTTAGGGAGTGAGGGGTGTGTTGTTAGCCATGGTGACTGGTTGTTAGGGAGTGAGGGATATTGTTAACCATGGTGACTGGTTGTTAGGGAGTGAGGGGTGTTGTTAACCATGATGACTGGTTGTTAGGGAGTGAGAAGTGTTGTTAACTATGATGACTGGTTGTTAGGGAGTGAGGGGTGTTGTTAACCATGATGACTGGTTGTTAGGGAGTGAGGGGTGTGTTGTTAACCATAGTGACTGGTTGTTAGGGAGTGAGGGATGTTGTTAACCATGATGACTGGTTGTTAGGGCGTGAGGGGTGTTGTTAATCATGATGACTGGTTGTTAGGGAGTGAGGGGTGTGTTAACCATGATGACTGGTTGTTAGGGAGTGAGGGGTGTTAACCATGGTGACTGGTTGTTAGGAAGTGAGGGATGTTGTTAACCATGGTGACTGATTGTTAGGGAGTGAGGGGTGTTGGTAACCATGATGACTGGTTGTTAGGGAGGGATGTTGTTAACCATGGTGACTGGTTGTTAGGAAGTGAGGGATGTTGTTAACCATGGTGACTGATTGTTAGGGAGTGAGGGTGTTGTTAACCATGATGACTGGTTGTTAGGGAGGGATGTTGTTAACCATGGTGACTGGTTGTTAGGGAGTAAGGGGTGTTGGTAACCATGATGACTTGTTGTTAGGGAGTGAGGGATGTTGTTAACCATAGTGACTGGTTGTTAGGGAGTGAGGGGTGTTGTTAACCATGGTGACTGGTTGTTAGGGAATGAGGGGTGTGTTGTTAGCCATGATGGCTGGTTGTTAGGGAGGGAGGGAGGGGTGTGTTGTTAACCATGGTAACTGGTTGTTAGGGAGGGAGGGAGGGGTGTGTTGTTAACCATGGTAACTGGTTGTTAGGGAGGGAGGGGGCTGGGTTTAGCCCCGGTTCTTTCCCCTATTACTAAAAAAATATATCCCCTCACCAAGCGAGTCCCACACTCCCACCACGACCCTCACCCCTCAATGGTGTTTTCTCCACGCTTTTCAGGTTCAGTGAGGGGGAGATCTTCCATGTATACCTTGCACACCCAGGGGTATCCCCTGGGGATACACTGCAGCATTGTAAACTACATAATTATATTCGTCAATTTTCTTTAAATTTGTTGTAGATTTTACATAAAAAATATTCAACATGTGAATAATAATGTTTCCCCTCGACACCTCATTTTCTTTATGGGTTAATATATGCCAACTTTTAGAAATAAAACTAGTAAATTAGAGCCTAAAAAACCCACTAAAGTATCTAAGTCTTTCCCCTAAGTATAACTCACCTGCATTGAAAGTTTCAAGACGATATGAAGAGGCATTCTCAAGTAACAGAACCTAAGCCAATATCACAATATATTAAAATTTGTAAATTGGGCTCTAGGCTGTCCAACACCAGTCCTGGAAATAAATAGTATAAAATACCAACACAATGGAAATATAAACACAAATGCAGTATAATGTGATCCTTTATTGACTACGTTTCGCCCACACAGTGGGCTTTTTCAAGTCACAAACAGAAAAAGCCCACTGTGTTGGCGAAACGTAGTTAATAAAGGATCACATTATACTGCATTTGTGTTTATATTTCCAACACCAGTCCTATTCTTTCTCTAAGATACCCAAGCTTTGGAAGTTTGAAACCGATCGGATGATGCATTTTTCAGTTATCACATAGAAACTGATATCAACATTTGCTTAATAAAACTGGCAAAACAGGCCTTAGAAAGCCTCACCTTTCTTTGAGTTTACACCAGAACTGAAAGTTTGAAACCGATCGGAAGATGCATTCTTGAGTTATTACATGAACACCAGTACTCTCTACTTTTTCTAGTTAGGTTAGATAAGTATACGTTTTCACCAATAGCACCTTCAGCATCCCCCCACTCTACTGCCCTTCTAACTTCCCTTCACTCATTCTCTCCACTTTCTCTTCTCCTCCCTTTGTTTACTCGTTCACCTGCTTCACTAATTCATTACCTTCTTCATTATCTACTTCCTACCTACCTTACCTTACTCCCCATCCTCCTCCTCCCCACGGTTCTTACCCTTCGTTATGTCGGTACTTACCCTACCTTATGTCCGTACTTACCCTACCTTATGTCCTCGCCTCACGCTACCTCCGTAGCTCACCTGACAGCTAGCAAAGGTCACAGTGCTAGCCCACGAAACACGGACACCATGCTATATCACGATAACAAGGACACGAAACAAGGTCACGACCACCGCTGTAAAATAAATTCGCGCTTACAGGACATGACACTGTATCACGACTACAAAGTTACGAACCAGGATGACTCTGCGGCATCGCAATTACCTAAGTGAAATGCCACTAGTGCAACCAGTGTGACATATTATTGTGGCAACGTTTTGCTCTCCAGGAGCCGAAACGTTGTCCACAATAAAAGTGCCACATTAGTTGCACTTGTGTTCTTTCACTTAACGTATTGTCGGTAATTCTACCAACAATATTACGATCCCGGTTACAAGAACGTGCCACAAGGACGTAAAACGAGGTGACGAACGATAAACGACACGAAAAACGCTTAAGCAACTAAGCCACTGTATGACAACAACAAAAACAAGGACACGAAACTTAAGTTCCATCAGCAGATCACGATAGATCAACGAGTTTCCATTTAGTAGACTAAACCACGTGTTTTAGCGCTGCTTAGGGAGGTTAAGCCAGGTTGCTAAGTCACCAAACATGAACACTTAAAAAAAAAAAAAAAACTGATCAAACAAGATGGCTAAAGTTATCAGATAAGGTCGTCAGGCAACAAACAGGATCACCAGGCAACAAATAAGGTCGCCAAGCAACGAATAAGGTCGCCAGACAACAAATAAGGTCGCCAGGCAACAAATAAGGTGGCCAAGCAACGAATAAGGTCGCCAGACAACAAATAAGGTCGCCAGGCAACGAATAAGGTCGCCAGACAACAGAGTGGCCAGGCAACAAGTAAGGTCAACACACAACATGCTCTCACTAAGGTCTTTGATCTCTGTCGGGTTTCGAAGGATCACCATTAATAATAATGATGAGACATAATTTAAATATTTTATTAATTGCCTTTTCTGCCAAGGCATTGATAATATGAGTAAAAATCTAACTCTTTCTTGCAGCGTCTAAATTGATGTTGCACATGTTGACTCAGTGGTCCATTATTATCATGGGGGAGTGCTAAACCCGTAAGGATTATACAACGTCTGTGGGTGGGGGGATGGAAGACATTCAGATTCAATTCAGGGAACTAGAGGACAGGTCTAATTCCCTAGATCAAGAGCGCCTCACCATCGTCCAGGAACCTCCCTTGAGGGACCAGTTCGAATTATGCCCAAACAGAAGTGTTTGTACACTAATGTGCTGTCTCGTCATGGCAGACTATCACAAGTCTTCCAGTTATAGTGGATTAACTATCACAAGTCTTCCAGTTATAGTGGATTAACTATCACAAGTCTTCCAGTTATAGTGGATTAACTATCACAAGTCTTCCAGTTATAGTGGATTAAACTATCACAAGTCTTCCAGTTATAGTGGATTAACTATCACAAGTCTTCCAGTTATAGTGGATTAACTATCACAAGTCTTCCAGTTACAGAATAACTATCACAAGTCTGATCAAAGCAGTGCTGAAAATCTAACACCGTACACGAAGTGACTGACCGACTAGCTTTTGAAAGACTAAATTGTAAGGAAATATCCGTTGCTATTTATTCAAGACCTGACCTTATCAAGTCTAGTCCTGATCAAGTCCAGCACTGGGCGAGACATGTTTGTGGAGAGTGCTTAGTACACACTGTGTCTGTCTCCCTATCTGTAGCTTGACACTACCTCGCTGGCGTCATGTGGTCATCATCCACAAGACAGAGCCAAGACAGGTAAGCAGGCAGGCAAGTAGGCAGACAGGTAGGCAGGTAGTAAAGTAGACAGACAGGTAGTAAGGTAGGCAAACGGGTAGTAAAGTAG
>NC_069404.1:55389563-55420728 GCF_026875155.1 Cherax quadricarinatus
CATGATTATATAAAAATCTACAACCTTGGAGACACAAAATGATTTTGAGGGACGGGAAGGACAGAAAGAATAATGAACATAAGTACATAAGAAAGAAGGTACACTGCAGCAGGCCTACTGGCCCATGCAAGGCAGGTCTATGCCACCCAGTCAGGTCACATCCACTTAAGAAAGGAGCACGGCGTCAGACCTAGCAGCACCAGCTGTTCAGGTCCAACTCACACCCACCCACACCCACTCATGTATTTATCTAACCTTTATTTAAAACTACACAACGTTTTAGCCTCTATAACTGTACTCGGGAGTTTGCTCCACTCATCCACAACTCTATTACCAAACCAGTGCTTTCCTATATCCTTCCTGAATCTGAATTTTTCCATCTTAAAACCATTGCTGCGAGTCCTGTCTAGGCTAGATATTTTCAGCACGTTATTTACATCCCCTTTATTTATTCCTGTCTTCCATTTATACACATCAGTCATATCTCAATTAATTCTACGCCTTTCTAGAGAGTGCAGATTCAGGGCCCTCAGTCTATCCTTATAGGGAACATTTCTGATACATGGGATCATCTTTGTCATCCTCCTCTGTACGTTTTCCAGAGCATTTATATCCATTCTGTAATACGGTGACCAGAACTGAGCAGCATAGTCTAAATGAGGCCTAACCAAGGATATATAGAGTTGGGCAAATAAAATGTTGCTCCATTGGTAAAAATGATTCTCAGTACAAGGTTCATTCTTTACAAAAACAATAAAATATGGATAAAGGCATCTAGATACAAAAACGATCTTCAAAAAGAGGACAGTTTTCCGAGTCTTAAGTTTAAAGGAATGTGTAGAGGAGAGCGCCAACACTGAGGGGGACAGGAAGGGTATTAATAGTCACACTGCACTCTGGGGTCCCCTGACGGGGTGCAAAGCCTTGTTTTTGTGAAAAATTATGCTGTGTGTTGGCGTTGGATTCCTCTAGATCACATGAACCACAGCTATACTTATTTCTTACGGTTTGCTCTGGTTCCAACATTTTATTACTCCACAAAATTCATCAACTGACGAGTCATTTAGCTGGTAAATTGAATAATAAAGAAAATGAGCTACATAAATCTTGGGGAGTACAACGTATTATACTTTCTAATGACACGTATGGTGCAATGGGCACATTTAATAAAACACTGTACTACTGTACTCTTCGTTGTTCGTCCAGTTTATTTGACGTTTTTTTTTTGGTTTAACTTTTGGCAAGTTTATTCATTTGTTTGGCTGGACTTGGTAAGCTGACTAACTTGTCTCTAAGTTATGTATTAGTAACTGCATGTTATTGGTCACCCATTTGTGGTTACGGAAGTAGAGGCGCTGTCGTGTCTTGTGTTGTTGACCTGCCAAGTTGTAGGAAAACAACTGTAAACTGCTCACTGTTCTGTTGAAACTACCCTGCAGGTGTTCTAACAACTACACCCTGGTGTAGTAGTTCCAACCACTGCACCCTCCTCATATCTGTGTACCTGCCTTCTCATGTCTGTGTACCTGCCTTCTCATGTCTGTGTACTTGCCTCCTCATATCTGTGTACCTGCCTCCTCATGTCTGTGTACCTGCCTTCTCATGTCTGTGTACCTGCCTTCTCATGTCTGTGTACCTGCCTCCTCATGTCTGCGTACCTGCCTCCTCATATCTGTGTACCTGCCTCCTCATGTCTGTGTACCTGCCTCCTCATGTCTGTGTACCTGCCTCCTCATGTCTGTGTACCTGCCCACTCATATCTGTGTACCGGCCTCCTCATGTCTGTGTACCTGCCTCCTCATGTCTGTGTACCTGCCTCCTCATGTCTGTGTACTTCCGCCTCATGTCTTTGTACCTGCCTTCCTCATTCTGTGTACCTGCCCCCCTCATTCTGTGAAACCTGCCCCCTCATTTGTGTACCTGCCTCCTCATGTCTGTGTACCTGCCTCCTCATGTCTGTGTACCTCCCTTTCCTAATGTCTGTTGTACCGGCCTCCTCATGTCGTGTACCTGCCCCTCTTCTGTTACTCCCTTTCTCATGTCTGTGTCCCTGCCTCCTCATGTCTGTGTACCTCCCTCCTCATGTCGGGTGTACCTGCCTCCTCATGTCGGGTGTACCTGCCTTTTTTCTGTCTGTGTACCTGGCCTTTCCCTCATGTCTGTGTCCCTGCCTCCTCATGTCTGTGTACCTGCCTCCTCATGTCTTTTGTACCTCCTCCTCATGTCGTGTACCTGCCTCCTCATGTCTGTGTACCTGCCTTCCTCATGTCTGTGTACCTGCCTCCTCATGTCTGTGACCTGCCTCCTCATTCTGTGTACCTGCCCTCATGTCTGTGTACCGCCTTCTCATGTCTGTGTACCGCTCCTCATGTCTGTGACCTGCCTCTCATGTCTGTGTACCTGCCTCCTCATGTCTGTGACTGCCTCTCATGTCTGTGTACCTGCTTCCTCATGTCTGTGTACCTGCCCCCTCATGTCTGTGTACCTGCCTCCTCATTTGTGTACTGCCTTCCTCATGTCGTTACCGCCTCCTCATGTCTGTGTACCTGCCTCTAAATGTCGGTGTCCCTCCCTCTCAGTCTTGTATGCCCCTCGTTGTGTCCTGCCTTCCCGTGTACCTCCCTTTCCTCATGTCTGTGTACCTGCCTCCTCATGTTGTGTCCCTCCCTTCTATGTCTGTGTACCTGCCCCCTCATGTCTGTGCCCTCCCTCCTCATGTCTGTGTACCTGCCTCCTCTGTCTGTGATTTGCCTCCTCAGTCTGTGTACCTGCCTCCTCATGTCGGTGTTTGCCTCATTTCTGGCCGGCCTCCTCATTTGGTACCTGCCTCCTCAGTTTTGGGACCTGCCTCATGTTGTACCTGCCTCCTCTTGTCTGTGTCCCTGCCTCCTCATGTTGTGTACCTGCCTCCTAATGTCTGTGTCCCTCCCTCCTCATGCTGTGTCCTTGCCTCCTCTGTCTTTTGTACTTGCCTCTCAGGGCTGGTGACCTGCCTCCCATGTTGGTCCCTTTGCCTCCTCATGTCTGTGTACCTGCCCCCTATGTCGTGACTGCTTCCTCATGTCTTGACCTGCCTCCTCATGTCTTGACTTGCCCTCATGTCTATGTACCTGCCTCCTCATGTCTGTGACCTCCTCCTCATGTCTGTGTCCCTTGCCTCTCATGTCTGTGTCCCTTGCCCCCTATGTCGTGTACCTGCTCTCCTCATGTCTGTGACTGCCTCCTCATGTCTGGGTACCTGCTCCTCATGTCTGTGTACCTTGTCCCCTCATGTCTGTGTACCTTGCCTCTCTGTCTTGTACCTGCCCCCTCATTCTGTGTACCTGCCTCCTCATGTCTGTGACTTGCCTCCTCATGTCTGTGTACCTGCCTCCAATGTCTGTGTACCTGCCTCCTCAGTCGTGTACTCCTCCTCTTCTGTGTACCTGCCTCCTCATGTCTGTGTACTTCCCTTTCTCATGTCTGTGTACCTGCTCCTCATGTCTCTGTATTGCCTCGTGTCTGTGTACCTCCCTTCCTCATGCCCTTTGTTTTCTTACCGGCCTCATCGTGAAATGTCTAGTTTTACCTCCTCCCATGTCTGTTACCTGCCTCCTCATGTTTTTGTTACTGCCTCCTCATGTCTGTGACCGGCCTCCTCAATGTCTGTGACTGCCTCCTCATGTCTGGTACTTGCCTCCTCATGTCTGTGTGCCTTGCCCCCCCTCATGTCTGGTACTTGCCTTCATGTTTTTGACTGCCCCCTCATGTCTGTGTACTTCCTCCTTGTCTTGTACCTGCCTCCTCATGTCTGTGGCCTCCCTCCTATGTCTGTGTAACCCTTCCTCTTTCCCCTGTACCTTGCCTCCTCAGTCTGTGAACCTGCCTCCTATGTCTGTTGACTTGCCCCCTCTGTCTGTGTCCCTGCCTCCTCATGTCGTGTACTTGCCTCTCATGCTGGGGTACCTGCCTCCTCATGTCTGTGACTGCCTCCTCAGTCTGGTTTACTGCCTCCTCATGTCTGTTTTCCTGCTCTTTGTTGTGTCCCTGCCTCCTATGTCTGTGTACTTGCCTCCTCTGTCTGTGACCTGCTCCTCATGTCTGTGTACTTGCTCTCATGTCTTTTCCCTGCCCCTCAGTCGATGTCTGTGTACCTGCCTCCTCATGTCGGTTCCCTGCCTCCTATGTCTTTTTGTACCTGTTTCCTCATGTTGTGTCCTCCCTCTCATGTCTGTGTACCTGCCTCCTCATGTCTGTGTCTTCCTCCTCCTTTTCTGTCTGTTCTCTGAGGACATCCTTCTCTTGTTTGTGTCCCTTGCCTCCTCATGTCTGTGTCCCTTGCCTCCTCATGTCTGTGACCTGCTCCCAGTCTGTGTACCTGCCCCCTCTGTCTGGTACTTGTCCTCATTTGTGTCCTGCCTCCTCATGTCTGTGTCCCTGCCTCCCCATGTCTGTGTACCTGCCTCTCAGTCTGTGTCTTTGCCTCCTCATGTCTGTGTACCTTGCCCCCTCATGTCTGTGTATGCCTCTCATGCCCTGTGTCCCTGCTTCCTCAGCCCTGTGCTACCTGCTCCTCATTGTCTGTGGTTTTTGCCTCTCATGTCTGTGTACCTGGCCTCCTCATGTCTTGACTGCCACTGTCTGTGTACCTCCTCTCATGTTGAAACTTGCCTCCTCATGTCTGTGTACCTCCCTTTCCTCATTTTCTGTGACTGCCTCCTCATGTCTGTGTACCTGCCTCCTCATGTCTGTGTCTTGCCTCCTCATGTCTGGTCCCTTGCCCCTCCTCATGTTGTGTACTTGCCTCCTCAGGTCTGTGTACTGCCTCCTCATGTCTTTTGTACTCCCTTTCCTCATGTCTGTGTACCTCCCTTCTCATGTCTGTCCGTACTGTTTCCCTCCCTTTCTGTCTGTGTACCTGCCTCCTCATGTCTGTACTTGCCTCCTCATGTCTGTGTACCTGCCTTCTCATGTCTGTGTACCTGCCTTCTCATGTCTGTGTACCTCCCTTTTCTCATGTCTGTGTACTTGCCCCTCACGTTGGTCCCTGCCTCCTCATGTCTGTGTACCTGCCCCCTTCATGTCTGTGTCCCTTGCCTCCTCAGTCTGTGTTACTTGCCTCCTCATGTCTTGTACTGCTCCTCATGTCTGGTACTTGCTCCTCATGTCTTGTACCGCTCCTCATGTCTGTGTCCCTGCCTCCTCATGTCTGTGTACTTGCCTCCTCATGTCTGTGTACTTGTCTCATGTCTGTGTACCTGCCTCCTCATGTCTGTGTACCTGCCTCCTCATGTCTGTGTACCTGCCTCCTCATGTCTGTGTACCTGCCTCCTCATGTCTGTGTACCTGCCTCCTCATGTCTGTGTATTGCCTCCTTTCTGTGTACCTCCCCTCCTCATTCTGTGACTCCCTTCCTATTCTGTGTTACCTGCCTCCTCATGTCTGTGTGCCTGCCTCTCATGTCTGTGTACCTGCCTCCTCATTCTGTGTACCTGCCCCCTTCCTGTTGTGTACTGCCTCCTCATGTCTTGTTCTGCCCTCATTCTGGGTACCTGCCTCCTCATTCTGTGTACCTGTCTCCTCATGTCTGTGTACTTGCCTCTCATGTTTGTGTTTGCCTCCTCATGTCTGTGTCCCTGCTCCTCATGTCTGCTCCCATGTCTGTGTATCCCTCCTCATGTCTGTTTTTACCTTTGCCGTCCTCATGTCTGTGTACCTGCCTCTCATGTCTGTGTACTTGCCTCCTCATGTCTGTGTCCCTTGCCTCCTCATGTCGGGTGTTTTTTGCCTCCTCATGTCTGTGTACCTGCCTCCTCATGTCTGTGTACTTGCCCCCTCATGTCTGTGTACCGGGCCTCCTCATGTCTTTTTACCTGCCCCCTTGTCTGTGTCCCCTGCCTCCTCATGTCTGTTGCCTTTGCTGCTCCTCATGTCTGTGTACCTGCCTCCTCATGTCTGTGTACCTGCCTTTCATGTTGTGTACTTGCCTCCTCAGTCTGGGTCCTGCCTCCTCATGTCTGTTACCTGCCTCCTCATGTCTGTGACCTGCCTCCCATGTCTGTGTACCTGCCTCCTTTCATGTCTGTTACTTGCCTCCTCATGTCTGTGTACCTGCCTCGTTCTGTGATGTTCCTCATGTCTGTTACTGCCTCCTATGTCTGTGTTTTCCCTCCTCATGTCTGAGTCCCTTGCCTCCTCATGTTTGTATTTTGCCTCCTCATGTCTGTGTACTTGCCTCCTCATGTCTGTGTCCTGCCTCCTCATTCTTGTACCTCCCTTCTGTCTGGTACCTGCCTCCTCATGTCTTGTACCTGCCTCTGTCTGTGTACTGCCTCCTCATGTCTTTTACTTCCCTTTCCTAATGTCTGTGTAACCTCCCTCTCATGTCTGTGTACTGCCTTCTCATGTCTGTTACCTGCCTTTCATGTCTGTGTACTTGCTCTCAGTTGGTACTGCTCCTCATGTCTTGTACTGCCTCGTTGTTGTCCTGCTGGTACCTGCTTCATGTTGTGTACTTGCCTCCTCATGTCGGGTGTACTTGCCTCCTCAGGTGTTTTCTGCTCCTCAGTTCGTATTGACTCCTCATGTACTGTGTACCTGTTCTCATGTCGTGTACCTGCCTCCTCTGGATTGTCTTGGTGTACTTGCCTCCTCATGTCGTGTACGCCTCTTCATGTTGGGGTTGGCTCCTCATGTTGTGTACTGCTCCTCTTGTGTGTACCTGCCTCCTCATGTGTACCTGCCTCTCTATTGTGTACCTGCTCCTAGCTGTGTGTGTCCTCATGTCTGTGTACCTGCTCTCATATTGTGTACTGCCTCATCATGTTGTGTCTTGCCCCCTCATGTCTGTGTACTGCCTCCTCATATCTGTGAACCTGCTCCTCATATCTTGTACCTGCCTCTCATGTCTGTGTCCTGCCTCCTCATGTCTGTGTGTTGCCTCTCATGTCTGTGTCCTGCTCTTCATTGTGTGTAGCTCTAAATTTGTGTATTTGCTCCTATTTGTTACCTGCCTCCTTTCTGGTGCTCTATTTCTGTGTACTGTATGTTGGTGTGTGATATTGTTTTGGGTTCAGGTTGTGTGGGGGGTTATGTTGTGTAAGTTGGTGTTGATTATATTGTACTGGTTGGTGTGTAGTCTTGGTAGGGGTGATAGTTGGTGGGGGGTGATGGTGGTGGTGGTGGTGGTGGTGGTGGGGGGGGGTTTTGGTGTAGTGGTGGTGGGGGTTTGGTAGGGGGTGGTGGTGATGTGGTGGTGATACTAGGTGTTGATGGGGATAGTTGTTGGTGGCCAGGGGCATAGTGGGTGATGGGATAGTGGTGGTGATAGTGGTGGTGTATAGTGGGGGTGATTAGTGGTGGTGTGGTGATGGTGGGGGTGATAGTGGTGGTGATAGTAGGGGGGTTGATAGTAGTTGGTGGTGATAGTAGGGTTTTAGGGGGGTAAATATGGGGGTTGGCAGAGTGGTGGTGATAGTGGTGGGATAGTAGTGGTGTGGGGGTGATAAGGTGTGAGTAGGGGTTTAATAGTGGTGGTGATAGTAGTGGGGCGGTAGTGTGGTGGTGTAGTAGTGGGGGTTGATAGTAGTGGGGTGGTGATAGTAGTGGTGGTGATAGTAGTGGGGGGGGGATAGTAGTGGTGGTGATATTTGTGGGAGTGGGGGGGTTGTTTTAGTGGGTGGTGATAGGAGGGTGGTGATGTGGTGGTGGTGGAGTGTGGGGGGGTTTGATGTAGTGGTGGTGATAGGTGGGGGGATAGTAAGTGGTGGTGATAGTGGTGGGGTGGGTGTAGGGTGGTGTAGAGGGGGGTGTGGGGGGGTGTAGTGGGGGTGGTGATTAGTGGGGTGGTGATGGGGTGTGATAGTGTGGTGATAGTGGTGGGTGGTAGTAGTAGTGGTGGTGATAGTGGTGGTGTAGTAGTGGGGGTGATAGTAGGGGTGTGGTGAAAGTAGTGGGGATAGGGGTTTGTGTAGGGGGGATAGTTGGTGGTGATAGTAGTGGTGGTGATAGTGTGGTGGTGATATTTAGTGGTGGTGAAGTGTGGTGATAGTATTGGGTGGTGATAGTAGGGGTTGGTGATATAAAGGGTGGATAGTATGGTAGTGATAGTTGTGTGATGTAGTGGGTGGGAAAAGTATGTGGTGATAATAGTGGTGTTAGTAGTGGGTGGTGATAGTATGGTGTTATATATGGTGTATAGTAGTGGTGGTGATAGTATGGGGTGTGATAATTGGTGGTGATGTAGTGGGGTGGGAAGTAGTGGGGGATAGTATGGGGTGGTGAAGTGTGGTGGTTGTTGTTGGGGTGGTGATAGTAGGGGGTGGTAAAGTAGGGTGTGATAGGGGTGGTGATAGTATTTGGGGTGGGTAGTAGGGTGGTGAAATAGTGGGGTGGTGATGTAGTGGGGTGGTGATGGGTATTGGTGGTGATAGTGGGGTGGTGATGGGTGGTGGGGGGTTGGTGGTGATGGGTGGGGTTGTGGGGGTGGTGATAGTAGTGGGGTGGTGATAGTAGTGGTGTGGTGAATAATGGGGTGGTGATAGTAGTGGTGGTTGTATGGGTGGTGATGTTGGGGATTGAAGTAGGGGTGGTGATGTATGGTTTGATAGTAGTGGGGTGGTGATTGTAGTGGGGTGGTGATAGTAGTGGTGGTGATAGTAGTGGTGGTGTAGTAGTGGGGTGGTGTTTAGTAGTGGGTGGTGATAGAAGTGGGGTGGTGATGTAGTGGTGGTGATAGTATGGGTGGTGACAGTGTGGGGGATAGTAGTGGGGGTTGTAGGGGTTGAAGTAGTGGGGGGGTTGGTAAAGTAGTGGGGAGTGGGTGGTGATAGTAGTGGGGGGTGATTAGTGGGTGGGATAGTGGGGTGATAGTATGGTGGTGATAATAGTGGGGTGGTGATTTAGTGGGTGGTGATAGTAGTGGTAATATGGTGGTGTTTATAGTGGGGTGATATAGTGGGGTGGAAAATAGTGGGGGGTAGGTGGGTGAAAAGTAGTGGGGTGGTGATAGTAGTGGTGGTGATAGTAGTGGTGGTGAAGTAGTGGTGGTGATAGTAGTGGTGGTGTAAGTGTGGGGGAAGTAGTGTGGTGATATGTGGGGTGGTGATAGTATGGGGGTGATATTGGGGGTGTAGTAGTGGTGGTGATAGTAGTGGGGTGATAATAGTGGGTGGTGATAGTAGTGGTGGTGATAGTAGTGGTGGTGATAGTAGTGGTGGTGATAATAGTGGGGTGGTGATAGTAGTGGTGGTGATAGTAGTGGTGGTGATAGTAGTGGTGGTGATAGTAGTGGTGGTGATAATAGGGGGGGTGGTATAGTAGTGGTGGTGATAGTGTGGGGTGAAGTAGTGGTGCTGATATTTGTGGTGGTGATAATAGTGGGGTGGTGATAGTAGTGGTGGGATAGTAGTGGTGGTGATAGTAGTGGTGGTGATAATAGTGGGGTGGTGATAGTAGTGGGGGGTGATGTGGTGTGTTGTGGTGATAGTAGTGGTGGTGATAATAGTGGGGTGGTGATAGTAGTGGTGGTGATATTTAGTGGTGGTGATAGTAGTGGTGGTGATAGTGTGGTGGTGTAATGGGGGGTGGTGATAGGTGGTGGGATAGTAGTGGTGGTGATAGTAGTGGTGGTGTTTAGTAGTGGTGGTAAAGTAATGGTGGTGATAATAGTGTGGTGGTGATAGTAGGGGGGGGGTGATAATAGGGGTGGTGATAGTATGGTGGTGTGTTGGGGGTGATAGTAGTGGTGGTGATAATAGGGGGGTGGTGATAGTAGGGGTGGTGATAGTAGTGGTGGTAAAGTAGTGGTGGTGATAGTAGTGGTGGAAATAGTGGGGTGGTGATAGTAGTGGTGGTGATAGTAGTGGGGGGATAGTGGGGGTGATAGTAGTGGTGGTGATAATAGTGGGGTGGTGATAGTATGGTGGTGATAGTAGTGGTGGTGATGTAGGGTGGTGTAGTAGTGGGGTTTGATAATAGTGGGGTGGTGATAGTAGTGGTGGTGTAGTAGTGGTGGTGATAGTAAGTGGTGGTGATAGTAGTGGTGGTGTTGAAGGTGGTGATAATGTGTGGTGGTGATAGTAGTGGTGGTGATAATAGTGGGGTGGTTTTTAGTATGGTGTATGTAGTGGTGGTGATAGTAGTGGTGGTGTAATATGTGGTGTGTGATAGTAGTGGTGGTGATAGTAGTGGTGGTGATAGTATGGGGTGAAGATGTGGATAATAGTGGGGTGTGAAGTAGTGTGGTGATAGTAGGGTGGTGATATATGGGTGAATAGGGGGGTGGTGATAGTAGTGGTGGTGATAGTAGTGGTGTATAGGGTGGTGATAATAGTGGGTGGTGATAGTAGTGTGGTGATAGTAGTGGTGGTGATAGTAGTGGTGGGGGATAGTAGTGGTGGTGATAATATGGGGTGGTGATAGTAGTGGTGGTGATATTTAGTGGTGGGATAGTATTGGGATAGTTTGGTGGGATAAGTGGTGTGATAGTAGTGGTGGTGATAGTAGTGGTGGTGATAGTAGTGGTGGTGATAATAGTGGGGTGGTGATAGTAGTGGTGGTGATAGTAGTGGTGGTGATAGATTGTTATTTTTGTTGCAGTTATGTTACTAATATTATTTATGGCTGGTGATATACACAATGTGCTCTCCTAACTATCCCTCCTCCCCCTCCTCCCCCTCCTCCTCCTCCGCCTCCTCCTCCTCCTCCTCCTCCTCCTCCTCCTCCTCCTCCTCCTCCTCCTCCTCCTCTTTCCCCAATCCCTCCATCCGCCCATCCATCTACCTCCCTCCTCTCCTCCCCGACCACCCTTCCTTGTCCGTCCCCCCTACTCACCCTCTTCATCCACCTCATCCCTCCCATTACGTCAAGTAAAGTGTCAAGACTGCCTTCAAGCACACACCACATTGCTATGTGACTGATCTCCTCTATTTATGGTTCCATTAGTCTCCTTCACTCTTTTTTTTACTCCCCACCACCCGCCTCACTCCATACCTCCCTACCCTCATCCTACCAACTTGCTACCTCCCCACTCACTACCTCCTCAGTGACACAGTAACACCAGGCATTACTGGGAAGAGAGAAAGAAACTTCCATTAAAATTGAAGTTATTTCGTAAGAATTAAACAGCATGGATTCAGAGGTGGTGACTCGTACCAGCTGCATGGCGAGGTAACGGAAGTGAGTCAAGGGACCCATGAACACAATATTCTTACACTGCAAGAAGGTGTTTTATATTGTGTCTCACAGGAGACTCGACCCTCGCAAATGCAAATAGGTGATTATATAAACACACATATACTCACGCACACACACTGACGCATACACACACACACACACTCTCACAAGTGTCCCTGTTTGCAGATAATGTGAAGTTGATGAGAAGAATTCAATCGGACGAGGACCAGGCAGAACTACAAAGGAATCTGGACAGGCTGCAGGCCTCGTCCAGCAATTGGCTCCTGGAGTTCAATCCCACCAAGTGCAAAGTCATGAAGATTGGGGAAGGGCAAAGAAGACCGCAGACGGAGTACAGTCTAGGGGGCCAGAGACTACTAAATTCACTCAAGGAAAAGGATCTTGGGGTGAGTATAACACCGGGCACTTCTCCTGAGGCGCACATCAACTAAATAACTGCTGCAGCATATGGGCGCCTGGCAAACCTAAGAACAGCATTCCGACATCTTAACAAGGAATCGCTCAGGACCCTGTACACTGTGTACGCTAGGCCCATATTGGAGTATGCAGCACCAGTTTGGAACCCACACCTAGCCAAGCACTTAAGGAAACTAGAGAACGTGCAAAGTTTTGCAACAAGACTAGTCCCAGAGCTAAGGAGTATGTCCGATGAGGAGAGGCTAAGGGTAATCGACCTGACGACACTGGAGGACAGGAGAAACTGGGGGAAAGGTATGATAACGACATATAAAATACTGAGAGGAATCCACAAGGTGTCCCAGAGATGGGACACAACAAGGGATCACAGTTGGAAGTTAAAGACAGATGAATCACATAGATGTTAGGAAGTATTTCTTTAGTCAGAGTTGTCAGGAAGTGGAATAGTCTGGGAAGTGATGTAGTGGAGGCAGGATCCATACATAGCTTTAAGAAGAGGTATGATAAAGCTTATGGAGCAGGAAGAGTGACTTAGTAACGATCAGTGAGAAGGCGGGGCCAGGAGCTGTGAATCGACCCCTGAAACCACAACTAGGTGAGTACACACACACACACACGCATACACACACACACACAGATGAGGATCATGCAGGATTTCTAAGAGACCTGGACAGGCTGGACACCTGGTCCAGCAACTGGCTTCTCGAATTTAACCCCGTCAAATGCAAAGTTGTGAAGATCGGAGAAGGGCAAAGAAGATCGCAGACGGAATATAGGCTGGTGGCAAAGGTTTGCGACAAGGTTAGTTCCAGAGCTAAGGGGAATGTTCTATGAAGAAAGGTTATGGGAAATCGGTCTGACGACACTGGACACTGGAGGACAGGAGGGTTAAGGGAGACATGATAACGACATACAAAATACTGCGTGGAATAGACAAGGTGGACAGAGACAGGATGTTCCAGAGAGGGGACACAGAAACAAGGGGTCACAATTGGAAGTTGAAGACCCAGATGAATCAAAGGGATGTTAGGAAGTATTTCTTCAGTCATAGAGTAGTCAGGAAGTGGAATAGCCTAGCAAGTGAGGTAGTGGAGGGAGAAACCATACATAGCTTTAAGATGATGTATGATAAAGCTCATGGAGCATGGAGAGAGAGGACCTAGTAGCACTCAGTGAAGAGGCGGGGGCCAGGAGTTGAGTATCGACCCCTGAAACCACAATTAGGCGAGTATACATATGAAGAAACAGACCGGGAAAATTTGCAGTTCTATCAATAAAGATCGAGAAGCAAAACCTAGTCATCGTGGTTGTATACAAGCCACCAGATGCAACCTCCCAACAGTTCAAGGAACAGCTACTGAAAATCGATTACTGTCTGGAAAATCTTCTAGCTCCATCCCCAAACATCTTACTGCTTGGTGATTTCAACTTAAGGCATACAAAATGGAAGAATGTAGCGAATAATGTTATAGCTGAAACAATCCCTGGAGGCAGCGCAGATGAAAGGTCACACACACATGAGCTACTAAGTCTCTGCGAAAAACACACCTTAAGCCAGCAGATAGTGGAGCCAACAAGACTAGAAAACACATTTGACCTTATCTTCACAAATAATGAGGACCTGGTAAGAGATATAAAAAACAACTAATTCCGATAACAATCTAATCGAAGTCCAGACTTACATGCACAGGAGTCCTGATCAGCAAAATGCATGTAAGTGTGAAGGTGTCTTTACAAAATACAACTTCAACAACAAGAACATCAACTGGGACCAGGTAAACCATGTCTTAAATGAAACATGTTGGGAAGATATCTTAAATAACATAGATTCAAACCAATGCCTTGAAAGGATCAACTTCCTGGCAGCTGAAGCATGTTCTAGGCATATTCCCCTAAGCAAGAAGAGCAGGAGTAAACTGGAGAGAGAAAGACCCTCCCTCTACAGAAGACGACGAAGAATCACTGAACTCCACAGAAATGCTAGAATATCTGATACACGGACGGATGCGCTGACCAGGGAAGTGGAAACTATCGAACTTAAGTTAAAGGACTCTTACAGGAACCAGGAGAGACAGGAGGAGCTTAAAGCTATTAGTGAAATTGAAATAAATTCGAAATATTTATTTTCATATGCCGAAAACAATGCAAATACCACATCCAGTATCGGGCCCTTACTCATACTGGATGGGACTTACACAGATGACAACAAGGAAATGAGTGAAATACTGAAATCCCAGTATGACTCTGTGTTTAGTGAGCCTCTAATCAGTCTGAGGGTCAACAATCTAAATGATTTCTTCATGAATGAGCCTCAAAATTCTATCAATGTATGTCAGATTTCCGACATTACCCTAACTCCGATAGACCTTGAAAAAGCCATTGACAACATGCCCATGCACTAAGCCCCAGGCCCAGACTCGTGGAACTCTGTGTTGATTAAGAACTGCAAGAAACCCCTCTCACGTGCCCTAAGTATACTATGGAGGAGCTTAGACATGGGTGAAATTCCACAGACACTTAAAACAACGGATATAGCCCCACTCCATAAAGGTGGCAGCAAAGCATTAGTTAAGAACTATAGACCAATAGCCCTAACGTCCCACATCAAAAAAATCTTTGAAAGAGTGCCAAGAAGCATGATTGCAAACCACCTGGATTCCCAAAAACTGCACAATCCAGGGCAACATGGGTTCAGGGCAGGTCGCTCCTGCCTCTCACAACTACAGGATCACTATGATGTGGCCTTGGATGCACTGGAAGAAAAACAGAATGCAGACGTAATATACACAGACTTTGCAAAAGCGTTTGACAAGTGCTATCATGGCTTAATAGCGCACAAAATGCGTGCTAAAGGAATAACTGGCAAAGTTGGGAGATGGATCTTCAACTTCCTAACCAATCGAACACAAAGAGTAGTGGTCAACAGAGTTAAATCGGAGGTGCCATAGTGAAGAGCTCTGTTCCACAAGGCACAGTACTCGCCCCCATCCTGTTCCTCATCCTCATATCAGACATAGGCAGAGATGTAATTAATCCACAGCACCGTATCATCCTTTGCAGACGATACTAGGATTTGCATGAGGCTGTCATCTATTGAGGACACGGTTGACCTCCATGAAAATATAAACTAAGTTTTCCAATGGGCAACGGTAAACAATATGATGTTCAATGAGGACAAATTCCAACTACTCCGTTATGGAAAACTGGAGGAGATAATAACTAGAACAGAGTATACTACAAACTCTGGCCATACAATAGAGCGGAAAAATAATGTAAGGGACCTGGGAGTAGTAATGTCTGAGGATCTCACTTTCAAGGGTCACAACAGTGCCACGATCATAAGTGCAAAGAAAATGATAGGATGGATAATGAGAACGTTCAAAACGAGAGATGCCAAGCCAGTGATGATCCTTTTCAAATCACTTGTTCTCTCTAGGCTGGAATACTGCTGTACATTAACATCTCCGTTCAAAGCAGGTGAAATTGCAGATCTAGAGAGTGTACAGAAAACCTTTACTGCACGTATAAGTTCTGTCAAGCACCTTAACTACTGGGAACGCTTGGAAGCACTTGACTTGTAATCGTTGGAACGCAGGAGAGGGAGATATATCATAATCTAAACTTGGAAAATCCTAGAAGGAATGGTCCCGAATCTGCACACAGAAATCACTTCCTACGAAAGTAAAAGACTGGGCAGACGATGCAAAATACCCCCAATTAAAAGTAGGGGCGCCATTGGCACACTAAGAGGAAACACCATAAGTATCCGGGGCCCACCAAGCATAAGGGGAATTACCAATAGGCCTCTGACTGCCTTCAAGAGGGAGCTGGACAGATACCTAAAATCAGTGCCGGATCAGCCGGGCTGTGGTTCATACGTTGGACTACGTGTGGCCAGCAGTAACAGCCTGGTTGATCAGGCCCTGATCCACCGGGAGGCCTGGTCGCGGACCGGGCCGCGGGGGCGTTGATCCCCGGAATAGCCTCCAGGTAGACTCCAAGTAGACGGGGAGAGAGAGAGAGAGAGAGAGAGAGAGAGAGATAGACAGACAGACAGACAGAGAGGTGGTGCTGGACCTTGTTTTCCTGGAGTGACTTTGATGTAGAGGACACTGAACATGAGAGGCCCCTGGGTGCTAGTGACCTGTGGTCTTGAACATTGAAAACCTTGTGAAAACGAGCGTCCAACGAAGAGAACCACGGAGCATGAAGGAAACCATAAATCTGGCTTCGCATGGCACACTTGAGTAGCCTGTCGTGGGAAGGAAAGCCAGATGTAAATACAACGAAGGAAATGATCGAACATGTAGCTGGAAAGTGCCGGGAATCAGAAGACAAATTCACACCCAGAAGAAACACAGGCAAAAACAGAGTGAGTCCATGGTTCAACAAGCGGTACAGGGTGGCAAAAGCTAAATGTGAAAGAGCATGGAAGAAATATAGAAAAAGAAAAACGGATAATAGGCAAGCAAACAGAGGAGCCAGAAACGAACACACACGGCTAAGAAGACAGGCTGAATGACAACTCCAGCGCTGTGTGACCCTTGTAGGTTTAGTCCTTAGTTTATATTATTATAATACTAATAATGAAAACTCGAGGATGGCATAGTATCGAAAGCCAAATGTGAGCCAAAGTGACGTACAGATTCATCAAAAAGAAGCCATCTTGAAGCACCAAGTAACTAGGCTAAATAAATTAGGTGTGAAACTCACCAGAAATGACCAGGAACCCTGTGAGGAGCACAACAAAGAAGATTTAGGGAGGAGCTCTCAGTGGAAACAGGAATATTGCCAGAGAGTCAAAGAGGAAGTGTGCATCAACGAGTACCGGCATTTGTCAAGCCGCATCTTGGAGTATGCAGAACCAATTTGAAACCCACATCTGGTAAAGCATGTCAATTAGCCGGAAAAAAATGCAAAGGTTTACAACGAAACTAGTCCCAGAGCTGAGAGGTATGAGCTATGACTAGAGACCGATGGAGCTTAACCTGACGACCTAAGAGGACAGTAGGACCAGAGGTGACATGATTACAACGTGCAAATTTCAGAGGGATTGATAAGGTAGACAGCGTAAATTTATTAAAGAGGCGGGACTCAGGTACACGAGGGCACAACTGGAAATTAAAAAACACAGATGTGTTATAGGGATGGAGTCATAGGGGTGTTAGGAAATACTTCTTTAGCCTTGGAATTGTCGGGAAGTGGAATTACCTAGACAGCAAAGAGGCAGAATCCACACATGGCTTTAAGCATAGATACGCGACTGAGCTCATGCAGCCAGGCGAGAGTGAACCCAGTAGAGGCCAGCGAAGACGTGGGTCCAGAATCTGAGACTCACAGCTGGATCTTTTGGTCATCTGACCGAGGCCTTCCACTGGCTTGCCGGTCTACACCTTTAAAACTTCTGGTTATAATTCATTTTCTGATTAATTAATTGTACAAAAAAGTTCCATGCAAAAGGCAATGTGGGTTTTCTGGATTTGTTTTGTAGTTGGTCCAGATCTTGAAGTAGAAAATGTAAAACAGTCGATGTTACCGAGAAGTGTCATAGAAAACCTGATCTTCTCCCTAACTGAATCATTATTTATAAACATGGTTAACCATTTTAAATATGAAACACCTAGAACTTTCAAACACTCTTTGTAGTTTGTATCCTTCTTGGCATTTACATTCGCAATCGTTTTTTGCAAATTGCAAAAAAGGGTTATTATTTTACCTCTATGTGTGTATACTCTATACCAGTATACTTTATATCTGTTTACTACATACTTGTGTATGTGTTGGGATTGTGTGTTCTATTTAATCTTCTTATATATTTTGGCATGTTGCTGATCTCTAGAGAGGGAAGGAGGGAGGGATAAGGTTAATAGAAACAGTTACATGAAGGAAATGGAAAAGGAAGGAGGGGAAGAGGGATGGAGGGAAGGAAAGACGGGAAGAGGGAGGTTCGTAAGGAGGGTATTAGGTAAGGAAGGAGAGAAAGAGGGAAGTATATAAGGAAGGAGGGGAGACGGGAGAGAACTTGGTGTAATATATCACCAGTCAGTAGTCACGAACGTCTTACAATATATTATACATAACAGTCTAGTATAACACCAGTGGTCATCAGCAGATGATGGTGATTATACTGAAAATAGTAACAGATCTTGCTCTTTACTCCACTCACCTTCACTGGTGCTCCACTCACCTTCACTGGTGCTCCACTCACCTTCACTGGTGCTCACTCATCAGAGAAATGCTCTCACTCAGTTGCCATGGGTTCACACTCCTCCAGTTCTGTGGTTTGTTTACAGTCGTGTTGTTAAACTATTTCGCTAGTCAGAAATACTCTCACGTAATACACCGCGATGCTTCCCATATACCACTTAGGTTAAGTTTAGTCGTGAGTCTTAGTCATATGATGACCCACAGCTGGAGCTTTTGGTCATCTGACTGAGGCCTTTTGCTGCTTACTGGTCCACACCTTTAAAAATTATCGTTATTATAACATATACCACTCCCAGTCCACCATTATCGTACGTATTAAAATAGACACATATACATAATATTATTACAAGGGTTAGCTGGAGTTATTCTCCTGGGCTACCCAGTACAGACAGCCCCCGCTTTACGGCGTTTCACTAATACAGCGGTTTTTCAATTATACCCATTCTTCATTTATTCAGACTGCTTACGATGAATATATTCACCACTCACTATAAGCTAAGGACGATAATATTTTAAGGTAAGTAATGTGTGTTCTGTATATGCATTTTTAGGCCTAGCTATATTACTCTGGTGGCCTGGTGGCTAACGCTCTCGTTTCACACGGCGAGGTTCGATTCCCAGCCAGAGTAGAAACATTGGGTGTGTTTCTTTCCACCTGTTGTCTATGTTCCCCATCAGTAAAATGGGTACCTGGGTGTGTTAGTCGACTGGTGTGGGTCGCATCCTGGGACACTGACCTAATTTGCCCGACATGCGGAGCATAACAAGGGGCTTTCTATATAGTAGTATGTCATTGTTGTCAGCTAGGACTGTATACCATGTACATGCACTTGCAGTAAATAAAGATATTATATTATTATTATTATTATTATTATTATTATTATTATTATTATTATTATTATTATTATTATTATTATTATTATTATATATGAGTGTAAACATGTTATCAGGTTTTTATATGTATCTGAAAATGAAAAAAATACTGTGATTCACTTTACAGCGATTGTCACATTACAGTGGTAGCCTGGAACCTAACCTGCTGTATAAGCGGGGCCACCCTATATTTCCTTTGCTTAGTTGACCTATGTTCTAAAGAGTACCTACGTACTATACACATGAAGAAAGCTCCTTATCACGCTAATTAGGTGTACAGGGGTATAAAGGTTAGGGTATAATTTAACCTGTTATCAAGAGTAACAGGAGGAAATCAAATGGAATTCAAATGGTTATTATTTACTGACGAACAGATGGGACAAATACAAATGGTGTATGTTTAGAACAATTTTTCAAGCATACAGTGATCAATAATCGGAAAATATTACTAGAGATGGTATAAAGTAATAAAAAGATATTTTACTTGAAAATACCGGAGACCTGTGTACCAACTGTGCACACGTCTCTCCACCAGCCTAGCCAGGCCACTCAACTCTCACTCCTCATTATTTTATTTCTTCGGGCTTCATGCAGGCCTAAAAACTCCCATTCCCTCATCAATATTCTCTTCTTGTGGAAAAGTATTACTACGTGGAGTCGTAAGGGCGAAAATAAGTACCACAAGGTGTTTACATTCTGGAATCCCTTGATAGAACTAGAATGTGAGGATTAACACATCTGAACAAGACTTCACGTAGGAGAATCTAAGAGCGTTCTGAGTTCTTATTCTGTTTTTATCCTAACTTGTAAATCGATCTCAGATCCTACAATACACAAAAGATGCAAACTCAATACAAAGCAGTAACTACCATAAAGTATGCTCTCCGTCTTCCAGGGCTCAAATATTCTTCATAATCTCACCAGATTATACCAGCCATCAACGTAAGTTTCCAGTCCCTCGAAGCTACCATAAAGGTTTTATAAGAATCTTAGTCTATTCGCTCTACTGAACCAACATTCACCAGGTTACCTGATGCTTTCTCTCTCCCAGTTTCAATCCCAGACCAATTTCGTGCCCAGAGAATACTCACAGAACACTCAAATGACCCTCCTCTATCCCTTAGCTCCTAACAACAGCACTAGGATTTGCAGATTCAACAGACGGCTCACACAGACCTTATAGCAATCACCAAAACAAACTAGGCTACATATCTCCGAATATGATCGCCCACAGTCCCAATACCAATCCCAAACTTATTTTTCAAAACTTAACTTCAGACTTCACAATCATAAAAATACGTAAATTAATTCAAAGAATGTTGCTCTTTTTACAAAGTTTACGTTCAATTCCTCCCCTTCCTCACATTAAAAAAAATCCTCTTCTTCCCGTGTGCTGATTTGTGGTGAGTTTCCAGCTGAGGGAAAACACGTCCTGCACTGACAGCTATCACTGCCAGCATAAATTTAACTAGCACTAAACTTATTATTAAATATTAAATGATGACAGATCACTTTATCTCCACCGACAGACATAAGTAGGTATAACTTTCGTCAGGAAACGGGACAAGTGTTTCCTGACGCGGGTCTTAGTCATATGATGACCTACTGCTGGAACTTTTGGTGAACTGAAGGAGGACTTCTTCTGGCTTACCTGTTCACCTCTTTAAAAATTGTGGTTATGACTGTATCAATTTCTACCTCTCTCTCTCTCCACCGAAAAAATGTTAACCACCTAACCTTCATCTACTAGGAAAAGAGGGAGGAAGTTAGGGAAAAAATTTGAGAAGTAAAGAGTGAAAGTGGGAGTGAAGGAAGAAGGTGAGGGAGGGGGAGAGCAGAAGGAAGGGAAGGAGGGAGGGAGGAAGGAAGCGAAAGACACGTCTCTCAATGCTACTTCACAGTATTATGTACAAGCTAGACCACAGTCAATATTTAACAATGAGATAAAAGACTTGAAGGAGGGAGAAAGGGAGAGAAGGAGACAAGGATGAGGGAGAGAGATAGAATGAAGGATAAGTGGGGGACGGAGGGAAGGATGAGGGTGGATAGGATGGGGGAAGGAGAGCAAGATGAGAGAGGGAATAATGAGGAAGGGAGAAAGAGAGGGCGAGAGAGAATTAAGGACAACTCTTGACTGTGTCACTCACTTTATAACATTGGTTAATCGTCAGTTAAATTAACTAGACGACTGCAAATAGTGCTAACAACTGACCCTTAAGCATTAACAAACTTACCCAAGGATTCTAATACAAAGTTGCTTAAACAAAAATCATATGCCTATCCTGGCACAAACATACACAAACACATATACACAGTGTGTATATGTGTTTTTGGTCATGGGCTCTAGGAAGTTGTAGGGAAAACTTTTGAAGCAAGAAGATAAGAGGAGAAAAAAAGCGATTGAAAGTATTATGAAAGCAATAGGAAAGAACGACATGGCCCAGAGGATAAATTTTCTGAGAACAGGGTATGCAAGAGGAAAAAAACGGCCAGTCAAAGTGATTTTCAAGGCAGAATCAGCTCAAAACAGAATCCTGCAGGAGCAAGCACGACTAAGGGACATACTGAAGTACCAGAGGGTGTACCCCGACCATGACAGAACACAAGAAGAAAGGCAGAAACTGAAAAAGAAGGTACAAGGACGCAAGGAGGAATGAGAGGCTAAGATGGAGATGAGCAGGAGAACCAAGACTCAGGAGGAAGAGCAAGTACAACCTCCCTCAGAACCACCCACAGAAGGACCTCAACCACAACAACCCCAATGCAACCAAACAATCTAACCCAAAACCCACACACTGTACCCCCTGCCCCATCCCTCTCATCACAAACTCCATCCCCACAGCAATCCTAAATAGTTCCCTGCCAGGTCTCCCGCTCCCCAGACTCCAACGTTCTCCTCAGACGACAGTTTTAGAAAAGAAGTTGAAGGTTTGGTATTTGAATGCGGATGGAATAACAAATAAATGTGAGGAGTGGCATGAAAGAATCAAGGAGACATCCCCAGACATCATAGCAGTCAAAGAAACGAAACTCACTGGGATGATAACAGACGGAATCTTCCCACCCAGATAGCAGATCCTGAGGAAAGATATAGGGAGCAGAGGGGGAGGAGGAGGAGGAGCTGCACTGATCATTAAAAACCTATGGGGATTTGAGAAAATGGAAGGAATGGATGAAATTGTCAAAAGGGACTACATAGTAGGTACAATTCAGTCTAAGGGACATAAGATAGTCATTGCAGTGATGTATAACCCATCCACAGAGCTGCAGGAGACCAAGAGAGGAATATGAAGAGATCAACAGAGCAATGGTGGACACACTAACTGAAGTGGCCAGAAGAGCTCACACGGGTAGAGCATAGTTACTAGTTTTGGGTGATTTCAATCACATGGAGGTTGACTGGGAAAACCTGGAGCCACACAGGGGTCCCAAAACATGGAGAGCCAAGATGATGGATGTGGTACTGGAAAACCTCATACATCAACATGTTAAGGACATTACCAGAGAGAGAGGGGGCATGAACCAGCAAGACTGGACCTCATGTTCACCCTGAGTAGCTCGGACATTGAGTACACCACATATGAAAGGCCCCTTGAAGGTAGTGAATACAAAGTAGAGTTACAAGTGAAGAGGGTAACAGGAGTAGGATGGGAAAAGCCAAACTACAAAAGGGGGGACTACACAGATATGAGGTACTTCCTGAAGGAGGTTCAGTGGGAAAGAGAATTGGCAGGAAAAGTCAGTAAATGAAATGATTGACTATATAACAAAAAATGCAAGGAGGCAGAGGAAAGGTTAGTTCCCAAGGGCAACATAAATAATGGGAAGACCAGAATGAGCCCTTGGTTTACCCAAAGATGTAGGGAGGCAAAAGCTAAGTGTGCTAGAGAATGGAAAAAGTACAGAAGACAAAGGACCCAGGAAAATAAAGAGATTAGTCTAAGAGCCAGAGACGAGTATCCACAGATAAGGAGGGAGGCCCAGCGACAGTAGAAAAATGACAGCATCAAAAGACGAAAAGGACTCTGGGAAGTCAGAACAGAGGAGTACACCAACAAGGGATATACCAACAAGTGTTGGATGAAATACACACAACCGAGGAGGAGGTGAAGAAGTTGCTAAGTGACCTTGATACCTCAAAGGCTGTTGGACCTGACATCTCTCTGTGGGTCCTTAGAGAGGGAGCAGAGACACTGTGTGTGCCACTAACAACAATTTTCCACACAACCATTGAAAGTGGGCAACTACCTGAAGTATGGAAGACAGCAAATGTAGTCCCCATTTTTAAGAAAGGAGACGGACACAAGGGAGTAAACTATAGACCGGTGTCACTGACATGTATAGCATGCAGAGTCATGGAGAAGATTATCAGGAGGTGAGTGGTGGAGCACCTAGAATGGAACAAGCTTATAAACGACAACCAAGAAGGCAAACCAAGAAGGCAAATCCTGTGTCACAAACCTACAGGAGTTTTATGACAAGGTAACGGAAGTAAGACATGAGAGAGAGGGGTAGGTAGATTGCATTTTCTTGGACTGCAAGAAGGCCTTTGACTCTGTTCCTCACAAGAGATTAGTGCTAAAGCTAGAGGATCAGGCACGTATAACAGGAAGGGCACTGTAATGGATCAGATAATGCTTGACATGGAGGCAACAACGAGTCATGGTACGTGACGAGGTGTCAGAGTGGGCGCCTTTGACGGGCGGGGTTACACAGGGGTCAGTCCTAGGGCCAGTGCTATTTTTGGTATATGTGAATAACTTGATGGAAGGGATAGATTCAGAAGTGTCCCTGTTTGCAGATGATGTGAAGTTAATGAGGAGAATTAAATTGGATGAGGATCAGGCAGGACTACAAACACACCTGGACTTGCTGGAAGCTTGGTCCAGCAACTGGCTCCTTGAATTTAACCCGGCCAAATGCAAAGTCATGAAGATCGGAGAAGGGAATAGACAGCAGACATAGTATAGGCTAGGTGTCTAAAGACTGCAAACCTCACTCGAGGAAAAGGATCTTGGTGTGAGTATAATACCGAGCTCATCTCCTGAGGCGCACATCAACCAGATAACTGATGCAGCATATGGACGGCTGGCAAACCTGAGAATAGCATTCCGATACCTCAGTAAGGAATCGTTCAAGACTGTACACCGTGTACGTCAGGCCCATACTGGAGTATGCAGCACCAGTTTGGAACCCACACCTGGTCAAGCACGTCAAGAAATTAGAGAAAGTGCAAAGGTTTGCAGCAAGGCTAGTTTCAGAGCTAAGGGAAATGTTATACGAAGAAAGGTTAAAGGAAATCGGCCTAACGACACTGGAGGACAGGAGGGTAATGGGAGACATGATAACGAAATGCAAGATACTGCGAGGAATTGACAAGTGGACAGAGACAGGATGTTCCAGAGATGGGACACAAAAGCAAGGGGTTGCAATTGGAAGTTGAAGATTTAGATGAGTCAAAGAGATGTTAGGAAGTATTTCTTTAGTCATAGAGTTGTCGGGAAGTGGAATAATCTGGCAAGTGGTGTAGTGGGGGGCAGGAACCATGCATAGTCTTAAGACGAGGTATGATAATGCTCATAGAGCAGGGAGAGAGAGAGGACCTAGTAACGACCAGTGAAGAGGCGGGGCCAGGAGCTATATGTTGACCCCTGCAACTACAAATAGGTGAGTAGATTTTCGCAAACACATACACACAAAAATATATATGCAAACACATATACACAAACACATATAAACAAACATATATACACAAACACATATACACAAACACATATACACAAACACATACACAAACACATATTCACATATTCAGTGAACAATCCTACTGTGATAACCAAAGTTATTAGTTAAAAAAAGTCGAGACGAAGCCTGAAATCATTAATATTTCAAATTGCCAAGCTGCTAGGGGCCTAGTAGGCACCTGTTGCCACATAGATTCATATATACAAGGATCAAAGTGAGTGTGGAAGCGGTGTTCAAGAATTACGAGAGATTGGTTGACAAGTGAAATGTGGGGCACCATACAGTGAGAGTGAAAAAGTTAATAAGCAAAAGAAGAAAGGAAAAATAAAATATATAACAAGGGAAGATGGCAGGAGTAGGCCTGCTGAAGCAGTGACGTCACAACAGTTGTATGACATTATACATATAAAGTGTAACCATCGAATGTGAAGTGTATTCTATCATAAGTGAAAAGTGAAATCACTTGAGGAATGCTGGATGTATGAGCATATATGGTTATAAACATCACGGGTGAAGGATTTTCAAAATAATGATAGAAGGCCTATGTACGACGACTACGTCATCAGCATCTGGCAACTTGTCATCACACTGCTGCTAGCACAAGTATTCACCTGTTGAGGTTGCATGTTGTCACATTCTGGTCTCTGCATCACTGTTAGATACTGGTCACTCACTCCTGCAAGCTATTACCAGAATTAGAGTAGAAATGGTATAGATAAGGTGAAGATAGGGTTGACCAGAGTGTGAGGAATAAACCGGTCTAGCCAGGGGTAACATCAGACACTTGTAGAAGCTGAGACAAGCTAAATTTTACAACCTAGTTACTTTCTATATTTTATAAGTAGAATTGATAAGTGTTAGAATTACTATTGGTAAGTTTTAGAATTACTGGTATTACTATTGGTATTTATTAGCAGTATGAATACTTAGAAGTGGGGGCACACACACATAGACACACACACACACAGGGACAAGCGGTCAGGCTCTTGTAAAAGCTGTAGTACACACGCCACACACACACATACACAGGATTTCACACCTTCCTGTAAACTGACCTGATAACCCTCCCTCCCTCCCTCTAACATTCCACTATCCACTATCCCCCCCCTCTCTCTCAATACCTATCTCTCTCTCTACCTATCTCTCTCTTTACCTATCTCTCTCTTTTCCCCCCCTCTCTATCTCTCCCCTCTAACATCTCTTCCCTCTCCCATCTCTCCCCTCTAACATCTCTCCCCTCTAACACCTCTCCCCCTCTAACATCTCTCCCCCTCTAACATTTCTCCCCCTCTCATTACCTCTCCCCTCTCCTATTTCCCATCTCTCTCCCCTCCTCCCCTCTCCCCGTCTCCTCTCTCTCCCCTCTCTCTTTGCCCCGTCTCTCTCTCGCCTCTCATCTCTCTCTCTCTCTTTTTTTTACACAGGGCTTGACAAGGTTAGGTTAAGGATCCCTAGCTTTATTGACAAGCTATTTACAGGTTAAGGATTCCTAACTTTATTGGCAAGCTACGAGCTGTTACCTACATCAGCTCATTTGAAAGCATTTTTATTGTTATGAGACATACAAGTAGGGAACAGGATGAAGTTGGAGCCATCTGTGGGCCAGCATTTTCATTTGATCAAATGACTTTATCTCGCTGACATCATTATGCTGTACGAATGTGTTCCATACTCGAGTCATCCTGGGTATATAGGATCTCAGATGGAGTGAAGTTTTTGGAGAAGGGTACAGCCAGAGTGAAGTTGCTGCTTTCTGCCCGTCTTGTGGCATAAAAGCTTGTTTCACGCTGTCCTCGAAGTGGATCCAAGTGTAGTACTTTGACAATATTGGCCTTGTGCATAACAGAAAGGCCACCCACATCCCTACTATGTTGAAGGCTCTGCTGAAATGACAGATCTATCCAGGATGGGTCCAGGCGAGAGATGAGACGTCTTGCTCTGTTCTCTACTCTGTCAAGCAGTCGCAGATGAGAGGGGGGGGGGCAAGCAAACCAAGAAAATGGAGCATACTCAAGGTGCGAGCGTACTTGTGCCTCGTTCAGAATCTTGCAACCCCTACTTTCAAGCAGATGCGAGATACGGCGAAGTGCTGTAAGCTTCCTGGCTGCCTTGTTTGCAAGATTTACAACATGGTTCTTCATGGTTAGTTTGGAGTCAAATTTCACCCCAATTATATCAACTTCTTCTTCAGGTGCCAACACCCTCCCATTCATCCTTACTACTGCACCAGCATTACCATCATGGTGCCTAGAGATGATCATCATTTGCGTTTTCTCAGGTGCAAATGTTACTTGCCATCTATTTCCCCAAGCTGATACAGCTCTCAGCTGGTGATTGATGTAGCTTAGAGCAGCTGGTATTTCTTCTCTTGGATAAGTGAATGTCAGTGTGCAGTCATCTGCATATGCATGTGATTCTGGGATGAGATGAAGAAGGTCGTTGAAGTAGACATTCCATAACAATGGCCCCAGCACACTTCCTTGTGGAACACTTGCCCCAATAGGATGTCTTGCTGATTCCGTTCCATTGAGAACTACACTTAGAGATCTACCATGAAGGCAATCACTGAGGAGACATAGCGTAGAGCCTGCAGTTCCCAGTGCTTGAAGTTTTGCTAAGAGGCCCTGGTGCCACACCTGGTCAAAAGCGCCAGCAATGTCCGGTGCTACCACACAGCTGACTTTGGATTCATCCAGTGACTGGTGCCACTTAGTGCAGAGGTTTAACAACAGATCAGCAGCAGAGTAACCTTTCCTGAAGCCATATTGACGATCACAAAGTAGTGAGTGATAGTCAAAAAACTCTGTCATTTGCCTTGAGATTATTGTCTCAAGGATCTTACCAGTGATTGACAGGAGTGATGCTGGTCTGTAGTTGCTGATTTCTGCTCTGCTCTTCTTTTTGTGAACAGGGACTACATTTGCCTCTGTCCATAGAGAGGGCCATTTACACTGTACTAGGCAGTGCTGAAAGATGTGAGTTAGAGGTGCTGCTAGCTGGTCTGCACATCTTCTCAGCAATCTTGGGCTCAACTTGTCTGGGCCCACAGCCTTTTCTTGGTCAAGCGATTTAAGAAGAAAATGCACCTCCTCCTGCCTTATTGTCACCACTGACAGTTTTGACACAGTTCTTGCAGCTAGCCAAGGAGGGTCCCTTGCTGGATCAGGAACTTGCATTTTGGTAGCAAAGTGTTCAGCAAAGAGGTCCGCCTTCTCTTGACTACTAGTAGAGGTGGTCCCATCCTGTCGATTTAGAGGTGGAATGAGTTCATCAGGCCGATAACCTTGTCTGTTCTCTCTCTCTCTCTCTCTCTCTCTCTCTCTCTCTCTCTCTCTCTCCTCTCTCTCTCTCTCTCTCTCTCTCTCTCTCTCTCTCTCTCTCTCTCTCTCTCTCTCTCTCTCTCCCCTTTTGCCTTCTCACTCTCCCCCTCTCTCTCTCCTTCTACCTTTCCCTTCTCTCTCTTTCTCTCTCTCTCTCTCCCTCACTCTTTTCTTTTTCAAAAAGAAGAAAAAAAGAAAAAAGAAAGGGAAGAAAAGGGAAAAAAGACCGAAAAAAATGGTGGGTAGTGGAAGGAACCAGAGATCAGATGAGAATGGTTCTGGTAGGGAGGAGTGGATGGAGGAGCAGTGGAAAAGGATGGAACAAGAGTGGGAGAGAAAATTAGGAGAGCTTTCTGAAAAAAATGGAGACAGAGCTTTCTGTGAAATTAGAAAAGAGGTTGGAGAAGGAGAAGAAGAATTGGGAGGCACAAGTCGAAACTGCAGTAGCCAGGATACGGGTCCTAGAAGATGAGGTAAACAGGCTGAAGTGAGTTACAGGGGCATTGACCAGGGAAGACACAGCATATGAAGCTGAGAGGTCGAACAGGAAGGAAGGAGATATGAATTATGCTAAGGTCATATCAGCCTGCCAAGAAAGACCAAGGAGGTGAAAGGGTAGAGAGCTGGGTGCAGATGGAGAGGGTGATAGGTCAAATGCAGAGGCACAACCATGCTACCAAGAGCCACTGGAAAAAACAAGGGAGAAAATGACCACGTACAGACAGGAACCAGAGTCACAGAGGGAGAGGCAATGAAAAGGAGGAAAGGGCAAAATCAGTGTTTATCCATGGGCTTCAGGAGAGAGAGGAAAGGACACACACTGAGAGACGGCAGGCAGAAAGAAAGGAGATTGAGAACATCACCCATGGAAATAGGTGAAGAAGACATTGCGGTTTAAAAATTTTTCAGAGAATGGGGGCATATTAAAGGGGGGAAAAAAGCCCGATAAAGCTGTTCTCAGCAGAAACAGTGCGGAACGGGATCCCCAAAGAACCCATTGAAATACTCGGAAGAGTACAGGGGTTTTCCCCTAGACAGAGACAAAACAAAAACAGAATGAAAAGCAGCTGAGGGAGGGAAAAAAAGCAAAAGGAGCTAGGAAAGGAGACAAGGAGGGAAACCCACGGGGTCAATCAGAGCAGGAAGAGCAGAAAGGGCAAGCACACAAGAACCATCCTCAAACCCCAAAAAACCTATCACACCACCCCAACACAAACTACAATCCATACTCACCGCTTCCACCCAACACCCCAGCTATGTCCCACAGTATCTCCCGGGTCTCCCCCCTAAAAGGGCCCCCAAACCACGGTTTTGGGAGAGGAACTGAAGGTATGACCAAACGTGATGGAATAGCAAATAAGTGGGGGAGTGGCCAAAAGATCAAAGGGGCCATCACGACTTATAGCTCTCACAGAAACCAAAGTTTACAGGTATGATAAAGATGCCATTTTTCCCAACGGGATTCCAGATCCTGGGGAAAGACAGGGGAAAGAGGGGGGGGGGGAGTGGCCTGCTGATAAAAAACCCGAGGGAAATTTTGATGAGGGGAGGGGAACAGCAGAGAAGCAATTTTTACATAGCGGAAACTTCACTTGGAGGCCCCAAAGTGGAATTGCAGTGAGTAAACCCACCACAAAACAGCAGGGGGCCCAACAAGAGTATGATGAGAACAAAAGGGCATGGGGACACACTGGCTGCGGGCCAAAGAGCTATGCATGCAGGGGAAAGCGTCATGGGAAAATTTTAACCCCCAAGGAAATCGATTGGGGGAAAATTTGGGGCCACATGGGGGCCCAAAATACATGGAGGGGTAAGTGATGGAAGGGTACTGGAAAACTTAGTACCCAAAACTTAGGACCTACAAAGAGAGAGGAGAGGGTGAACTAGCAAGACTGGACCAGTATCACCTTGATAGGCAATCTTGAGGACATCACATGAAAAACCCCCTTGGGGGCCCGCGCATGTGGGTTTTAAGCTTCGAATCACAGTAAAAGCAAATGGGGGGGAAAGAGGAAAACCAGGCGAAAGAAACCAAACTAAAAAAAAAAAGGGGGGCTACACAGGAATGAGGAACTTCCTGAATAGGGTTCAGTGGGACAGAGAACTGGCAGGGAAGCCAGTTAATGAGATGATGGAATATGTAACAACAATGTGCATGCACTGAGGCTGAGGAGAGGTTTGTACCCAAGGGTAACAGGAATAATGAAAAAGCCAGGATGAGCCCATGGTTCACCCAAAGGTGCAGGGAGGCAAAAACCAAGTGTGCTAGGGAATGGAAGAAATATTTAAGGCAAAGGACCCAGGATAATAAGGAGAGCAGTCGTAGAGCCAGAAATGAATATACGCAGATAAGAAGGGAGGCTCGATGACAATATGAAAACGACATAGCAGCGAACGCCAAATCTGACCCGAAGCTGTTATACAGCCACATCATCAGGAAAACAACAGTCAAGGACCAGGTAATCAGGCTGAGGAAGGAAGGAGGAGAGATAACAAGAAATGACCGTGAAGTATGTGAGGAACTCAACAAGAGATTCAAAGAGGTGTTCACAGAGGAGACAGAAGGGGCTCCAGAAAGACGGAGAGGTGGGGCACACCACCAAGTGCTGGACACAGTACACACAACCGAGGAAGAAGTGAAGAGGCTTCTGAGTGAGCTAGATACCTCAAAGGTAATGGGGCCAGATAACATCTCTCCATGGGTCCTGAGAGAGGGAGCAGAGGCGCTATGTGTACCCCTAACAACAATATTCAATACATCTATCGATGACGTGAAGTTGATGAGAAGAATTCATTCGATCGAAGACCAGGCAGAACTACAAAGGGATCTGGACAGGCTGCAGACCTGGTCCAGCAATTGGCTCATGGAGTTCAACCCCACCAAAGGCAAAGTCATGAAGATTGTGGAAGGGCAAAGAAGACCGCAGACGGAGTACAGTCTAGGGGGGCCAGATACTACAAACCTCACTCAAGGAAAAAGATCTTGGGGTGAGTATAACACCAGGCACATCTCTTGAAGCGCACATCAACCAAATAACTGCTGCAGCATATGGGCGCCTGGCAAACATCAGAACAGCATTCCGACATCTTAATAAGGAATCGTTCAGGACCCTCTACACCGTGTACATTAGGCCCATATTGGAGTATGCGGCACCAGTTTGGAACCCACACCTAGACAAGCACGTGAAGAAACTTGAGAAAGTGCAAAGGTTTGCATCAAGACTAGTCCCAGAGCTAAGAGGTATGTCCTACGAGGAGAGGTTAAGGGAAATCAACCTGACGACACTGGAGGACAGGAGAGATAGGGGGGACATGATTACGACATAACAAAATACTGAAAAATTGAAAGGGGACAAAGACAGGGTGTCCAGAGATGGGACACAGCAACAAGGGGGCACAGTTGGAAGTTGAAAAACACAGATAAAAAT
>NC_069404.1:55421228-55478728 GCF_026875155.1 Cherax quadricarinatus
TATATTTAATTTTATTTAATTTTAATTTTTTTAAAAATATATATATTTTAAAATATATTAACCTGGTTGATGCACCCTGATCTGGTATTTTTCGTTCTGGAGTTTTATGAATATTTTAGGTTAGACGAAGGTTGCATTATTTGAAGCTTCTAGTGCAGTGGGGGGTAGTGGTAGTGGCTGTTAGTGGTAGTGGTGGCTGGTAGTGGTGGTGGTGGCGGCGGCTGGTATTGTGGTGGGGATAGTAGTGTCGTAGAGATGATGGTGGTGGTGCTGTAATTGGCTAGTTGTGGTGGTGCTGTCAGTAGCTAATTGTAGCGGTGTAGTGTGGTTGGTAGGTGGTGTGGTGGTGGTGGTTGGTGGTGGTGGTGGTGGTGTGGTGGTGGGGGTGGGGTGGTGGTGGTGGTGGTGGTGGTTGGTGGTGGTGGTGGTGGTGGGGGTAGTAGTAGTTAGTAGTGTGTGTGATGTTCTGTAAATAGCTGATTGTGGTAGTGATAGTGGGAGTGGTGCTTTAAGTGGCTAGTTTTGGCGGTGTAGTAATAGCTGCTAGTGTTAGTGGTGGAGTGCTGTAAATGGCTAGTTGTGATGGTGGTGGCGGTAGAGGTAGTGACTGTGATGGTGGTGGTAGTGGTGGTGGAGGTGGGGGTAGTGGTGGTGGTAGTGGTGGTGATAGTGATGGAGGTAGTGGTGGTGGTAGTGGTGGTGGTAGTGGTGGCGTAACTTGCTAGTTATGGTGATGGTGGTGGTAGTGGTGATTGTAAGTGGCTAGTTATGGTGATGGTGGTTTGGTAGTAGTAGTGGTGTAAGTGGCTAATTATGGTGATTGTGGTGGTAGTGGTGATGTAAGTGGCTAGTTATGGTGATGGTGGTGTAAATACAATTGAATTTTGACAGGTTAGGTTAGGCTAGCTTAAGTTAGGGAGGGTTAGGTTAGGGTAGGTTAGGTTAGGGTAGGTTAGGTTGGGGTAGGTTAGGTTGGGGTAGGTTAGGTTAGGTAGGTTAGGTTGGGGTAGGTTAGGTTTTTGGGGTAGTTAGGTTGGGGTAGGCTAGGTTGGGGTAGGTTAGGTTTAGGGTAGGTTAGGTTGGGGTAGGTTAGGTTGGGTAGGTTAGGTTGGGGTAGGTTAGGTTGGGGTAGGGTTTGTTAGGGTAGGTTAGGTTGGGGTAGGTTAGGTTGGGGTAGGTTAGGTTGGGGGAGGCTAGGTTAGGGTAGGTTAGGTTAGGGTAGTTAGGTTGGGGTAGGTTAGGTTGGGTAGGTTAGGTTAGGGTAGGTTAGGTTTTGGGGGAGGATTAGGTTAGGGTAGGTTAGATTGGGGTAGGTTAGGTTAGGGTAGTTAGGTTAGGTAGGTTAGGTTGGGGTAGGTTAGGTTAGGGTAGGTTAGGTTAGGTTAGGTTAGGTTAGGGTAGGTTAGGTTGGGGTAGGTTAGGTTAGGGTAGGTTAGGTTAGGGTAGGTTAGGTTAGGGTATGTTAGGTTAGGGTAGGTTAGGTTGGGGTAGGTTAGGTTAGGGTAGGTGAGGCTAGGGTAGGTTAGGTTGGGGTAGGTTAGGTTGGGGTAGGTTAGGTTGGGGTAGGTTAGGTTGGTGTAGGTTAGGTTGGGGTAGGTTAGGTTGGGGTAGGTTAGGTTGGGGTAGGTTAGGTTAGGGTAGGTTAGGTTGGGTAGGTTAGGTTTGGAGTAGGTTAAGTTAGGGTAGATTATGTTGGGGTAGGTTAGGTTAGGGTAGGTTAGGTTGGGTAGGTTAGGTTGGGGTAGGTTAGGTTAGGGTAGGTTAGGTTGGGGTAGGTTAGGTTGAGGTAGGTTAGGTTAGGGTAGGTTAGGTGGAGGTAGGTTAGGTTGGGGTAGGTTAGGCTAGGGTAGGTTAGGTTGGGGTAGGTTTGGTTGGGGTAGGTTAGGTTGGGGTAGGTTAGGTTGGGGTAGGTTAGGTTGAGGTAGGTTAGGTTGGGGTAGGTTAGGTTAGGGTAGGTTAGGTTGAGGTAGGTAGGTTGGGGTAGGTTAGGTTGGGGTAGGTTAGGTTGGGGTAGGTTAGGTTGAGGTAGGTTAGGTTGGGGTAGGTTAGGTTGGGGTAGGTTAGGTTGGGGTAGGTTAGGTTAGGGTAGGTTAGGTTGAGGTAGGTTAGGTTGGGGTAGGTTAGGTTGGGGTAGGTTAGGTTGGGGTAGGTTAGGTTGAGGTAGGTTAGGTTGGGGTAGGTTAGGTTGGGGTAGGTTAGGTTGGGGTAGGTTAGGTTGGGGTAGGTTAGGTTGGGGTAGGTTAGGTTGGGGTAGGCTAGGTTGGGGTAGGTTAGGTTGAGGTAGGTTAGGTTGAGGTAGGTTAGGTGGGGTAGGTTAGGTTAGGGTAGGTTAGGTTGAGGTAGGTTAGGTTGGTAGGTTAGGTTGGGGTAGGTTAGGTTGGGGTAGGTTAGGTTGGGGTAGGTTAGGTTGAGGTAGGTTAGGTTGGGGTAGGTTAGGTTGGGGTAGGTTAGGTTGGGGTAGGTTAGGTTAGGGTAGGTTAGGTTGAGGTAGGTTAGGTTGGGGTAGGTTAGGTTGGGGTAGGTTAGGTTGGGGTAGGTTAGGTTGAGGTAGGTTAGGTTGGGGTAGGCTAGGTTGGGGTAGGTTAGGTTGAGGTAGGTTAGGTTGAGGTAGGTTAGGTTGGGGTAGGTTAGGTTGGGGTAGGTTAAGTTGTGGTAGGTTAGGTTGAGGTAGGTTAGGTTGGGGTAGGTTAGGTTGGGGTAGGTTAGGTTGGGGTAGGTTAGGTTGAGGTAGGTTAGGTTGGGGTAGGTTAGGTTGGGGTAGGTTAGGTTGAGGTAGGTTTGGTTGCGGTAGGTTAGGTTGGGGTAGGTTAGGTTGAGGTAGGTTAGGTTGGGGTAGGTTAGGTTGGGGTAGGTTAGGTTGAGGTAGGTTAGGTTGAGGAGGTTAGGTTGAGGGTATTGGTTGGGTAGGTTAGGTTGAGGTAGGTAGGTTGGTAGGTTAGGTAGTAGTAGTTTAGGTTAGGTTGGGTAGGTTAGGTTGAGGTAGGTTAGGGAGGTAGGTTAGGTGGGTAGTTAGATTGGGGTAGGTTAGGTTAGGGTAGGTTAGGTTGGGTAGGTTAGGTTGGGGTAGGTTAGGTTGGGTAGGTTAGGTTGAGGGTAGGTTAGGTTGGGGTAGGTTAGGTTAGGGTAGGTTAGGTTAGGGTAGGTTAGGTTGGGGTAGGTTAGGTTGGGGTAGGTTAGGTTAGGGTAGGTTAGGTTGGGTAGGTTAGTTGAGTAGTAGTTGGGTAGATTAGGTTGGGGTAGGTTAGGTTAGGTAGGTAGGTGGGTAGGGTAGGTTAGGTTGGGGTTTAGGTAGGTAGGTTAGGTTGAGGTAGGTTAGGTTGGGGGTAGGTTAGGTTGGGGTAGGTTAGGTTGGGGTAGGTTAGGTTAGGGTAGGTTAGGTTGGGTAGGTTAGGTTTGGGGTAGGTTAAGGTTGGGTAGGTTAGTTGGGGTAGGTTAGGTTGAGGTAGGTTAGGTTGGGTAGGTTAGGTTGGGGTAGGTTAGGTTGGGTAGGTTAGGTTGGGGTAGGTTAGGTTGGGGTAGGTTAGGTTGAGGGTAGGTTAGGTGAGGTAGGTTAGGTTGGGGTAGGTTAGGTTGAGGGTTAGTTGTTAGGTTGGGGGTAGTTAGGTTGGTGGTTAGGTAGGTAGGTTAGGTTGGGGTAGGTTAGGTTGGGGTAGGTTAGGTTGAGGTAGGTTAGGTTGGGGTAGGTTAGGTTAGGGGTAGGTTAGGTTGGGGTAGGTTAGGTTGGGTAGGTTAGGTTGGGGTAGGTTAGGTTGGGGTTAGGTTTTTAGGTTGTTGAGGTAGGTTAGGTTGGGTAGTAGGTTAGGTTGGAGGTTAGGTTAGGTTAGGTAGGTTAGGTTGAGGTAGGTTAGGTTGAGGTAGGTTAGGTTGGGAAGGTTAGGGTTAGGTTGGGTAGGTTAGGTTGGGTAGGTTAGGTGGGAGGTAGGTTAGGTTAGTTGGGGTAGTTAGGTTGGGGTAGGTTAGGTTGGGGTAGGTTAGTTGAGGTAGGTTAGGTTGGGGTAGGTTAGGTTGGGGTAGGTTAGGTTGGGTAGGTTAGGTTGAGGTAGGTTAGGTTGGGGTAGGTTAGGTTAGGTAGGTTAGGTTGAGGTAGGTTAGGTTGAGGTAGGTTAGGTTGGGGTAGGTTAGGTTGGGTAGGTTAGGTTGGGGTAGGTTAGGTTGAGGTAGGTTAGGTTGGGGTAGGTTAGGTTGGGGTAGGTTAGGTTGGGGTAGGTTAGGTTGGGTAGGTTAGGTTTGGGTAGGTTAGGTTGGGGTAGGTTAGGTTGGGGTAGGTTAGGTTGGGGTAGGTTAGGTTGGGGTAGGTTAGGTTGGGGTAGGTTAGGTTGGGGTAGGTTAGGTTGTGGTAGGTTAGGTTGAGGTAGGTTAGGTTGGGTAGGTTAGGTTGGGGTAGGTTAGGTTGAGGGTAGGTTAGGTTGAGGTAGGTTAGGTTGGGGTAGGTTAGGTTGAGGTAGTTATGGTTGGGGTAGGTTAGGTTGGGTAGGTTAGGTTGGGGTAGGTTAGGTTGAGGTAGGTTAGGTTGGGGTAGGTTAGGTTGGGTAGGTTAGGTTGGGTAGGTTGGGTTGAGGTAGGTTAGGTGGGGTAGGTTAGGTTGAGGTAGGTTAGGTTGGGGTAGGTTAGGTTGGGGTAGGTTAGGTTGAGGTAGTTAGGTTGAGGTAGGTTAGGTTGGGGTAGGTTAGGTTGAGGTAGGTTAGGTTGCGGTAGGTTAGGTTGGGGTAGGTTAGGTTGAGGTAGGTTAGGTTGGGGTAGGTTAGGTTGGGGTAGGTTTAGGTTGAGGTAGGTTAGGTTGAGGTAGGTTAGTTGGGTAGGTTAGATTGGGGTAGGTTAGGTTAGGTAGTAGTGTTTAGGTTCACAGGTAAGGTATAAGGTTGGGTAGGTTGGGTTGAGTTAGGTTAGGTTGGGGTAGGTTTAGGTTGGGGAAGGTTTGCTTGCGGAATAGTTAGGCTTGAGGGTAGGTAGGTATGGGGAGGTTAGGTTGGGTAGGTTAGGTTGAGTAGGGTAGGTTGGGGTAGGTTAGGTTGAGGTAGGTAGGTTGCGGTAGGTTAGGTTGAGGAGGTTAGTTGAGGTAGGTTAGGGTGGGTAGGTTAGGTTGGGGTAGGTTAGGTTGAGGTAGGTAGGTTGTTGGTAGGTTAGGTTGGTGGTAGTTTGGTTGAGGTAGATAGGTTTGGGTAGGTTAGGTTGGGGTAGGTTAGGTTGAGGTAGGTTAGGATTGGGGTAGGTTAGGTTGGGTAGGTGGGTTGGTAGGTTAGGTTGAGGTAGTTAGGTTGAGGTAGTTTGGTTGGGGTAGTTAGGTTGAGGTAGGTTAGGTTGGGGTAGGTTAGGTTGGGTAGGTAGGTTAGGTAGGTTGGTTTGAGGAGGTTAGGTTGGGGATAGGGTTAGTTTAGGTAGGGTTTGGTTGGGTAGGTTAGGTGAGGTAGGATTAGGTTGGGGTAGGTTAGTTGGGGTTAGGGGTTTGGGTTTGGGGAGGTTAGTGAGGTAGGTTAGGTTGGGTAGGTTAGGTGGGGTAGGTTAGATAGGTTAGGGTAAGTTGTTAGGTATGATTGGTAGTTAGGTTGGGGTAGGTTAGGTTGAGGTAGTTAGGTTGGGGTGGTTAGGTGGTAGGTTAGGTTGCGGTAGGTTAGGTTGGGGTAGGTTAGGTTTTGGGGGAGGTTTTGGTTGGGGTAGGTTAGGGTTGAGGGGGGTTAGGTTGAGGTAGGGTTTGGTTGAGGTAGGTTAGGTTGAGGTAGGGTTTGGTTGGGTAGGGTTAGGTTGAGGTTGGTTAGGTTGAGGTTAGGGTTAGGTTAGGTTTGTGTTGAGGTAGGTTAGGTTGAGGTAGGTTAGGTTGAGGTAGGTTAGGTGAGTAGTTAGTTGGGGTAGGTTTGGTTTGGGTAAAGGGTTTGTTGGGGTAGGTAGGTTGAGGTAGGTTAGGTTGGGGTAGGTTAGGTTGGGTAGGTTAGGTTGGGGTAGGTTAGGTTGGGTAGGTTTAGGTTGAGGTAGGTTAGGTTGGGGTAGGTTAGGTTGGGGTAGGTTAGGTTGGGGTAGGTAGGTTGGGGGTAGGTTAGGTTGAGGTAGGTTAGGTTGGGGTAGGGTTTGGTTGAGGAGGTTAGGTTGGGGTTAGGTTAGGTTTAAGGTAAGGTTTGGTTGAGGTAGGTTAGGTTGAGGTAGGTTAGTTGGGGTTGTAGGTTAGGAGGTTTGGTTTGGGAGTTTAGTTGGGTAGTTATGGTTGGGGTAGGTGTTAGGTTGAGGTAGGTTAGGTTAGGTAGGTTAGGTTGAGTTGGTTAGGTTGGGTAGGGTTTGGTTTAGGTAGGTTAGGTGAGGTAGGTTAGGTTAGTCCTCCGCATCTTCCACCCACGTTTTCTGTAATTAAGGAACAGAGGTCGGACAGCGTAATGAAGACATTGGGTATTATTCTAGGTCATTACTTTTGATGGATTTGTTGAGACAGTCTTCCTGCCCTTTAAAACTGTCATCAGCATATTTCCAATTTTGGAAAGAGAGAAGGTAGTGGGGGAGAGGAGGAGAGAGAGATAGAGAGAAGAGAGAGAAAAAGAGAGAGAAGGGGGAGGAGAAAGAGAGGAGAGAGAGAGAGAGAGAGAGAGAGAGAGAGATTCTTGAAATCTACAAGAACTTACTGCAGAAATGAAGATGATCAATATTCGTGTGTGCTCATTCTATCGCGCTACTTCCTACGACAAGGACAAACACTGGCAAACTAAACTTGCAAAAACACTTCATGACTTGTCTCTGACAAGGAAAGTTCCATTTGAAAACCTCATACAATCTCCTCTAGAGGTACACAAACCAAAAAACCAATGGCATATTTTCCCTGAGAAGTGGGTTTAACAATTAAAACACATGGGTTTAAACAGAGTTTTGACCCTTGCTGGAGAAGACTGCTGGTAATGACTAGATGTGACCCGGGGAAGTGCAGAGAGGCGGTTTGAAAAAGGTGTCGAGGTTCACGAGGGGATTACTGGCAGAACTGAGGTAGTGGCTGAAGGAGGTGAAGGAGGGAAGGATGAAGTAGGTGACATGGGTACTACAAGCAGAGTCCTCAGAGGTGTGTGTGGTGGTTGTGATGGCTAGCACAGCCTGGCAGGGCAGTGGTCGAAGTGCCTCACATACCCCCCGACATAGGACAGCCTGCCACGGAGAAGATTCCGTACACCAGGTAAGTCCCTTGCTCTCTCTCTCTCTCTCTCTTTCTCGTGACGTTACCTAGACGTCACGAGAGAGAGAGAGAGAGAAGAGAAGAGGAGAGAGAGAGAGAGAGAGAGAGAGAGAGAGAGAGAGAGAGAGAGAGAGAGAGAGAGAGAGAGAGAGAGAGAGAGAGAGAGAGAGAGAGAGAGAGAGAGAGAGGAGAGAGAGAGAGAGAGAAGAGAGAGAGAGAGAGAGAGGAGAGAGAGAGAGAGAGAGAGAGAGAGAGAGAGAGAGAGAGAGAGAGAGAGATATCACTACCTACTCAATAATTACGTCATGATCTACAAAACAATGACGTCGCGACTCGAGGCGTAATGAAGTCACATTACGCGAATCGTTGACGTCACCATCTGCGCAGTAATGTCGTTACAACATTAATAATGATGTCAAGTCCTGAGCAGTAGTGGCGCCATTATCTGAGCAGTAATGATGTCACGTCACTAACGACGTCATTAACTGAGCAGTAATGAAGTCATGTCTCTAACTGAGCAGTAATGATGTCACGTCTCTCTGAGCACTAATGACGTCACTAACTGAGCAGTAAGGACGTCACGTCACTGAGCACTAATGACGTCATGTCACTAACTGAGAGCTAATGACGTTACTGAGCAGTAATGACGTCACTAACCGAGTAGTAATGACGTCAAGTGCAATCATAACATCATAATAATAATATAATATATCTATTTACTACAAGTACATGTACAAGGTCTACCTGACATCACTGACATACTACTATATAGAAAGCCGCTTGTTACGCTGAGCATTTAGGGCAAATTAGGTCAGTTTTGTCCCAGGATGCAACCCACACCAATCGACTAACTCAGGTACCCTTTATTATGATGGGTCACTAGAAACCTTTGTAAAGAAAGACCCCCCAATGTTTCTACCCTAGCGGGGAAATCAAACCCCAGATTTGCCGTGTGAAGCGAGAATTTGCCCGGGCCCAGGGGCTTATAAAAATTTCGTAAAAAATCTCTAAATTGTTTTATTTTTTCAAAAACCTTACTGAAGTCAGCAAAAACGTCACACGGAAGTCAGTGGATTCAGAAAAAGTAAATAGACTAATCGGAGAGAGTTCGGGGGTCAACCCCCCCGCGGCCCGGTCTGTGCCAGGCCCCCTGGTGGTCAGACCCTGAAAAACCAGGTGAATTTTGAAGGAAAAGGGGAAATTTTTGCTGAAAGAGAAATTTAGAGGTTTTATTTAGTGTTCTTTTTTTAAAACATTCGGAAGTTTCCTCCAAGGTACATGCCCCGGAAAGAAAAAAACACTTTCATATCATTCACCTCATTGTCTTCCCAGAGCGCGTTCATCAGTTATAAAACTGAAACATTAAACCCTTTTCGAGTGCAGACACGTACTTCCCCCCCAGATTAAGTTCGGCCTGGGGTTTTCCCTGAATCCTTTCATCAAGTTCCCTTGGTCACACTCCAAAGAGTCAAGCCCTAAAAAGCATTGTCGCAACTCGTTCTTAACCGCTCTTGCATGTTAGCTAAAAAACCCAACCCCTCGCACAAAAATTTTTCTTTACCCGTCCCACCAACCTATCCTAGGGGGGGACCCCTACCTGAACCCTTTATTTCCAAATACGGATTCTTGATTATATTAAACCCCCTCAGAAACTTTCCCACCCTCCACCCTTTCTTGTTGCAAATCCCCCACCTTGCCTCACCACATTGAAAGAGTTGGTATAATTCCCTTTCATTTTCCAATTTGGCTTTATGGATAAGTTCTTTGTTAAATTTATGATTCACCTCATTGGACACGTCCCTAAATATCTGAATACATTCACCTCCTCTATCTTCCTTCCAACCTGATATCCAATCTTCGTTCCCAAATTTTTTTGTTACCCTCATCCCCTTTACTCTTCACTAATTCACTTTTAATTTTCTTTTTTTACATACCTCCCAAAAACTTATCTCAACCTCGCAATTTCTCTTCAGAATCCCCCAAAGCACAGTGTTTGTAGGAATTATATTGTTTTTCTCCAGTCTCTATCTCTTTTCTCTCTCTCTTACTCCCTTTCCCCCCTTTCACCTATCTTGCCCCCAAAAACCCCCCCCCCACACACACACACCAGTAGAGTATGCAGCCCCTTTTTGGAAACCCCACCCCAGTCAAGCACGTCAAGAAATTAGAAAAAAAAAATGAAAGGTTTGAAACAAGACTAGTCCCAGAGCTACGGGATTGTTTAAAAGAAAGGTTGGGGGAAATGGGCCCCTGACGACATGGAGGACGGGGGGTAGGGGAGACCTGATAGCGACTTAAAATCGCGCGGAATGACAAGGTGGACAAAGGGGGTTCCGAAGGGAACAGAACAAGAGGTCACAATTGGAAGTTGAAGCTCAGATGAATCAAGGGGATGTTGGAAGATTTCTTCAGTCTAAGTAGTCGGGCCGTGGTACCCTAGAAAGTGAGTATGGAGGCGGGAATCTACTAGTTTTAAGGGAGGTTGATAAGTTCATGGGGCAGGGAGAGAGGGGATCTAGGCAATCGCGAAGAGGTGGGTCGGGCCCCCTAAACCCACAAATAGGTGATCAAATAGGTGAGTAACACTCACACACCACACACAAACACAAAACACACACACGCACGCACGCAGCACGCCTGCGCAATGGGCCCCCTGCAAACCTCAGAAAAGCATTCCGAATTTTAAATAAGGAATCGTTCAGGCCCTGTACCCGTGTGTTAGGCCCCATATTGGAGTATGCGGCACCATTTTGGGAACCCCCCCTAGCAAGCACGTAAAAAAGCTAGAAAAAGTGCAAAGTTTGCAACAAGACTATTCCAGAGAAAGAGGTATGTCCACGAGGGAGGTTGGGGGAAATAAAACCTGAGACATGGAGGCAGGGGAGAAAAGGGGGAAATGATAACGAATAAAAAAATACTGAGGGGAATTGAAAAGGGGGGACAAAAACAGGATGTTCCAGAGAGGGAACAGCAACAAGGGGACACATTTGGAAGTTGAAGACAAAAATGAACACAGGGATGTTGGGAAGCATTTTTTCGGCCCGAGGTCGGAGTGGGAATAGTTTGGAAAGCGTGTAGTTGGGCAGGATCCAAATAGGGTTTTAAAAATTAAACTCACATTAATTTCCCTTGGCCCCCAAAAAGGGGGCCCCCGGAGAGGCCCCCCCCCCCCCCCCCCGCAACCTCCCCCAAATAGGGGGAGTTCAAATAGGTGAGTACGTGGGGGCCTGTGACGAGCGGGGACCCCCAGGGGTCAGTCCTGGGCCCGTGTATTTTTGATATTTTTTGAAACTGATGGAAGGGTTAGACTCAGAAGTGTCCCCGTTCGAGATGTGTGAGCTAATGGAAGGGTTAAATAGATGAGGATCAGACAGGGGCTACAAAGAGACCTGGAAAGGGGGGACATGTGGTCCAGCAATAGCTTTCCCAATTAACCCGCTAAAAAACAAAGTCATGAAGATTGGGGGAAGGGAAAGAAGGGGTGTAGCAAGTATATGTGGAGACAAAGGGTGCAAACCTCAGTCAAGGGGAAAAATCTGGAATGACCCTAACCCGAACACGTCTCCGGGGGCACATCAACCCGATAATGCTGCAGTATACGGGCGCTGGCAAACCCCGAGAATAGCGTTCCGATACCTTAATGGGAATCATTAAGAAATGTACACTTTGGGATGTTAGGCCCCTATGGTATGCAGCACCCGTCTGGAACCCACACTGGTTAAGCACGTCAAAAATTAGAGAAAGTACAAAGGTTTGCAACAAGGGTGGTTCGGATCTGGGAAAGTTCTACGAAGATAGGTTGAGGGAAATCGGATGACGACACTGGAGGACAGAAGGGATGGGGGGGCTATAAAACTAAAAATAAAGGTGGAAAGACAAAGGGGGACAGAGGGAAGGAGTTTTAGGGAAGGGGGCACGAAACAAGGGGTACAATTGGGGGCTGAAGATGACGAGTCACAAGGATGTTAGGAAGTACTTCTTCAGTCCAAGTCGTCGGAAAAGGGTGCCTAGAAAATGATGTGTGGAGGCAGGAACCTCATGGTTTTTTGACAGGTATGCAAGCTCAGGAAGGGAGAGAGAGGACTAGAGCGATCGGGGTTAGAGGCGGAGCCAGGAGCTGAGTCTCGACCTCTCAACCACAATTAGGTAAGTTACACCACACACCACCCACACACACCCACACACAACACACCCCCTGCACACACCAACACACACAACACACACACACGGGTTTATAAAGCTTGGAGCGGGGGGGGGGGAGGGGGGCCTAGTGCAACGGTTGAGGGGGGCCAGGAGTAGGACTCGCCCCTGCAACCCCCAAAAAAGGTGGTACAAATAGGTGGTACAAACCAAAACAACAACACACAACAGGCATGGAAAACAGCAAATGTAGTCCCAAACTTTAAAAAAGGGACAGAAAGAAGCATTAATACAGACCCGTGTCACTGACAGTATAGTATGCAAAATATGGGAAAATTATCAGGGAGAGGGTGGAACACTGAAAGGAACGATTCTCAAAAGCAGCCAACGGTTTTAGGGACGGGAAATCCTGTGTCACAAACTATGGGTTTATGACATGGTGACAGCAGTAAGCAAGAGAGAGAGGGGTGGGGGGGATTGCATTTTCTTGGATTAAAAAGGCGTTTGACACGTTCCCACAAGAGTTGGTGCAAAAAAATGGGGACCCAAAGAGGATAAAGGGAAAGGCACTACAATGGTCGGGAAAAATTGTCAGGAAAACGCCGGTCATGGTCATGGGGGAGGTGTAAAGTGGGCACTGTGACCCGGGGGGTCCCCCGGGGGTCAGCTAGGACCCGTGCTTTTTCTGGTATTTGTGAACGACAGCGGAAGGAAAAAGATCTGAGGTGTCCCCGTTTGAGATGGTGAAAATTGATGAGAAAAATCATCGATCGAAGACCAGGCAGAAAACAAAAGGGGTCTGGACAGGCTGCAGACTGGTCCCGCTTGGTCCGGAGTTCAATCCACCCGGCAAAATCTGAAGTTGGGGAAAAGGGCAAAGAAGCCGCAGACGGAGTACAGTTGGGGGGCCCGAGACTACAAACCTCACTCAAGGAAAAAAAAATCTTGGGGTGAGTATAACCCCGGACATCTCCCGAAGGCCCATCAACCAAATAACTGCTGGGGATAGGGGCCTGGCAAAAATAGAAAAAGCATTCCCACATTTATTTAAAGGGTCATTCAGGACCCCGTACACCGTGTAGTTAGGCCCCCTATTGGGTATGCGGCACCGTTTGGAAACACCCGCCAAGCCGTGAAGAAAAAAGAGAAAGTGCAAAGGTTTTTCAACAAGACTAGTCCCCGAGCTAAGAGGTATGTCTACGAGGGGGGTTAAGGGAAAACAAACCCGACGACACGGGGGACGGAGAGTAGGGGGGACTGATAAAAGACTACAAAAATGAGAGGGGAATTTACAGGTGGACTAAGAAATAAGAAATAAGAACGAAGGAACACTGCAGAAGGCCCTACTGGCCCATGCGGGGCAGTCCAAGTCTCCACGGTTAAGCCAATGCCCCCAACCCTAGTCAGGTAGGTCAATTGCTTAAGGAAAAAACCGGCAACCGCCCTGGTAGAAAAGCAAATCATTTAACTCACCCCACCCAATCTTATGTTTTTTCCCAAACCTATTTTTAAAGTTTTCACAACGTTCAGCCTCTTAACGGTTTGGGAGTTTGTTCCACTCACCCAAATTTTTCCAAACCAATATTTTCCCTATTTCCTTCCCTGAATTGAATTTTTCCAACTTAAAACCATTGTGCGAGTCCTTTTGGCTAATTTTTCAGACATATTTACTCCCCCTTTTTTTTTCCTGTCTTCCATTTATACACCTCAATCATATCCCCCCTAAATTTTACGTCTTTTAGAGAGTGAGATTCAGGGCCCCCAGTTATCCTCTAGGGAAGGTTTTATACTGGGGTCAACTTTGTCATCCTCCCCTTTTTACATTTTCCGAGAATTTATATCCCTTCGTAAAAGTGACCAAAAAATGTGCGCATAATTAAAGAGGCCTAACCCAAAGGGTGTATAGGTTGAAGACAACCTGGGACCTATTATTTATGCTTTTGTATGAGCCAAGGATTCTATTAGCTTTATTGCGAAAAACTTATGCATGTTGTCTTGGTTTCAGATTATGCTAACCAGAACTCCTAAATCTTTTTCGCAACCCGTAATATTAAGATCTACATTATTTAGTTTATATGTGGCAGGGTTTTATTGTCCTGTCCAACATTTAGAACTTTGCATTTGTCTATATTAAACTGCATCTGCCACTTCCCCGACCACTGCATCAGTCTATTCAAATCTTCCTGGAGTGCTTCGAATTTCCTCGTCAGAATGAATTCGACGGCCTTTTTTGGGTTTGTAAACGGCAAACTTGCCGTTTGTCGCTCTTTACCCCCTATCTATGTCGTTTATGTAGATTGTGAACAGCAGGGGGCCCAACACTGCCCCCTGTGGAACACCGCTCGTGACACTTCCCCACTCTGATTTCTCCCCATTTATGCAGACTCTCTTGCTGCCTATTTGTCAACCTGCCCCTACCCAGGAAAAAATTTTCCCCTCCTATTCCATGTGTTTTAAATTTTCCTCAATAGTCTCTGATGTGGGACCCTGTCAAAAGTTATGAAGTCCATTTACACAATATCATATTCATTACCATGATTCTACCTCCTCAAATACCTTAGTGAAAAAAGTTAATAAATTCGTAAGGCAGGAACGCCCTTTGTAAAAACCATGCTGAGATTCGTTGATTAATTTATGCTTTTCAAGGTGGCTACGAACTGCCTCGGCAATTATTGATTCCATAAATTTTCCCACTATGGAGGTTAGGCTTATTGGTCTATAGTTCGAAGCTAAGGACCTTCACCTGTTTTGAAAATAGGTATCACATTTGCCATTTCCACTTATCTGGCACCATGCCAGTTTGTAGTGAAATTGTTTAAAAGATTAGCCCAAAAGGTTTTGCTAAGTCCTCTTTACATTCCTTTAGAACCCCTTTCATACAGTTTATCAGGGCCTGGGGATTTGTTAGGTTTTAATTTATTATTTGCCTAAGGACCCATGGGCACTTGTGACCCTAATAGTGCACAGTTTTTATCGTCCTGTTCTACATAATTTATCATTACTGGAATATCGTGGTATCCTCCTGTGTAAAAACTGAGAGGAAGTATGTGTTAAAAATTCTACACATTTCCTTATCACTGTCAGTGAGCTGGGCCCGAGGAACTTTTGAGTGGGCCTATCTTGTCCTGATCTTACTTTTGTATACCTGAAGAATCCTTTTGGGTTAGTCTTCGATTCTCTTTTCAACTTTAACCTCATAAACTCTTTTTGCTTTTCTAATTCCCTTTTTTATTTCTCTCTTTAACTGAATATATCGATTTCTCAATTGCCCCTTCCTCTTTTGATTTGCCTATATATGCCTCTCTTTTGACCAATCAGAATTATTTTATCTATTGTTCCATCCATTTAGGATCTTTTTTGTTTGATTGATTTCCCTTTTTGGTAATTAATTTGAATGAGCAGCAGAAAAACTAGGCCCTGGAAAGCATCATATCGAACAATCACCACCCTACTGACCCTTAGTCAGGTCATTCCAGTTCAGCCCCTAAGTAATGTTCAGTCTATGAAATCAGCCAAGCGAACGTAGGGACGGAGACTTTGATTGCCATTATTTGGGGAATTCATGATATTAAACTGTGGATTTGTGATCTCTTTCCCCAAGCTCATTATGAACCTCAAGATTATTAATTAGTGATTCCCTACTAGGCAAGAACCAAGTTCAAGGAGGTTATTTCCTAGTTGGCTATTGTCACAATATGTTTTTAATAAAACAATCCTGGATGTATCACGAAGTCACCTGACTTAAATTTTCCTGTTTCAAATTGCTCAGTCAAGCTGTCTATAGTTGAAAGCTCCCATTCAGACAAATTTGTATGTAGATGCCTTAGAATTTCGTCCCATAGAAGATTTACTGATCCTATCAAGATTGGGGCCCTGTAAATCACACCAAATTAGTTTTTGTCGGCCTCGGAAGCTGTATATCAAACAGATTCAGTGGCTGCGATTCTATTTAATATCTTGGTCTTAACTCAATCAATTTAAATTGTCTCTGACATAATAGCTACTCCACCACCTTTCCTGTTGACCTGTGTCAGTGTGGAATAATTTCTAGCTTGTATGTGACATTCACGGGCATCTCTCGATATTTTCAGATTTGAACCAGGTCTCTGTTATAGCAATACATATCTATGTTTCCTGCACTTGAATTAATCTAAAGCTCACTATCTTATTTCTATACAACTCTGCTATTAGTATAGTAAACCTTAGGGAGCTAGTCCTTGCTGCCCTTTGCTGTCCCCATTGTTTGCTTCCTGATTATTGTCTTTATTTATATCCTTCATGCTGAATGACTTTTATACATTTACAGTTTCCAACCCAAGTGTTGCAACTGCATGTTTCGCAAACACCCCTACCTTATCTTCCAGCAGTTTAAACTCATAGGCTTTTCACAATGAGCCTTCTCAATCGAGTTGCAAGTGTACACCAGCCCAGAGAGAATGTACCCATCCCTTGCAATACATATCATGTTTGCCATAAAAGTTGTTCAGTTGTCAATGAATGGGGATTGCAAGTTCCTATGCAGTATCTGTCTAGCAGAATATTACACCAATTGCTAGAACAACCCATTATTAATACTCCCCTTCTAGGGCAGTTGCTACATATGAATTGGGATCCTCCTTAGACTTAATGAAATCATGCTGACTGTACTTATATAGCAGCTCTTCTCTCTACCCTTCCCAAAATCATTTCCACAGATTAGATGAGGGGACGTTAATGGGGTTACTCCATTACCTGACATGATTATTATCCAGCCTGTTGACATGTCCCCAACACAGCTCCAGGGATGCAACAACCTATATCTCTCATCTTCTTTTCCTATTACAAAAGCAGGTCAAAGTATCTTACTGAGAGTCCCTACCACAAGAATGCGCTTACCTCCATTAGCAGGGGGCAGTAGTACCTTACCTTCACTGGCACTGAAGTTACTTTCATCTGTAGAACAGAGAAGCGATTTCTACTTCATTCTTCACTCTTAACTTTCCTTACTCTGAATTGCGCCTTCCATACTGTGAACTACCGCCATTGGAAGCAGGTGCTGGGCTGACCTCAGCTGGTAGCGTTTGCTGCTCTCCCCACTTCAGCCTTCTCACAGCGTGATGAGACAGACTGCACCTCGTACTAGAAGTCCTCATTCCTCACAACTCAGCCACCTCACACTCTCGCCCAGAACCATTGGTGGACCTTCAGCTCCTAATCTCCTCCTGGATGAAGCAAGACTCTCCTTCAAAACTTCCAACCTCAATTTTTAAAACACTGCAGAAGCAAGCCATGCTTTGTAACCGTCCACATAATCCCCCCCCAAAGAGCTCAGGGTCTGTGACCTCACGTGGACGACTGACACTGAGACAACTGGACAGAGTTCCGGAGATTGACAACAGTAATATGGGGACACAGTTGGAAGCTGAAGAACAACAGGTGAATCACAGGGATGGTTCGGAAGTATTTTCTTCAGCACAGATAGTCAGTAAGTGGAATAGTTTGGGCAGGCGATGTAGTGGAGGCAGGAATCAATACATAGCTTTTTAAGCAGTGGGTTGTGAATAAAAGCTCCGGCTCAGGGAGAGTGACCCTAGTCGCGATCAGTGAGAGGCGGGGGCCAGGAGCTCGATGACCCCGCAACTCAAACTAGGTGAGTAAACTGGTGAGTTACACACACACACACACATACTTCACACACACACACACAACACACACATGCATTGTACAAACATAACACACACAACCCCTTCCTTTATGTGGGAGCAATGGGGTACTAGAACTAGGATGAGAACAAGGGGCTCGATGACGAATCTGGGGGGGGAGGAACGGGGAAGAAGAGCTCAAAAAAAAGGGGAGGAAGATGGGGAAGGAGGACTAGAGGAGCTGGCAAGGAAGATGGAAAGAGAGGTTAGATGGCAGAATGCAGAAGGTGGATGCAATTGCACAACAGCAGAAACAAGATAAAGAGATTAGAAAGAGGAGCTGAGGGACCTCTGAAACAGATAGAGACAAAGATTAAGAAGTAGTAGCATCGGCAATGGCTACATAGACACAGACAATAGGTCTGAAGGGAGCATGGAACTAAACTGTATGCAGAGGTTCCGATGTCAAACCCACATGGGGCTAAAACAAAGACAGGGAGCAATAGGCAAAATGTGAGGTTGAAGACATCAAGGAAATAGGAACATGTGCCGGGACTACCCGACCTGTGGGGGCCAGGAACAGGTGAGCAGGAAGGAGAACAAGGGGATAGGGGTATAGTTAGGGAAGGGACTGATGAAGGAACACTCATGGGACGGAACTAAAACCATCAGAGGTGAATGGGAGAGTCAACAGTGGAGGTGGAAAAGGGAGAGATCTGTGTTTGTCTATGGGCTAGACGAGCTAAAGGGGAAAATTATGATGAAAGAAAGCAGGAGGAGAAAAAAGAGATTGAGGTATCATGCATGTGGAAGTCGAGGGGGAAATGACCAAGGTGGAAATTTTCGTGAAAATTGGGTGGTTCCCAGAGAAAAGGAATCGCTCTCAAAGTAATTTTCAAGGAGAATAAACCGAAACCATGATCCTGCAGGAGGAAAGCACGGGTTGAGAGCAGGCAGGAGTTCATGAGTGTGTACATCGATCGAGACAGAACCGGAGGAAAGAAGAGGGACGATGAAAGTGAGAGTCAGAACGACAGGAGAAAATGGGAGGGGAAATGAAAAAGGAGAGCAGAATAACCCAGGAACAAGTTGGAAGGACAAGCACACCCAGACACACCTGCAGGAGGACCCAGCCGAAGAACCCCAAGGCAACTGTACAATCCAAAACCAACCATCGCACACCGACCCTCTGTTCCCACCCCCCGCATCGGGCCGGGATTACCGCATAGGCAAACTAGGCATTTGCTTAGGGCCCGCGCGGTCCAGGGGTTAGGGGGGCTTCATCCAAGACTGCGCACATGGTGCAGTGCAAGGGGTCTCTACCAAAATATGTTAAGTGGTTTGGAGAGTAAAATTGATTTTTAAAAATTAATCAAAACTAAAATAAATAATGAAAAAATAAATAAAAAATAAATATACCTAACTTAGATGGCAACACTCAACACGCTTTGTTTACATCAGAACAGCTGTGTTTTCCCGCTAATGGATGTGAGTATGGGAGAGTTTCCTCTCCAATTTTCTGTAGTAATTACACGTTATCTAGACTTGTACTGTGTCAAAATTAATGAGGTGTTGTTGATAGACATTGATGTGATGGATAAAATGTTTGTTTTCGCTCTAATTTGTAAGGGAAAGGGTACCTGATAGGGTTACTTGACAGTAAGTCGCATGGACAGTAAAGGACGCATTTTTGGGTAAAAATATATAAAGAGAAAACCTAAAAAAAGCAAACTGGACTTCCGTTTGTCGTTTTAAAAGCACTTTGTCTGTCTTTAAGTCTTTATCTTTTCAATAACAGATATCAAATTGGATTGATGTTTACATCACTTCCGTCGCAAATGCTTAGTTTTCAAGTTGCGAGGAAGTGGATGTTATAGTATAGAACATCAATTAATTTACTACAGATTTCCCCAGAAACACATAAAGCCATCAGAAAATCGTTGGTTGGGTGAGAACTGAAAATTGTCCTGCATTCTTTAAGTCTCTTGTCTTATCTATGGATGGTAGGCCATATAGCATGCAGAAACATAATGATTAGTTTAGTTTGAAATTGGTAATTTAATTACCATTTGTGCATTGTTCTTGGACTCAGTATGATTTCTGTTTAAGTCAATTGAAGATCCAGGAGGATGAATTAGATAAAATATTGTAGCCCAAATACTAAAACCTAATCTATGGTAAAAGTTCTGTATATGACTCTTCTGGTAAACGTTTGAATTTTTAGATGCGCAGCACAGAGGAAAGGGGGCTACAGGGCCATATCCCCCCAATTGACAGGAAAATTTTATTAATAATAAATTATAAAAATTAATATAATTGATTAATGAAAAATTTGTTTTTGCATCGATTTACAGACAGTGATACATCCTCATTATGGCATTCTCGTGAACGTGTGTTGGACGTTTTATGCGAGTGGGTCCAGAAAAGAAAGAAGAAAATTCAAGAAGAAACAGAAAAAAGAAGAATGTAGGAGCGCAGGAAAGATCACGACATGTCACGAAAACAGTTTCTGATGTTACCAGTACAGTTGAATCTAACAGATAGTCAGATCATACAGGAAGCCCTTCTCCCTTATTTCTAGCCAGCATTACTTTTGTGTCTCCTCTCAATGTCTCAACGGACTTTCATCCCAGGATTTGTCTTAAAAGATCCTGCCTCATGGCCCGTAATGGGTTATCCAGATTCTCTACGTAAGCTTTCATTGCAGAAAACTTCAGTCAAACTCTAACATTGACTTTAGGAAATCGCAAGGATTTGTTGATGGTTTTCGTCGTTGTTTAAATTCATCTATGTTTTATAGGTAAGCTTGCAATTCAAACTGTGAAAAGATCATGGATGGTATACTCTGAAAGCTCAGGAAAAAGTGTACTGTCAGCATGCAAGCTATTTTATACCAAAGAAATTACCTTCACAAGGGGTTCAATGACTGGTAAAATTCCAAGCGTTTTTCGAGGAAATGAACAACACCACTCACAGGGAGCTGCATTTTATAGGGGCGGCCCCCCCAGTTATTGTAAATAATTTCGTGCACAGAAAAAAGGCTTATTGGATTTTCATTTGGAAAATCAAAACTGAAAAAGAGAGCAACTTATTGGAGAAAAATGTTCTAGAAAGAGTTGTTGTGTTTGTAAAATTCTTAGCTTAGGAGGAACATGCTTTCTGTGGAGAGAAAATGGAGTTTTTGGTTCGGAAAAACAATGGGCAAATTTCCTAGGGATCATAGAACTGTTGCACATTTGATCCATTTGTAGCAAATAGTGTCTCGCTTGGGAATGCAGGAAGAGGCACTGTATCTTTAGTGTCATTAAAATATGATGAATTTATTGAATGATGACTAAGAAGGTCTCAATAACATCATAAGCAGCTGTGAAAAACTGCAAAATACTTTGCAATAAGTGTAGATTCAACACCAGATAATTCACATACAAATCTAATATGACATACATTGTCTCTGTCGTACTCCAGTGGTAAGCCTGTAGAGCGCTTTATAAAATTCATTCTCTTTCGGCCATGTGTAGGAACAATGATGAATTTAGTACTGGATACTCTGCTTGAACATGATATCTCTTTTATGGATTGCGTGGCCAGAGCTAACGACGGAATAGCAGTATCATGTCGGGTAAATATTTGGATTGCAAGCCGTATTCAAGCAAATCAACCCATTGCTGAATATGTGCCTGCTCAGCAGATCAATGAATTGTGTTGTTCAGCAGAAATGTAAGACAGCCTAATACTTCGTCATTCTGGATTCAGTGATTACAGTAATTGGTGAAAAAAAGAAAAATTACAGAATCTCAATGACAAGTTAGGATTTTGTTCAAAAATACTACTGTGCCAGATGCAGAATTCAGGAGAAGTTTCATAAAGTTGCAACAACACCTTTCCAGATGTCAGGACCCATTTGTTGGAAGAAAAATAGTTCATTTTTCTGGGTATATGATTCAGTTTAAGACTCCACCTGGAAAAATGTGCGCCCTCAGCTGCTTTGAAACATTTAGAAATGCAGGTATCTCAGAAAACCTGCCCTATTGTTGACATAGTGTATCGCCTTTTACCTAACAACTTCCTGCTATAACGGTGAAGGAGAACGTTCATTTTCTGTTTTGAGAAGAGTGAAAAACCGCTCCGTTCAACATGCGCCAAGACAATTGTGTAACTAGCCTTGTTGACCATTGAGTCTGATCTACAAGAAATATTGATTGCAGAATATAATTGATGATTTTGCACATGAAATCCAGAAAATAGTTTATTTAAGAAGTTGCGGTGAATATAAACAAATTTCTTTTACTTTCTTGGAGTTTATATGATTTGAGAGTCTTATGCATGATGCCAATGATAAAATAATGATCAGTGATTTATAAAGGGAATAATAGTGCTGTAGTGGTTATGTGATTAATTGGTACAAGATAGTTACAATGCTGGTGGAATGTTGGGTAAATGGTTTTGGTTGTCTGATGTACTTTCCCTATTAAATTTATCTAAATAGCCAGAATTATGTAATTAGGACCTTAACAGGCTCACACCGACCCCCCACCCAAGCTGGAAGGTGCTACGCTTACCCGTTACTCAAAGGGGCCCGCCAATCTGAATGCTAGGGCCCGGCGACTTCTTATCCGGCCTGTCCCCGCTACCACAGTTACAGTATTAGAACAGAAGTTGAAGGTTTGGACACAAATGCGATGCATTACGAATAAACATGAGGATGGCCATGGAAAGAATCAAATGAGAAGTCCCAGACAACTTAGAGTTACGAGACAAAAAACTCACGGGTGACAATAACAGATGCAATTTCAACCAGGATACCAATCATGAGGAAAGATAGAAGGGGGCAAGAGAGGCGGGAGGGGGGGGGAGGGGGACGGGGGGGGGGGACGGGAGGTGGGGGATGAGGGGATGGGGGGGGGGGGGGGGGGGTGTGGGGGGGGAGGGTTAAGGGCAGGGGGGAGAGTGGGGAGAGAGGAGGGGTGGGAGGGGTCGAGGGAGGAGAGGTGGGTGGGTGGGAGAGAGGGGGAATGAGGTGGGGTGCAGGGGAGGTGGTGAGGGATGGAGGGGCGAGAATGGGGGGGGGGGGGGGGGGAGGGGAGGAGGGTGGGTTGCTCTGCTAGTAATAAAAACAGATGGAAATTCGAGAAATGGAAGGATAGGTGAGATGGGAGAAAAGACTAATAGTTGGACATTCCGTTGGGGAACCACGGTGGTCATTGCAGTGATGTATTATCACCACAAGAACTGGCAGGAGCCAGAGAGGAATAAGAAAAAAGCGAGCAACAGAGCAATGGTGGACACACTTGCTGAGGTGGCAAGAAGAGCTCACTCAGCAGAGCCAAAGTTTGCTGGTTATGGGGGATTCAACACAGGGAGATTGACTGGGAAAACTTGGAGCAACATGGGGGTCCCGAAAAATGGAGAGCCAAGATGATTGGACGTGTGGTGCTGGAAAAACCTCGTGCACAACATGTTTAAGGACACTACCAGAGTGAGAGGGGAGATGAACCAGCAAGATTGGACCTTGTGTTCACCTGGGGCCAGTTCAGACATTGAGGACATCAGTATGAGAGTCCCTAGGAGGTAGCGACCACCCCGTGGTTCTATGCTGAGAATATATAGTCGAGCTGCAAGTGTAAGAGAGTAACAGGAGTTGAATGGGAAAAGATGAATATATATGATGGGACTACATACGTGGTTTTGAGGAATTCCTGCAGGAGGTCCGTGGGACAGAGAACTGTCTGGATAAGCCAAGTAAATGCAAATGATGGGATATGTAACAACAAAATGAAGGAGGCAGTGGAAGGTTTATTTCAAGGGCAACAGAAAACAACGGGAAGACAGAAACGATGCCCCTGGTATACCGACGGTGTAAGGAGGCAAAACAAACGTGAATCGAGAATGGAAAGTACAGAAGGCAGAGAACACACGAAAATAGGGAGAATCAGTCGCCGCAGAGCCAGGAATCGAGTAGCAAGGTAAGGAGGGAGCCCAGCGACAGTATGAAAAGACATAGCATCCGAAAATCACAAGAATGAGCCGTCGACAATGTTTGTATGCACTTAGGAGGAAGACAAAATTCAAAGACCAGTGTGTCAGAATTAAGGCCCGAAGGGGGTAGAACTCAACAAGAATGACCAGGAAGGTATGTGAGGAGTAATCAGGAGATTTAAGGAAGTTTTTACAGTAGAGCAGGAAGGGCAGTAGAAGTCAGTACAGAAGGAACATCAAGGAGGGGGATATTACCCCAAGTGTTGGATGACATACGAACACCGAGGAGGAGGTGAAGAAGCTGTATGTGACCTTGACACCTCATAGGCGATGGGACGGGACAAACTTCCCCATGTGTCTTAGAGAAGGAGCAGAGATGCTGTGCATGCCTCTAACAACAATCTTCAACAATCCTTGAAATGGGAACTACCTGAGGAAATGGAAGACAGCAAATGTAGTCCCATATTTAAGAAAGGAAACAGAAACGAGGCGCTAATACAGTGTGGTCTCTGACATGTATTGTGTGCAAAGTCATGGAGAAGATTATCAGGAGGAGAGTGGTCGAACACCTGGAAACGGAAACAAGATTATAAATGAAAACCAGATGGGTTCTGGAAGGGCAAATTTGTATCACAAACCTCTGGAGTTTTATGCAAGGTACAGAAGTAAGAACGAGAGAGAGGGGTGGGTTGATTGCGTTTTCTTAGACTGCAGGAAAGGCTTTGACACGTTCCCCACAAAGAGATTAGTGCAGAAACTGGAGGATCTGGCGCATTGTAACAGGGAGGCTGAGGGGATCGGGAATACTGACAGAGGAGGCAGCAACGAGTCATAGTACGTGAAGAGGTAATCACAGTGGGCGCCTGTTACGGCGGGGGTCCCCACAGGGGTCAGTTTAGGGCAGTGATATTTTTGATATATGTGAACGACATGGACGAAGGAATAGACTTGAAGTGTCCTAAATCGCAGATGATGTGAAGTTGCTGAGAGAATTAATTCGGATGAGGATGAGGCAGGACTGCCTAAGAGACTGGACAGGCTGGGACATGTGGTCAGAAACGGGCTTCTCGAATTCAACCTGCCAATGCAAACAAAGTCATGAAGTTGTGGGGGGGCAAAGAAGACGAGACAGAGTATAGGCTAGGTGGACAAAGACTAAGACGATCAGGGTGAAAGACTCGGGGTGACCATAACACGAGCACGGCACCGGGGCACACATAACCAAATAAACTACGGCGCATTCTGGGCGCCTGACAAACCTGAGAATAGGTTCGATACCTAAATAAGAATCGTTTTCAAGACTCAGTACATGTGTATGTTAGAATTACTGGAGAATGCAGCCAACCAGTCTGGACAACACCTGGTCAAGCACGTCAAGAAAGTTAGAGAAAGTACAATGGTTTGCTCAAGGCTAGTCCCAGAGGCTAGGGGAATGTCGTTACCGCGGAAAGGTTGAGGGATTTGGACTGACGGACACTGGCGGACAGAAAGGTCAGGGGAGAATGCTAACGACATACCAAGATTACTGCGGGGAATAGATTAGGTGGGACAAGAGATAGGATGTTCAGGAGGGGGACACAGGAAAAGGGGTCACTACTGGAAGCTGAAGACCGACGAGTCACAGGGAAGTTAGGAAGTATTTCTTCGGTCATAGAGTCGTCAGAAGTGGAATAGCTAGCAAGTGAAGTAGTGGAGGCAGGAAACCATAATAGTATTACGAAGGAGGTATGATAAAGTTCAGGAAGCAGAGAGAGAGAGAGAGGACCTAATAGCAATCTGTGAGAGGCGGGGCCAGGAGCGAGTCTCGACACTTGCAACCACATTAGTTGAGTACAATTAGGTGAGTACACTCACACTACAACTCAATAGCCGAATTCAGCGACGGGGAATCTTGGGAACAAACGACTAGAGTTCTACGACAATGTGGACTGCAGGACACAGTAGAGAGAGAGAGAGAGAGAGAGAGAAGAGAGGAGAGAGGAGGAGAGAGTGAGGAGAAGAGAGAGGAGAGAGAGGAGGAGAGAGAGAGAGGAGGGGAGATGAGAGAGAGAGAGCGAGAGAGGAGAGGTGAGTAGATAGCGTTTTCTTGGACTGTAAGAGACTTTTGAACAGTTCATACAAAGTATGATTTGTGCAAAAATGCGGGAAGACCCGGCAGGTTTTAAACAAGGAAAAGAAAAACAAAGAAACAAGAAAAAGAAAGTATAGAAATAAACAAAATGAAGAAAAAAAAGAAGAAAAAAGGCAAGCATTGCAGTGGATACAGAATACTGACTGTGAATGCATTTCAGCAGTTATGGTAAACTTGAACGCGGTGTCAGAGTGGCTCCTGTGACGAGCGGGGTCCGCAGGGGTTAGTCCTAGGACGGTGACGGTTTCTGATATATGTGAATGACATGACTGACGGTGGAATAGGATCCAGAAGTGTCCTGTTTGCAGGCGATGTGAGTTAATGAGGAGAATTCAATTGGGAGGAGGAATTATGCAGAATACAGAGGGTCTGGACAGGCTGCAGGTGGTCCAACAAACTGGCTCCTTAAGTTCACCCCACCAGTGCAAAGTCATGAAGTACGGAGAAGGGCAAAGAAGACACAGACAGAGTAACGTCTGAAGGCCACACATACTCCTCACTAAGTGAGAGTAATTTTGGTGTGTATAATACAACACATCTCCTGAGGCGCACTCTAACCCAAACAACTGCCGCAGTATATGGGCGACTGGCGAACCTAAGAAATCGCATTCGACATTCACTAAGGAATCGTTCGGATCCTTGTACTCGTGTACGTCAGGACATATATTGGATATGCACTTCCGTTTGGATCCACTCCTGCTGGCAAGCACGTCAGGAATTAGGTTTGTAATGAATAGTCCCGGTGCTAAGGCATGTCTTCTAGGAGAGGTTAAAGGAACTCGCCTAACGACACTGGAAAGACAGGAGGGATAGGGGGGATATAACGGCTATAAAATATGAGAGGAATCGCAAGGGTGGACAGACAGATGCTCCAGAGATGGGAGACAGAAACAAAGGGTCACTTTTGAGAAGTTGATAACTAGATCAGTCCACAGAGGATTATTATGGAAGTATTTTCTTCAGTCGGATAGTTGTCAGGAAGTGGGAATAGATGGAAAGTAGGTAGTGGAGGCAGGTCTCCATACATAGCTTTTAAGAAGAGGTATGATAAAACTCATGGACCTTGGGAGAGTGTGACTAGGGGTGACCGTGAAGAAGCGGGGACCAGAAGCTATGAACGACCTGCACCACCTACAGGTGAGCCACATATAGGTGAGTACACAACTTAAAATATATCTTTGTGTCAGGGGTCATGAATAGATAATTTTCGCGAGCTGAATTATTAACGTAGTATGTGTGTGTGAGTTTTGAGGAAGGCCTGCACACACTGGTGCTGGGTACTAGAGGAACTGCTCTTTACAGACTGACGCAATCGAACCAATGTTATGATCTCCATGTTTCACGTAGGCAGCCTCTAACTTAACAGGGCGGCACATGTGTAAGGAAATAGGTTCGTTTGTGATGTCTGCCTCTTGCTCTTACATTTTAATCATCAACGTGGGAGGAAAAAATAAGAACTCTGATGCAAATTTAACTGCAAAGTGACATAAAACAACTGTAAAAAACCAGAAAACGTGTACAGACTGTAAATAGCTGTAAAAAGACCTTTATTGTTTTTACAGAACTGGAATAATTGTAAAAAAAAAACCATGAAAAAGCTAACACAACTGTTAAACAGTTCTGGAAAACATCTTAAAAGTTCACCGAACTGTTAAACAACGTAAAAAATAATAAACAATGGCAAAATTATAACAAATTGTAAAAGTATTAACGAGTTATTTATTGTCGTGAAAACTGTTGAAAAAACAATGTAAATGTCTGCCGTCCTAAAACCATTGTAAATGTCTGCCGTCTTAAAAACCATTGTAAATGTCTGCGTCCTTAAACCATTGTAAATGTCTGCGTCCGAAACCATGTATATGTATGCCGTCCTAAACATTGTAAATGTCTCGTCTAAACATTGTAAAGGTTTTGCGTTCCTAAACCCATTGTAAAATGTCTGCTCCTAAACCATTGTAAATGTCTGCCATCCTAAAAACCCATTGTTAAAGGTCCTGCCATTCTACACGATGGCAGACAATTACTCTGTGTCAGAGGAAGCACAACATCCGTATGGGTTTTAGAGCCTCGCCCATCAGCGTTTGAATCCAGAACTGGATGAGTATGCATCAACTCTTTGGGGATAAAGAATCCCTTCACAGCATCAAAGGTGCTCTCTCTCTGTCTCCATGTCTCTCTCTTCTCTCTCTCTCTCTCTCTTCTCTTTCTCTCTGTCTTCTGTCTGTCTCTCTTGTCTTCTCTGTCTCTTCAATTCTCTCTGTTCTCCACGTAAAGCATGTCTTAACAAGCAAAGGTTACCATAGTACATCTTACATGGTTAACCCGCGCTTGTTAGATATAGTTTAATTTCTTGTACTGTGACAAATTAACTGAAGTGTTGTTGATAGACATTGATGTGTATGGATAAATGTTTGTTTTCGCCTCTAAATGTTAAGGGAGGTACCTGATAGGGTTACTTGACCAGTAAAGACGCATGGACCAGTAAAGACGCATTTTTGGTAAAAATACTATAAAGAAAAACCTAAAAACGCAAACTGACTTCCGTTTGTAGGTTTTAAAAGCACTTTGTCCTGTCTTTAAGTCTTTATCATTTCAATAACAGATCTCAATTGATTGATGTTCTACATCACTTCCGTCGCAAATGCTTAGTTTTCAAGTTGCGACGGAAGTGATGTAGAACATCAATTAATTTACTACATATTCCCCAGAAACACATAAGCCACATCAGAAAATCGTTGGTTGGGTGAAACTGAAAATTGTCCCTGCATTCTTTAATTCTCATGTCCTTATCTATGGTGGTAGGCCATATATCATGCAAAACATAATGATTAGTTTAGTTATGAAAATGGTAATATAAATACCATTGTGCATTGTTCTTGGACTCAGTATGATTTCTGTTTAAGTAAATTGGAGATCAAGGAGGATGAATTAGTAAAATATTCGTAGCCCAAATCACTAACCTAATCTATGGTAAAAGTTCTGTATATGACTCCTTTCTGGTAACGTTTTGAATTTTTAGATGCGCAGCCAGAGGAAAGGGGGCTACAAGGGCCATATCCCCCCAATTGACAGAAAAAAATTTAATAATAATTAAAAAATTAATAATAATTGATAATGAAAAATTTGTATTTGCATGATTACAGACAGTGATACATCCTCATTATGGCATCTCGTGAACGTGATGTTGGACGTTCTTATGCGAGTGGGTCACAGAAAAGAAAGAAGAAAATTCAAGAAGAACAGAAAAAGAAAGATGTAGGAAGCTGCAGAAAGATCACAGACATGCTCACGAAAACAGTTTCTGATGTTACCAGTACAGTTGAATCTGCAGATACGTCAGATCATACAGGAAGCCCTCCCTCCATTATTTCTCAGCCAGCATCTACTTCTTTTGTGTCTCCTCTCAATGTCTCAACGGACATTTCATCCACAGGATTTGTCTTAAAAGATCCTGCCTCATGGCCAAATGTAATCCCAGATTCTCTACGTAATGCTTTCATTGCAGAAAACTTCAGTCAAACTCTGAACATTGACTTTAGGAAATCAGCAAGGATTTATGATGATGGAAGTCGTCGTTGTTTAAAGTCATCTATGTTTTATAGGAAGCTTGCAAATTCAGAAACTGTGAAAAGATCATGGATGGTATACTCTGAAAGCTCAGGAAAAGTGTACTGTTCAGCATGCAAGCTATTTTCTACCAAAGAAAATACCTTCACACAGGGGTTCAATGACTGGAAAAATTCCAAGCGTTTCGAGGAACATGAAAACAGCACCACTCACAGGAGCTGCATTTTAGCAGTGTTTTTCGTGCACAGAAAAAGGCATATTGGTTCTCATTTGGAAAATCAAACTGAAAAAGAGCGCACTTATTGGAGAAAAGTTCTTAGAAAGTGTTGTTGCTGTTTTGTAAAAATTCTTAGCTCTAAGAGGATTGCTTTCTGTGGAGAATGAGGTTTTTGGTTCGGAAAAACAATGGCAATTTCCTAGGGGATCATAGAACTGTTAGCACAATTCGATCCATCTTAGCAAAATCATGTGTCGCGCCTTGGGGGATGCAGGAAAGAGGCACTGTATCTTACGTGTCATTACCTATTATGCAACTTATGAAATTTATTGAACTGAGATGACTAAGTCGGTCCTCAAATCATCACATCATGCGCTGTGAAAAAAAACAAAAAAAACTTGGCATAATACTTTGCATAAGTGTAGATTCAACACAGTTATTTCACTACATAATCAATTACAGTCATTGGTTCCTCTTTTTGTCGACTCCAGTGGTAGCCTGTAGAGCGCTTTATAAAATCATTCCATCTGTCAGGCCATGATAGAGAAACAATGATGATGTAGTACTCGGATACTCTGCTTGAAACATGATCTCTCTATTATGGATTGCCGTGGCCAGAGCTACGACAATGCAAGTAACCATGTCGGTAAATATAATGGATTGCAAGCCCGTATCAAGCAAATCATCCACTTGCTGTATTCTGTGCCCTGCTCAGAAGACAATGAAATTGTGTTGCTACCAAGGCAGATTTGTACGAAGCTACATATTCGTAATTCTGGATTCACTGATTACGGATATTGGTGAAAGAAAAGAAAATCTACCAGAATCTCAATGACAAGTTGGATTTCTGTTCAATAAATTACCTACTGTGACAGATGCAGGAATTCGGAGAAGCTTCATTAAAGTTGCAACAACACCTTTCAGCAGATCGTCTTCGGACACATTTGTTGAAGAAATAGTTCATTTTTCTGGTATATAATTTCAGATTTTAAAGCTCCCTGAAAAATGTGCGCCCTCAGCTGCTTTTGAAACATTTAAGAAATGCAGGTACTCAGAACCTTCCCTAATGTTGGGAATAGTGTATCGCCTATACCTAACTTCCAGTATAACTGTGAAGGGAGAACGTTCATTTTCTGTTTGATAATGAGTGTAAAAACCTGAACTCCCGTTCAAACCAATGAGCCAAGGACAATTTGTGTAAAACCTAGCCTTGTGACATTGGTCTGATTAACAAGAAATATTGATTTTCTGAATATAATGATGATTTTGCCAACATGAAATCAGAAAATAGTTTATTTATGAGTGCCTGGTGAAAATAAACAATTCTTTACTTTCTCTGTGGCTTTATATGATTTAGATAGTCTTATGCATAGATGCTATGATGTAACAATTAATGTCAGTGATTTATAAAGGGATTAATAGTGCTGTTGTGGTTTTGCTGAATATAATAGGTACAGATAGTTTCAATGGCTGTTGTAGAATGGATTTTGGTTGTCTTGATGTACTTTCCCTATTAAATTTTATCCTAAATAGCCAGAAATAATTTAATTAGACCCTTAAACAGGCTCACACCGATCCCACCCCCCCACCCCCAAGCTGGAAGGGGGTCGCTTCGCCTTACCCGTAACTCAAAGGGGCCCCGCCAATCTGAATAGCCTAGGGCCCGGAGACTTCTTAATCCGGCCCTGTCCCCGCACCACAGTTACAGTATTAGAACAGAAGTTGAAGGTTTGGTACACAAATGCAGATGCATTAACGAATAAACATGAGGAGGAATGGCATGAAAAGAATCAATGAGAAGTCCCCAGACACTCATAGCAGTTACAGAGACAAAACTCACGGGGACAATAACAGATGCAATCTTCCCACCAGGATACCAGATCATGAGGAAAGATAGAAGGGGCAGAGGGGGAGGTGGGGTTGCTCTGCTAGTAAAAAACAGATGGAAATTCGAGAAAATGGAAGGCATAGATGAGATGGGAGAAAGAGACTACATAGTTGGTACACTTCAGTCTGGGGAACACAAGGTGGTCATTGCAGTGATGTATAATCCACCACAGAACTGCAGGAGGCCAAGAGAGGAATATGAAGAGAGCAACAGAGCAATGGTGGACACACTTGCTGAGGTGGCAAGAAGAGCTCACTCCAGCAGAGCAAAGTTGCTGGTTATGGGGGATTTCAACCACAGGGAGATTGACTGGGAAAACTTGGAGCCACATGGGGGTCCCGAAACATGGAGAGCCAAGATGATGGACGTGGTGCTGGAAAACCTCGTGCACCAACATGTTAAGGACACTACCAGAGTGAGAGGGGAGGATGAACCAGCAAGATTGGACCTTGTGTTCACCCTGGGCAGTTCAGACATTGAGGACATCATGTATGAGAGTCCCCTAGGAGCTAGCGACCACGTGGTTCTATGCTTTGAATATATAGTCGAGCTGCAAGTGGAGAGAGTAACAGGAGTTGAATGGGAAAAGCCTGACTATAAAAGAGGGGACTACATAGGGTTGAGGAACTTCCTGCAGGAGGTCCCGTGGGACAGAGAACTGTCAGGAAAGCCAGTAAATGAAATGATGGAATATGTAACAACAAAATGCAAGGAGGCAGTGGAAAGGTTTATTTCCAAGGGCAACAGAAACAACGGGAAGACCAGAACGAGCCCCTGGTTTACCCGACGGTGTAAGGAGGCAAAAACAAAGTGCAATAGAGAATGGAAAAAGTACAGAAGGCAGAGAACACACGAAAATAGGGAGATCAGTCGCAGAGCCAGGAACGAGTACGCACAGGTAAGGAGGGAGGCCCAGCGACAGTATGAAAATGACATAGCATCGAAAATCAAGACTGGCCCGAAACTGTTGTATAGCCACATCAGGAGGAAGACAACAGTCAAAGACCAGGTGATCAGAATAAGGACAGAAGGGGGAGAACTCACAAGAAATGACCAGGAGGTATGTGAGGAGCTAAACAGGAGATTTAAGGAAGTTTTTACAGTAGAGACAGGAAGGGCTGTGAGAAGTCAGTACAGAAGGGAACATCAAGAGGGAATATACCACCAAGTGTTGGATGACATACGAACAACCGAGGAGGAGGTGAAGAAGCTGCTAAGTGACCTTGACACCTCAAAGGCGATGGGACCGGACAACATCTCCCCATGGGTCCTTAGAGAAGGAGCAGAGATGCTGTGCATGCCTCTAACCACAATCTTCAACACATCCCTTGAAACTGGGCAACTACCTGAGAAATGGAAGACAGCAAATGTAGTCCCCATATTTAAGAAAGGAAACAGAAACGAGGCGCTAAACTGTGTGTCTCTGACATGTATTGTGTGCAAAGTCATGGAGAAGATTATCAGGAGGAGAGTGGTCGAACACCTGGAACGGAACAAGATTATAAATGAAAACCAGCATGGGTTCATGGAAGGCAAATCTTGTATCACAAACCTCCTGGAGTTTTATGACAAGGTAACAGAAGTAAGACACGAGAGAGAGGGGTGGGTTGATTGCGTTTTCTTAGACTGCAGGAAGGCCTTTGACACAGTTCCCCACAAGAGATTAGTGCAGAAACTGGAGGATCAGGCGCATGTAACAGGGAGGGCACTGCAGTGGATCAGGGAATACCTGACAGGGAGGCAGCAACGAGTCATAGTACGTGAAGAGGTATCACAGTGGGCGCCTGTTACGAGCGGGGTCCCACAGGGGTCAGTTCTAGGGCCAGTGATATTTTTGATATATGTGAACGACATGACGGAAGGAATAGACTCTGAAGTGTCCCTATTCGCAGATGATGTGAAGTTGATGAGAAGAATTAAATCGGATGAGGATGAGGCAGGACTGCAAAGAGACCTGGACAGGCTGGACATGTGGTCCAGAAACTGGCTTCTCGAATTCAACCCTGCCAAATGCAAAGTCATGAAGATTGGGGAGGGGCAAAGAAGACCGCAGACAGAGTATAGGCTAGGTGGACAAAGACTACAGACCTCACTCAGGGAGAAAGACCTCGGGGTGACCATAACACCGAGCACGTCACCGGAGGCACACATCAACCAAATAACTACTGCAGCATATGGGCGCCTGACAAACCTGAGAATAGCGTTCCGATACCTAAATAAGGAATCGTTCAAGACACTGTACACTGTGTATGTTAGACCTATACTGGAGTATGCAGCACCAGTCTGGACCCAACACCTGGTCAAGCACGTCAAGAAGTTAGAGAAAGTACAAAGGTTTGCAACAAGGCTAGTCCCAGAGCTCAGGGGAATGTCGTACGCGGAAAGGTTGAGGGAAATCGGACTGACGACACTGGAGGACAGAAAGGTCAGGGGAGACATGATAACGACATACAAGATACTGCGGGGAATAGATAAGGTGGACAGAGATAGGATGTTCCAGAGAGGGGACACAGGAACAAGGGGTCACAACTGGAAGCTGAAGACTCAGACGAGTCACAGGGACGTTAGGAAGTATTTCTTCGGTCATAGAGTCGTCAGGAAGTGGAATAGCCTAGCAAGTGAAGTAGTGGAGGCAGGAACCATACATAGTTTTAAGAAGAGGTATGATAAAGTTCAGGAAGCAGAGAGAGAGAGAGAGGACCTAATAGCAATCAGTGAAGAGGCGGGGCCAGGAGCTGAGTCTCGACCCCTGCAACCACAATTAGTTGAGTACAATTAGGTGAGTACACACACACACACACCACAATCAGCACGAATTCAGAGACGGGAAATCTTGTGACACAAACCTACTAGAGTTCTACGACAAGGTGACACAGGCACACAAGAGAGAGAGAGAGAGAGAAGAGAGAGAGAGAGAGAGAGAGAGAGAGAGAGAGAGAGAGAAGTGAGGATGAGAGAGAGAGAGAGAGAGAGAGAGAGAGAGAGAGAGAGAGGTGAGTAGATTGCGTTTTCTTGGACTGTAAGAAGACTTTTGACACAGTTCCATACAAGAGATTAGTGCAAAAGCTGGAAGACCAGGCAGGTTTAACAAGGAAGGCACTGCAGTGGATCACAGAATACCTGACTGGAATGCATTCAGCAAGTTATGGTACTTGACGAGGTGTCAGAGTGGGCTCCTGTGACGAGCGGGGTTCCGCAGGGGTTAGTCCTAGGACCGGTGCGGTTTCTGATATATGTGAATGACATGACTGACGGGAGGAATAGACTCAGAAGTGTCCCTGTTTGCAGGCGATGTGAAGTTAATGAGGAGAATTCAATTGGAGGAGGATAAGGCAGAACTACAGAGGGATCTGGACAGGCTGCAGGCCTGGTCCAACAACTGGCTCCTTAAGTTCAACCCCACCCAGTGCAAAGTCATGAAGTTCGGAGAAGGGCAAAGAAGACCACAGACAGAGTACAGTCTAGAAGGCCAAACACTACAATCCTCACTCAAGGAAAAGTAACTTTTGGTGTGTATAATACCGAACACATCTCCTGAGGCGCACATCAACCAAACAACTGCTGCAGTATATGGGCGACTGGCGAACCTAAGAAATAGCATTCGACATCTCACTAAGGAATCGTTCCGGATCCTGTACATCGTGTACGTCAGACCTATATTGGAGTATGCAGCTCCAGTTTGGATCCCACTCCTGGCCAAGCACGTCAGGAATTAGGTTTGTAATGAAATTAGTCCCGGAGCTAAGGGGCATGTCCTACTAGGAGAGGTTAAAGGAACTCGCCCTAACGACACTGGAAGACAGGAGGGATAGGGGGGATATAACGGCATATAAAATACTGAGAGGAATCGACAAGGTGGACAGACAGGATGCTCCAGAGATGGGATACAGAAACAAAGGGTCACAATTGGAAGTTGATAACTCAGATCAGTCACAGGAATATTAGGAAGTATTTCTTCAGTCGGAGAGTTGTCAGGAAGTGGAATAGACTGGAAAGTGAGGTAGTGGAGGCAGGTACCATACATAGCTTTAAGAAGAGGTATGATAAAACTCATGGACCTGGGAGAGAGTGGACCTAGTGGTGACCAGTGAAGAAGCGGGGACCAGAAGCTATGAATCGACCCCTGCAACCACATACAGGTGAGCACATATAGGTGAGTACACACACACATAAATCTATCTTTGTTGTCAGGGGTCAAGATAGATAACTTTTCCGCGAGCATGAAATATAACGCTAGTATGTGTGTGTGAGTTTTGAGGAGGCTGCACACTGGTGCTGGGTACTCGAGGACTGCTCTTAACAGACACTTGACGCAATCGTTACCAATGTTATGATCTCCATGTTCACGTAGGCAGCCTCTAACCTTAACCAGGGCGCACCTGTGTAAGGAAATAGGTTCGTTGTGATGTCTGCCTCTTGCTCTTACTTTTAATTCATCAACGTGGGAGGAAAATAAGAACTCTGATGCAAATTATAACTGCAAAGTAACATAAACAACTGTAAAAAAACCTGAAAAAGTTTACAGAACTGTAAATAGCTGTAAAAAGACCTTATTTTTTTACAGAACTGGAAATAATTGTAAAAAAAAAACCATGAAAAAGCTAACACAACTGTAAACAGTTCTGGAAAACATCTTAAAAGTTCACAGAACTGTAAACAACTGTAAAAAAATAATAAACAATGGCAAAAATTATAACAAATTGTAAAAGAATTACGATTTATTTATTGTCGTGAAAACTGTCTGAAAAACAATGTAAATGTCTGCCGTCCTAAACCATTGTAAATGTCTGCCGTCCTAAACCATTGTAAATGTCTGCCGTCCTAAACCATTGTAAATGTCTGCCGTCCTAAACCATTGTAAATGTCTGCCGTCCTAAACCATTGTAAATGTCTGCCGTCCTAAACCATTGTAAATGTCTGCCGTCCTAAACCATTGTAAATGTCTGCCATCCTAAACCATTGTAAATGTCTGCCATCCTAAACCATTGTAAATGTCTGCCATCTACACGATGGCAGACAATTACTCTGTTCACGAGGAAGCACAACATCCGTATGGGCTTTAGAGCCTAGCCATCAGCGTTGATCCAGACACTGGATGAGTAGCATCAACTCTTTGGATCAAGATCCCTTCACCAGCATCAAAGGTGCTCTCTCTCTGTCTCCATGTCTCTCTCTCTCTCTCTCTCTCTCTCTCTCTCTCTCTCTCTCTCTGTCTTTCTGTCTGTCTCTCTCTGTCTCTCTCTGTCTCTCACTTTCTCTCTGTTCATCCACAGTAACAGCATGTCTTAACAAGCACAGGTTACCAAGTACCATCATACATGGTAACCCGCGCTTGTTAGATATAGTTAATTTTTCTTTTGATATTAAGAAAACCCATAGACTCATGAAGTGCTGTTGGAGTGTGAGCGAGGCAACATTTATGAAGGGGTTCAGGGAAACCAGTTGGCCGGACTTGAACCCTGGAGGTGAGAAGTACAGTGTCTGCACTCTGAAGGAAGGGGTTTTGGAATGCTGCGGTTCACGAGGGTCACCTGAACTCTGGTATATTTTTGGCACGACAGTGGCTGAATGAATGATGAAAAAACTATTTCTTTTCTGGGTCATCGTACCTCTGTGGGAAGCAACCGACGTGTTAATAATAAAGTCAGTGTGGCATGCTAAGAGTGTGTTACATTTTATTCGGCGTATGTCACACACCCATATAGGTATGCGCTCTCGACCAACTTGCCAGGTACTAAGAGTGTAGCGAGTAGGGGCCCCTATCGTTATGCTAGAACCTTGGTTCAACCAGCCAATGACAAGGAAGTCTGCTACACTCATGAATCAACACTGGCTGACTTACCTCCAAGTCTGGTCGAATATTGTTCTCACCGTGTCTCTCGCTTGCAGTTTGTCTTTCTGTATATATCCTCGGTACATATTATACATATAATTGCTTGCTGTGTGGTGACGGAAATATATAAGTATTTACTCTCTGCTTCCTACTGCTCGTTCTCGTTTCTACCTTGGTTATCGTGATACAACCAGATGTGCAGGCCACTACACTACACCTGTGTTCTTAATAGTCACTATCACGTGACTGTATACCAGGAATCATTGTATTTCTTCAAAGAAACGAAGGGAATTTTCAAAACCGTAAATCATATCTCGTGTCAACACACCAGTGTGTGCCAGGTGTCAGACTATCATAATCACTCCTCGGAAACAGTCACATCATCAAAGAAAAAGTGTATCAACGAAACATTAAAAAAAATTATTATACGACCATAAATTATTACATTAACTTATCGTTCTAAGTTGCTCCCTTGTCTCTGTCATTACTCTAGTTGTCTCTTGGCTTCCACGAAGGTTGACCTCAAATACTGCGACTGCTGCCATTGCCAATTAACTTAACGAACTAAAAAAAAAATAGACAGACGATGTTTCGCTGCATGCTAGACCATTATCAGGACGAAAATGAATGAAGAGAAAGAGAAAACCAAAACTGTGGTATGGAACGGCAGGTTTGGTCAGGTTAAGAGCACGTTCTGATGACTAGTGCCGTTCAGAAGTACTTCTGTCAAGACTGAGGGACTGACCTAGTAGCACGACTGAGGAACTGAACTACTAGCACGACTGAGGAACTGAACTACTAGCACGATTGAGGAACTGAACTACTAGCACGACTGAGGAGCTGAACTACTAGCACGAATGAGGGGCTGAACTACTAACACGACTGAGGAACTGAACTACTAGCACGACTGAGGGGCTGAACTACTAGCACGAATGAGGGGCTGAACTACTAGCACGACTGAGGAACTGAACTACTAGCACGACTGAGGAACTGAACTACTAGCACGACTGAGGGACTGAACTACTATCACGACTGAGGGATTGAACTACTAGCACGACTGAGGGACTGAACTACAAACACGACTGAGGAACTGAACTACTAGCACGACTGAGGAACTGAACTACTAGCACGACTGAGGGACTGAACTACTAGCAAGACTGAGGGACTGAACTACTAACATGGATGAGGAATTGAACTACTAGCACGACTGAGGGACTGAACTACTAGCACGACTGAGGGACTGAATTACTAACACGACTGAGGAACTGAACTACTAGCACGACTGAGGAACTGAATTACTTCTATCAAGACTGAGGGATTGAACAACTAGCACGACTGAGAGACTGAGCTACTAGCACGACTGAGGGGCTGAACTACTAGAACGACTGAGGAACTGAACTACTAGTACGACTGAGGGGCTGAGCTACTAGCGCGACTGAGGAACTGAACTACTAGCACGACAGAGGAAGTGAACTACTAGCACGACAGAGGAACTGAACTACTAGCACGACTGAGGAATTGAACTACTAACACGACTGAGGTTCTGAACTGCTAGCGCGACTGAGGGGCTGAATTACTAACACGACTGAGGGGCTGAACTACGAGCACGACTGAGGGGCTGAACTACTAGCACGACTGAGGAACTGAACTACTAGCAAGACTGAGAGACTGAACTACTAGCACGACTGAGAGACTAAACTACTAGCACGACTGAGGAACTGAACTACTAACACGACTGAGGGGCTGAACTACTAGCACGACTGAGGGGCTGAACTACTAGAACGACTGAGGAACTGAACTACTAGCACGACTGAGGGGCTGAACTACTAACACGACCGAGGGGCTGAACTACTAGCACGGCTGAGGGACTGAACTACTAGCACGACTGAGGAACGGAACTACTAGCAAAACTGAGGGACTGAACTACTAGCACGACCGAGGGGCTGAACTACTAGCACGACTGAGGAACTGAACTACTAGCACGACTGAGGAACTGAACTACTAGCACGACTGAGGAACGGAACTACTAGCAAGACTGAGGGACTCAACTACTAGCACGACTGACTGACTGAACTACTAGCACGACTGAGGAACTGAACTACTAGCACGACTGAGGGACTGAGCTACTAACACGACTGAAGAACTGAACTACTAGCACGACTGAGGGACTGAACTACTAGCACGACTGAAGAACTGAACTACTAACACGACTGAGGGGGCTGAACTACTAGTACGACTGAGGGGCTGAACTACTAGCGCGACTGAGGAACTGAACTACTAACACGACTGAGGGGGCTGAACTACTAGTACGACTGAGGGGCTGAACTACTAGCGCGACTGAGGAACTGAACTACTAGCACGACTGAGGGGTTGAACTACTAACACGACTGAGGGGTTGAACTACTAACACGACTGAGGGGCTGAACTACTAGCACGACTGAGGGGCTGAATTACTAACACGACTGAAGGGCTGAACTACTAGCACGACTGAGGAACTGAACTACTAGCACGACTGAGGGACTGAACTACTAGCACGACTGAGGGGCTGAACTACTAGCACAACTGAAGGGCTGAACTACTAGTACGACTGAGTGAGGGGCTGAACTACTAGTGCGACTGAGGAACTGAACTACTAGCACGACTGAGGAACTGAACTACTAGCACGACTGAGGGGTTAAACTACTAACACGACTTAGGGGCTGAACTACTAGCACGACTGAGGGGCTGAATTACTAACACGACTGAGGGACTGAACTACTAGCACGACTGAGGGGCTGAACTACTAGCACGACTGAGGGGCTGAACTACTAACACGACTGAGGGAATGAACTACTACCACTACTGAGGGGCTGAAATACTAGCACGACTGAGGGGGTGAACTACTAACACGACTGAGGGGCCGAACTACTAGCAAGACTGAGAGACTGAACTACTAGCACGACTGAGAGACTGAACTACTAGCACGACTGAAGGACTGAATTACTTGCACGACTGAGGAACTGAACTACTAGCACGACTGAGGGGCAGAACTACCAGCACGACTGAGGGGCTGAACTACTAGCACGACTGAGGGACTAAACTACTAGCACGACTGAGGAACTGAACTACTAGCACGACTGAGGGACTGAACTAATACGACTGAGGAACTGAACTACAAGCACGACTGAGGAACTGAACTACAAGCACGACTGAGGGACTGAACTACTAGCACGACTGAGGGACTGAACTACTAGAACGACTGAGGAACTGAACTACTAGCACGACTGAGGGGCTGAACTACTAATACGACCGAGGGGCTGAACTACTAGCACGACTGAGGAACTGAACTACTAGCACGACTGAGGAACTGAACTACTAACAGGACTGAGGAACTGAACTACTAGCACGACTGAGGGACTGAACTACTAGCACGACTGAGGGACTAAACTACTAGCACGACTGAGGAACTGAACTACTAGCACGACTGAGGGACTGAACTAATACGACTGAGGAACTGAACTACAAGCACGACTGAGGAACTGAACTACTAGCAAGACTGAGGGACTGACCTACTAACACGACTGAGGAACTGAACTACTAGCACGACTGAGGGACTGAACTACTAGCACGACTGAGGGACTGAACTACTAGCAAGACTGAGGGACTGACCTACTAACACGACTGAGGAACTGAACTACTAGCACGACTGAGGGACTGAACTACTAGCACGACTGAGGGACTGAACTACTAACACGACTGAGGAACTGAACTACTAGCAAGACTGAGGGACTGAACTACTAACACGACTGAGGAACTGAACTACTAGCACGACTGAGGGGCTGAACTACTAGCACGAATGAGGGGCTGAACTTCTAGCACGACTGAGGGGATGAACTACTAGCACGACTGAGGAACTGAACTACTAGCACGACTGAGGAACTGAACTACTAGCACGACTGAGGAACTGAACTACTTCTATCAAGACTGAGGGATTGAACTACTAGCACGATTGAGGAGCTGAACTACTAGCAAGACTTAGGGACTGAACTACTAACACGACTGAGGGACTGAACTACTAGCACGACTGAGGGACTGAACTACTAGCACGACTGAGGGGCTGAACTACTAGCACGACTGAGGGGCTGAACTACTAGCACGATTGAGGGGCTGAACTACTAGCACGACAGAGGGACTGAACTACTAGCACGACTGAGGGACTAAACTTCTAGCACGACTGAGGGACTGAACTAGTAGCACGACTGAGGGGCTGAACTAGTAGCACGACTGAGAGGCTGAACTACTAGCACGACTGAGGGGCTGAACTACTAACACGACTGAGGGGCTGAACTACTAACACGACTGAGGGGCTGAACTACTAGCACGATTGAGGGGCTGAACTACTAGCACGATTGAGGGGCTGAACTACTAGCACGACTGAGGGACTGATCTACTAGCACGATTGAGGAGCTGAACTACTAGCAAGACTGATGGACTGAACTACTAACACACTGAGGAACAGAACAACTAGCACGACTGAGGGACTGAACTACTAGCAGCACGACAGAGGGCTGAACTACGTAGCTCACTGAGGACTGAACTACTAGCACGACTTAGGGACTGAACTACTAGCACGACTGAGGGACTGAATTACTAGCACGACAGAGGGACTGAACTACTAACAACTACAGAGGGGGCTGAACTACTAGCACACTGAGGGACTGAACTACTAAGCACACCGATGGCGAACTAGTAGCAAGACTGAGAGACTGACTACTAACACGACAGGAAGGATGAACTACTTACACACTGAGGGCTGAAACTACTAACACTACTGAGGGCTGAACTACTAGCACGATTGAGGGGCTGAACTACTAGCACGACTGAGGGACTGATCTACTAGCACGATTGAGGAGCTGAACTACTAGCAAGACTGATGGACTGAACTACTAACACGACTGAGGACTGAACGACATCACGACTGCGATGGACTGAACTACTAGCACGACTGATGGACTGAACACAGCACGACTGAGGGACTGAACTACTAGCAGACTGAGGACTGAACTACTAGCACTATGGAGGGACTGACTACTAGCACGACTGAGGGACTGAACTACTAGCACGACTGAGGGACTGAACTACTAGCACGACTGAGGGACTGAACTACTAGCACGACTGAGGGACTGAACTACTAGCACGACTGAGGGACTGAACTACTAGCACGAGTGAGGGACGTGAACTACTAGCACGACTGAGGGACTGAACTACAAGCACGACTGAGGGACTGAACTACTAGCACGACTGAGGGACTGAACTACTAGCACGACTGAGGGACTGAACTACTAGCACGACTGAGGGACTGAACTACTTCTATTAAGACAGACTGAGGTGTAGTGTCACCTTCTAGTGTGTTATCAAAGGCCAGGTGCTAAGAGAGAGAGAGAGAGAGAGAGAGATAGAGAGAGAGAGAGAGAGAGAGAAGAAGAGAGAGAGAGAGAGAGAGAGAGAGAGAGAGAGAGAGAGAGAGAGAGAGAGAGAGAGAGAGATTCACAATTACCTCTTAGCGGCATTCTTTTGTTTTTCAAGGGAAGGTTTGGAGGATTAGACATGGAGGAGAGGTGAGAGACATGGAAGGGAGGTGAGAGACATGGAGGGGAGGTGAGAGACATGAAGAGGGAGGTGAGAGACATGGAGGGGAGGTGAGAGACATGGAGGGGAGGTGAGAGACATGGAGGGGAGGTGAGAGACATGAAGAGGGAGGTGAGAGACATGGAGGGGGAGGTGAGAGACCATTGAGGAGAGTGAGCGACATGGAGGAGGTGAGAGACATGAAGAGGGAGTGAGAGACATGGAGGGGGAGGTGAGAGACATGAGAGGGAGTTATGACCATGGAGGGGGAGGTGAAGAGACATGAGAGGGAGTGAGAGACAATGGAGGGGGAGTGAGAGACATGAGGGGAGGTGAGAGACATAGGAGTGGGAGGTGAGAGACATGAAGAGGGAGGTGAGAACATGGAGGGAGGTGAGAGACAATGAGGGGAGGTGAGAGACCATGAAAGAGGGAGTTGAAGACATGAGGGGGATGTGAGAGACATGAAGAGGTAGGTGTAGAGACATGGAGGGGAAGGTGAAGACATGGAAGGGGAGGTGAAGACATGGATGGAGGTGAGAGCATGGAGGGGAGGTGAGAGACATGAAGAGGGTAGGTGAGAGACATGGAGGGGGAGGTGAGGAGACATGGAGGGGAGGTTGAGAGAACAAGAGGGGAGGTGAGAGACATGAAAGGGAGGTGAGAGACATGTGAGGGGAGGTGGAGAGACATGAAGAGGGAGGTGAGAGTACATGGAGGGATGTGAGAGACATGAATAGGATGTAGAGACATGGAGGGGGAGGTGAGATACATGGAGAGGGAGGTGAGAGACTTAGTAGGGGGAGGTGAGGACATGGAGGGGAAAGGTGAGAGACATGGAGGTGGAGTGAGAGACATGAAGGAGGGAGGTGAGAGACTGGAGGGGAAGGTGAGAGACATGGGGGGGAGGTGACCGAACATGAGGAGGAGTGAGAGACATGGAGGGAGGTGAGAGAAATGGAGGGGAGTAGAGACATGAAGAGGGAGGTGAGAGACATGGAGGGAAAGGGTGAGAGACATTGGATGGAGAGGTGACAGACAAAGGAGGGGAGGTGACAGACATGGAGAGGAGGTGAGAGACATGGAGGGGAAGGTGATAGACATTTGAGGGGGGAGGTGACAGACATGGAGGGGAGGTGAGAGACATGAGGTGGAGGTGAGAGACATGGAGGGGAGGTGAGAGACATGAAAGTGAGGTGAGAAAATGGAGTGGAAGTGAGAGGACATGGAGGGGAAGGTGATAGACATGGAGGGGTAGGTGACAGAACATGGAGGGGAAGGTGATAGACATGGAGGGAGTAGAGACATGGAAGGGGAGGTGAGAAGACATGAGAAGGAGTGAGAGACATGGAGGGGAAGTGAGAGACATGAGGGGAGTGACAGACATGGAGGTGAGGTTGATAGACATGGAGGGGGGAAGTGAGAGACATGGAGGGGGAGGTGACAGACATTGGAGGAGGAGGTAGGAGACATGGAGGGGAAGGTGAGAGACATGGATGGGGAGGTGACAAGACATGGAGGGGAAGGTGAGAGACAAATGGAGGGGGAGGTGTGAGACATGGAGGGAGGGTGAAGACATGAAGAGGGAGGTGAGAGACAGAGGGGAAGGTGGAGAGACATGGAGGGGGAGGTGACAGACATGGAGGGGAAGGTGAGAGACATGGAGGGGGAGGTGAGAGACATGGAGGGGGAGGTGACAGACATGGAGGAGGAGGTGAGAGACATGGAGGGGAAGGTGAGAGACATGGAAGGGGAGGTACAGACATGGAGGGAAGTGAGAGACATGGAGGGGAGGTGAGAGACATGGATGGGAAGGAGACAACATGGAGGAGGAGGAGAGAGACATATCAAAGAGATACTGCAGTGCTTAATTCACAGCCTTGGCTACACTGCAGGGTTACTCACTCGTCTGGCAACAATTAAAGATGGAAACTTCACATGTAGCATTGTTAGAGTAAGCTATTTTCTGGCAACAGTGGCCCGTGTCACGCAACCTGGCAACAGTGATCCGTGTCACGCAACCTGGCAACAGTGATCCGTGTCATGCAACATGGCAAGAGTGGTCCGTGTCACGCAACCTGGCAAGAGTGGTCCGTGTCAAGCAACATGGCAACAGTAGTCCGTGTCATGCAACAAGACAACAATGGTCCGTGTCATGCAACATGGCAACAGTGGTCCGTGTCATGCAACATGGCAACAGTGGTCCGTGTCATGCAACATGACAACAGTGGTCCTTGTCAAGCAACATTACAACATTGGTCCGTGTTCATGCAACATGACAAAACTGACCTTGTCATGCAACATGGCTCATGGTCCCTTGTCAATGCAACATGTCAACAGTGGTCCGTTGAGTCATGCAACATGACAACAGTGGTCCGTGTCATCAACATGACAACAGCTCCGGTTATGGCAATCAAGGCAACAGTTGTCCGTGTCATGCAAACATGAAAACAGTACTCCATGTCATGCAACATGACAACAGTAGTCCGTGTCATGCAACATGGCAACAGTGGTCCTTGTCATGCAACATGACAACAGTGGTCCGTGTCATGCAACATGAAAACAGTACTCCGTGTCATGCAACATGACAACAGTAGTCCGGTCAAGCAACATGGCAACAGTGGTGTCCTTTTGTCATGCAACAATGACAACAGTGGGTCCCGTGTACATGCAGACATGACAACAAACAGTGTCCCGTGTCATGCAACATGACAACAGTAGTCCGTGTCATGCAACATGGCAACAGTGGTCCGTGTCATGCAACATGACAGCAGTGGTCCTTCTCATGCAACATGAAAACAGTACTCCGTGTCATGCAACATGACAACAGTAGTCCGTGTCATGCAACATGACAACAGTGGTCCTTGTCATGCAACATGTCAACAGGGGTCCGTGTCATGCAACATGACAACAGTTGTCCGTGTCATGCAACATGACCAACAGTTTCCTGTCATGCAACATGACAACAGTAGTCCGTGTCATGCAACATGACAACAGTAGTCCGTGTCATGCAACATGACAACAGTGGTCCGTGTCATGCAACATGACAACAGTAGTCCGTGTCATGCAACATGAAAACAGTACTCCGTGTCATGCAACATGACAACAGTATTCCGTGTCCATTCAACATGGCAACAGTGAGTCCTTGTCAGCAACATGTCAACAAGGGCCGTGTCATGCAACATGACAACCAGTGGTCCGTGCAAGCAACATGACACAGTAGTCCGTGTCCATGCAACATGGCAACAGTGGTCCGTGTCATGCAACATGACAGCAGTGGTCCTTCTCATGCAACATGTCAACAGTGGTCCGTGTCATGCAACATGACAACAGTGGTCCGTGTCATGCAACATGACAACAGTAGTCCGTGTCATGCAACATGGCAACAGTGGTCCTTGTCATGCAACATGACAACAGTGGTCCGTGTCATGCAACATGAAAACAGTACTCCGTGTCATGCAACATGACAACAGTAGTCCGTGTCATGCAACATGGCAACAGTGGTCCTTGTCATGCAACATGTCAACAGTGGTCCGTGTCATGCAACATGACAACAGTGGTCCGTGTCATGCAACATGACAACAGTAGTCCGTGTCATGCAACATGGCAACATGGTCCCGTGTCATGCAACAGACAGCAGGGTCTCTTTCTCATGCAACATGAAAACAGTACAACTCCGTGTCATGCAACATGACAACAAGTAGTCCGTGTCATGCAACATGGACAACATGGGGGGGGGGGGGGGCCGGGCATCAACATTGTCAACAGGGGTCCCGTGTCATGCAACATGACAACATGGAGTCCGTGTCATGCAACATGACAACCAAGTAGTCCGTGTCCATGCAACATGACAACCAGTAGTCCGTGTCATTCAGCATACAACAGAAGTCCGTGACATGCAACAGGACAACAGTAGTCCGTGTCAGCAACATGGAAACAGTGGTCGAGTGTCATGCAACATGAAACAAATCCGTGTCATGCAAACATGACAACAGTAGTCCGTGTCATGCAACCATGAGCAACAAGTGGTCCTTGTCATCAACATGTAAACAGTGGACCTTATCATGCAACATGACAAAAGTGGTCCGTGTCATGCAACAAGACAACAGATCCGTGTCATTCAACATGACAACATGTCCGTGTCAACAACATGACACCAGTAGTCCGTGTCATGCAACATGGCAACAGTGGTCCGTGTCATGCAACATGACAACAGTAGTCCGTGTCATGCAACATGACAACAGTGGTCCGTGTCATGCAACATGAAAACAGTAGTCCGTGTCATGCAACATGACAACAGTAGTCCGTGTCATGCAACATGACAACAGGGTACCGTGTTCATGCAACATGACAACAGTTATCCGTGTCATGCAACATGCACAGGGTCCGTTCATGCAACCATGCAACATGGTCCGTGTCATGCAACATGACAACAGTAGTCCGTGTCATGCAACATGGCAACAGTGGTCCGTGTCATGCAACATGGCAACAGTGGTCCGTGTCATGCAACATGACAACAGTGGTCCGTGTCATGCAACATGGCAACAGTGGTCCGTGTCATGCAACATGACAACATGGTCGTGTCATGCAACATACAACAGTGGTGCCGTGTCATTCAACATGACAACAGTGGTCCGTTTCAAGCAACATGACATCATTGGTCCGTGTCATGCAATAACATGTCAACAGTGGTCCGTGTCAATGCAACATGACAACAGTATTTCCCGTGTCATCAACAATGACAACAGTGGTCCTTGTCATCAACATGGCAACAGTGGGCCCGTGTCAAGCAACATGAAAACAGTGGTCAGATCATGAAACATGACAACAGTGGTCCGAGTCAATGCAACATGCAACAGTGTCCTTTTCATGCAAACATGACAACAGTGGTCCGTGTCATGCAACAAAGAAAACATTGGTCCTGTCATGCTACATACACTGTGGTCCGTGTCATGCAACATGACAACAGAGGTCCCGTGTCATGCGATATGGCAACAGTAAGTGTCATCCTGAGCTGGGATACTTCATAGAAGTCAGGCCTTGAGCTGGGAGACTTCATTAGAGTCATCTGAGCTAGGGAGACTTCATGAGTCAGCCTGAGCTGGGATACTCAGTAGAGTCAGTCTGAGCTTGAGAACTCAGTAGAGTCAGCATGGGCTGGGAGACTTCGAGGTAGAGTCAGCCTGAGCTGGAGACTTAGTAGAGTCAAGCCCTGAGCTTGGGAGACTTCAGCAAGAGTCAGCCCTGAGCTGATTACTCGTAGAGTCACCTAGCTGGATACTTCATAAGTCAGCCTGGAGCTGGGAGACTTCAGTAGAGACGGCAAGAGCTGGAGACTTCAGTAAGTCCCCAAGCTGGGAGACTTCAGTTAGAGTCAGCTCTATCTGGGAGACATTCAGTAGAGTAGCCTGAGCTGGGAAGACCGTTCAGTAGAGCAGCCTGAGCTGGATACTCAGTAGAGTCAGCCAAGCTGGATACTTCAGTAAGTCAGCCTGATCTGATCCTCATGTAAAGTCAGCCTGAGCTGGAGACTTCGTAGAGTACCGCCTGACTGGGAGACTTCAGTAATCAGCCTGAGCTTGGAGACTTCAGTAGAGTACAGCCTGAGCTGGGAGACTTCATAGAGTCAGCCTGAGCTGGATACTTCAGTAGATCAGCCTGACTGGGAGACTTTCAGTAGAAGTGACAGCCTGAGCTGGAGACTTCATTAGAGTCATCCTGAGCTGAGATACTTCAGCAGAGTCAGCCTGAGCTGGAGACTTCAGTTAGAGTCCAGCTGAGCTGGAGACTTCAGCAGAGTTCAGCCTGAGCTGGGAGACTTCAGAAGAGTCACCTTGAGCTGGGAGACTTCAGTTAGATGTCGTCCTGACTGTGGAGACTCAGTAAGTCGCCTGAGCTGGGAGACTTCAGCAGAGTCAGCCTGAGCTGGGAGACTTCAGTAGAGTCAGCCTGAGCTGGGAGACTTCAGCAGAGTCAGCCTGAGCTGGGAGACTTCAGTAGAGTCAGCCTGAGCTGGGAGACTTCAGTAGAGTCGCCCTGAGCTGGAGACTTCAGTAGAGTCGCCTGACAGGGAGACTTCAGCAGAGTCATCTTGAGCTTGTGATACATCAGTAGAGCAGCCTGAGCTGGGGAGCTTCAGCCAGAGTCAGTCTGAGCTGGGAGACTTCAGTAGAGTCAGCCTGAGCCGGGAGACTTCAGTAGAGTCAGCCTGAGCTGGGAGACTTCAGTAGAGTCAGCCTGAGCTGGGAGACTTCAGAGCAGTGTAACTTGAGGTGGGAGACTTCAGTATAGTCAGCCTGAGCTGGAGACTCAGTAATGTCAGCCTGAGCGGGAGACTTCAGTAGAGATCAGCCTGAGCTGGGAGACTTCAGCAATCAGCCTGAGCTGGATACATCGTAGAGTCAGCTGAGCTGATCTTCAGTAGAGTCAGCCTGAGCTGGGAGACTTCAGCAGATCAGAGCCTGAGCTTGGCAGAACATCAGTAGAGTCAGCATGAGCAGGGAGACTTAGTAGATCAGCCTGAGCTGGAGACTTCAGTAGAGTCCAGCCTGAGCTGGAAGAACTTCATTAGAGTCAGCTGAGCTGAGACACAGTAGAGTCTGCCTGAGAAGATACTTCAGTTAGAGTCAGCCTGAGCTGGAATACTTCAGTAGAGTCAGCCATGAGCTGGATCCTACAGATGAAGTCAGCCATAGCTGTGATACTTCAGTAGATTCAGCCTGAGCTGGGAGACTCAGTAGATTCAGCCTGATCTTGGAGAACTCATTAGATCGCTGATCGGGAGACTTCAGTAGAGTCAGCCTGAGCTTGGATACTTCAGTAGAGTCCAGCCTGAGCATGGGAGACTTCATGTAGAGTCAGCCTGAGCTGGTATACTTCAGTAAGTCAGCCTGAGATGAGATACTTCCGCAGAGTCATCCTGAGCTGGAGACTTTAGTAGAGTCAGCCTGAGCTTGGGAGACATCAGCGAGAGTCATCCTGAGAGCTGGGAGACTTCAAAGAAGTCAGCTGAGCTGGAGAGACTTCATTTAAGTCACCTAGCAGGGATGACTTCAGTATAGTCAGCCTGAGCTGTAGACTTCCAGCAGAGTCAGCTGAGCTGGAGACTTCAGTAGAGTTCCGCCTGAGCTGGGAGACTTCAGTAGAGTCAGCCCTGAGCGCTGGGAGACTTCAGTAAGTCACCTTACTGGGAGACTTCAGCAGAGTCAGCCTGAGAGCTGGGAGACTTCAGTAGAGTCAGCCTTGAGCTGGAGACTTACAGCAGAGTCAGCCTGAGCTGGAGGACTATTCAGTAGAGTCCAGCCTGAGCTGGGATACTCCAGTAGAGTCAGCCTGAGCTGGGAGACTTCATTTAGAGTCCAGCTGAGCTGGGAGACTCAGTAGAACAGCCAAGCAAGATACTTCAGTAGAGTCCAGCGCTGAGCAGGGAGGACACAGTACATTCACAGAGCAGGAGAGACTTTCAGTAGAGACAGCCTTAGCTGGGGATACTTCAGTAGAGTCAGCCTGAGCTTGGAGACATCAGTAGAGCAGCCTGAGCTAGGGAGACTTCATTAGATGTCAGCCTGAGCAGGGAACTTTCAGTATAATCAGCCTGAGATGTGAGACTTCCATTTCATAAGAGTCATGCCTGCGCTGGTAGACTTCAAGTAAGTCAGCTGAGCGAGATACTTCATAGATTCAAGCCTGAGTCTGGGAGACGTATCAGTAAGTCAGCCTGAGCTGGGAGACATCAGCAGAGTTCCCGCCTGAGACTGGAGACTTCAGTATAGTCAGCCTGAGCTGAGATAGCTACTTCAGTAGAATTCATCCCAGAGCTGGGAGATTCAGTAGAGTTCAGCCTGATCTTAGATACCATTCAGTCGAGTCGATTCCTGAAGCTGGGGAGACTTCAGTAAGAGTCAGCCTGAGCAGGTGAGACTTCATCAGAGTCCGCCTGAGCTGGGAGACTTCAGTAGAGTCAGCCTGAGCTGAGATACTTCAGTAGAGTCAGCCTGAGCTGGGAGACTTCAGTAGAGTCAGCCTGAGCTGGGAGACTTCAGTAGAGTCAGCCTGAGCTGGGAGACTTCAGTAGAGTCAGCCTGAGCGGGAGCTTCATAAGACTCCGAGCGAGATACTTCAGTAGAGTCAGCTGAGCTGGGAGACTTCCATTAGAGTCAGCCTGATCTGGGAGACTTCAGTAGAACTCAGCTGAGCTGGGATATTAAGAGTTTTGCTGGGTACATAAAGAGGGAACACCAGTCTGTAGTTCACGACTTTTCATTGTGTATAATATAAAATAATCTTTGTGTATAATATAAAATAATCTTTGTGTATAATATAAAATAATCTTTGTGTATAATATAAAATAATCTTTGTGTATAATATAAAATAATCTTTGTGTATAATATAAAATAATCTTTGTGTATAATATAAAATAATCTTTCATTGTGTATATCTGTACAATGATCTTTCGTTATGAATAATATAATGTAATAGCTCGACTGTTTTTTTTCAAGTAACATAATTTATTACGTCCACTAAATTCTTCTTTCTGATCCTGTATATATTACGAAATGTTAAAAAAAATGGCAATTTCTTCAGTTTCTTTTACAATAACATAATTATAAATTTCACTCGCAATAATAAAATATTTTAGTCTCTCAGGAACATGTGTGTATGTGTGTGTGTGTGTGTGTGTGTGTGTGTGTGTGTGTGTGTGTGTGTGTGTGTGTGTGTGTGTGAATAATTCAGTGTACTAGCATACCTTAGTATATCATGTATAATCATGGGGATTTGCGAGTGCATACACTACATACGTCACCTTCATGCTAATGTATATCAGTTTATCTTTTAAACTGCTTTCGGGCTCTCTCTTTAACTCTCAGAAGTTCTTAAATTATAAGCGAGGCTTATATCACACGAGTGTAAGTGATAGTTAACATTAACAGTGATTTATCCCAAGAGATAATGGCTCCCTTAATTATATATATATATATATATATATATATATATATATATATATATATATATATATATATAATATATATAATATATATATATATATATATATATATATATATATATAGGGAGGTACCACCTCTAGAACTGTTATAGGGACCCTCATCCTCAGCGAAAAGAATAAACTTGCTTCAGGGAAAACTCAAGATTCTCCCTGAAGCTGTTTGAGAATTTTCTCCTACCACCCCCTATATTATATATATATTTTATTTAAAGACAAAATACATTGACAAAACATTCACAAAAATATGATACAAAGTAAAACAACATAGGTAACTCAGAGCTACATCTCGAATACTTCGTCCAGCTCCCCGGCGGTGGGCCGCGTGCCCAGAATGCTGCAGGCATTTCCTCTCTGGATCGCAAAACTGAGTCTCTGAAAGAGGAAGCTGGTCGCCCTGTGGTCCTTGGTTTCTATGATGAGCTTTTCACCTAGCTCTTTGAGGAACTTTAGAGCACACTTGCCCCATGCTCCAAGGGTCTCCGACCCTATTGGAATGAAGTTATAGCAAGGGGGAAGGTCTTCATATTTGCGGATCTTCTGAGTCTCCCTGTGGCTGGCAGCTCCACCCCCTTCCACTACGGAGTATGGCAAGTAGGTGTCTGCCAATGTGGCGGCACATGTGTAGTCCCAGGCAATCTGCTTTCCATCCTTCCAAGGTAGCATAGTGGCTCCATCAGGACGCTTTAGACTTCCGTCAGACCTCTGCACTTGGGGTTCCCGTTGAGCTGGGCAACGGGCTGTGGCGAGGCTTCTCTTTACGATGTCATTGACCTCCTCATGCCTGGCATACTTCCCTTCTGCTGTGTGACACACGAGACCATATATATATATATATATATATATATATATATATATATATATATATATATATATATATATATATATATATATATATATATATAATATATATATATCTATATCTATATATATATATATATATATATATATATATATATATATATATATATATATATATATATATAAAGCAGAAATCGCGATTCGTTATACCAGGATACCAGGTGACTTTTTTCCAATCTTCAACTAGCCACTGTTGCTGAGTCTGCGCCATTGTAGCTTTAGTTTCCTGTTCTCAGTGACAAAATGGGAACCTGGTGTGATCTTCTGCTTTAGGCCCACACTTCAAATTAGACATTTGTGATTAGAATGCTCTCCACCCATCCATGTTGTAACTTGTGGTTATTTGAGTTACTCTCTTTTCCTGTCAGCTTGCCCCCATCCGGTAATTCTTACACCTTTCATTAACAAGGGGTTTTTTCGCACACAGAATGCTGCCTTTCACTGTGTTTTTGTTTTTTTCACACCATTCTCTATAAACTAAAAAACCACCCCTTCTGACCCCAACAATCATTCGCAAAGTCATTAAAACACAATTCTTTCCCTTTCCCGGGGGGAGAAATGACTAATTGTCAACACTGTGATGTTGTAACACTGTGCGATGTGCACTTGTGTGAAACACTGTTTTGACACGTGCGGTTGCAGCTTGTGGCAAACCCCGTGACACTTCCCATCATCCCCTGACTTTTGGGCAAGAGGGGCATTACCCGCAACAAGCGTAATTATTGCACGTTTTAAAAAGCTTCTAAAGTTTTTTTTGCTGCGTTTTTAATGCCAAGTGGCCCAAATTGTTGGGTAAGAGGAGAGGGGAGAGGGAGAGGAGATGAAGAAGAGACGAAGATGGTGCAGGAAAAGGTAGACAATGGAAGGGAGGTAATAGAAACGATAAAGTTAAGGAGAATCTGATCAAATTTTGGGAACTGTTGGAAAGGAAAACTCTTCTCTTCTTTCTGTCTGTCTTCTTTCTGTCTGTCTGTCTGTCTGTCTTCTGTCTGTCTGTCTGTCTGTTTTCTTTCTCTCTCTCTTCTCTCTCTCCTTCTCTCTCCCCCCTCTCCTCTCTCTCTCTCCTCTCTCTTTCTATTCTCTTTTCTCGTTTATTGCATTCTGGATTTCTCTCAACCCTCGCTTTGTCTCTTTATGATGGAACAGGGGACTCACCCTATTGTGGTTGCAGGGGTCGGCTCATTTGTCTCCCCGCCTCTTTTTGGTCGAAATTGGTTTTGACTCTCCGGCATCGAGAGTCTTGTATCCGCGAGAGCTATAAGGATACTTAAGAAAATAAGAACATAAGAACGAAGGAACACTGCAGAAGGCCTATGGCCCTTTGCAGGCAGGCCCAAGTCCCTCCCGGCTTTAAGCCAATGCACCCAACCTAGTGGGTCAGGTCACATTGATTTTAAGGGAGGAACACGGCAACCGACCTGTTAGCACAAGCTATCAGGTCCAACTCACACCCACCCACATCTACTCATGTATTTATCCAACCTATTTTTAAAGCTACAAAACGTTCTGGCCTCTATAACGGTACTTGGGAGTTTTTTCCCACTCATCCACAACTCTTTTACCAAACCAGTACTTTCCTATATCCCCTGAATCTGAATTTTTCCAACTTAAAACCATTGCTGCGAGTCCTGTCTAGGCTAGATATTTTCAGCACACTATTTACATCCCCCTTTTTTTATTTCCCGTCTTCCACTTATTAAACCTCAATCAATCCCCCCTCATTCTACGTCTTTCTAGAGAGTGCAGTTTCAGGGCCCTTAGTCTATCCTCATAGGAAGGTTTCTGATACATGGGATCATCTTTGTCATCCTCCTTTGTACATTTTCCAGAGAATTTATATCCATTCTGTAATACGGTGACCAAAACTGTGCAGCATAATCTAAATGAGGCCTAACCAAGGATGTATAGAGTTGAAGAACAACCTGAGGACTCCTATTATTTATGCTTCTTGATATGAAGCCAAGGATTCTATTAGCTTTATTGCGAACACTTATGCACTGTTGTCTTGGTTTCAGATTACTGCTAACCAGAACTCCTAAATCTTTTTCGCAATCCGTAATATTAAGATCTACATTATTTAGTTTATATGTGGCATGGTTATTGTCCTGTCCAACATTTAGAACTTTGCATTTGTCTATATTAAACTGCATCTGCCACTTCTCCGACCACCTGCATCAGTCTATTCAAATCCTCCTGGAGTGCTCGAATGTCCTCGTCAGAATGAATTCGACGGCCTATTTTGGTGTCATCGGCAAACTTGCCGATGTCGCTCTTTATGCCCTCATCTATGTCGTTTATGTAGATTGTGAACAGCAGGGGGCCCAACACTGACCCCTGTGGAACACCGCTCGTGACGCTTCCCACTCTGATTTCTCCCCATTTATGCAAACTCTCTGCTGCCTATTTGTCAACCATGCCTCTATCCAGGAAAAAATTTCTCCTCCTATTCCATGTGCTTTAATTTTCCTCAATAGTCTCTGATGTGGGACCCTGTCAAAAGCCTTACTGAAGTCCATATACACAATATCATATTCATTACCATGATCTACCTCCTCAAATACCTTAGTGAAAAAAGTTAATAAATTCGTAAGGCAGGAACGCCCCTTTGTAAAACCATGCTGAGATTCGTTGATTAATTTATGCTTTTCAAGGTGGCTACGAACTGCCTCGGCAATTATTGATTCCATAAATTTTCCACTATGGAGGTTAGGCTTATTGGTCTATAGTTCGAAGCTAAGGACCTGTCACCTGTTTTGAAAATAGGTATCACATTTGCCATTTTCCACTTATCTGGCACCTGCCAGTTTGTAGTGATATGTTGAAAAGATTAGCCAAAGGTGTGCTAAGCTCCTCTTTACATTCCTTTAGAACCCTTGCATACAGTTCATCAGGGCCTGGGGATTTGTTAGGTTTTAATTTATCTATTTGCCTAAGGACCATGTCACTTGTGACCCTAATAGTGCACAGTTTATTATCGTCCTGTTCTACATAATTTACATTACTGGAATATCGCTGGTATCCTCCTGTGTAAAAACTGAGAGGAAGTATGTGTTAAAAATTCTACACATTTCCTTATCACTGTCAGTGAGCTGACCGAGGAACTTTTGAGTGGGCCTATCTTGTCCCTGATCTTACTTCTGTATACCTGAAAGAATCCTTTTGGGTTAGTCTTCGATTCTCTTGCAACTTTAACCTCATAATCTCTATTTGCTTTTCTAATTCCCTTTTTTATTTCTCTCTTTAACTGAATATATCGATTTCTTAATTGCCCCTCTCCTCTTTTGATTTGCCTATATATGCCTCTCTTTTGACCAATCAGATATTTTAATCTATTGTTCATCCATTTAGGATCATTTTTGTTTGATCTGATTTCCCTATTTGGAACATAATTTGACTGAGCAGCTAGAACTATGCCCTGGAAAGCTCATATCGGCAACCATCACCACCTACCTGACCCCTAGTCAGGTCATTCCAGTTCAGCCCACCTAAGTAATTTTTCAGTCCTATGAAATCAGCCAAGCGAAAGTCAGGGACGGAGACTTGATTGCCATTATTTAGGGGAATTCCATGCTATGTTAAAACTGAGTGATTTGTGATCACTCTCCCCAAGCTCATCATTAACCTCAAGATTATTAATTAGTGTTTCCCTACTGGCAAGAACCAAGTCAAGGAGGTTATTTCCCCTAGTTGGCTCTGTCACAAACTGTTTTAAAAAACAATCCTGGATCGTATCAAGAAAGTCACCCGACTCTAAATTTCCTGTCAAATTGCTCCAGTCAATCTGTCTATAGTTGAAATCTCCCATTAGCACAACATTTTCGTATGTAGATGCCTTACGAATTTCGTCCCATAGAAGTTTACTGCACTCCCTATCAAGATTTGGGGCCCTGTAAATCACACCCAAAATTAGTTTTTCTCGGCCCTCGAGAAGCTGTAACCAAACAGATTCAGTGGCTGACGCTTCTAATTTAATATCTTGTCTAACACAACAATTTAAATTGTCTCTGACATACATCGCTACTCCACCACCTTTCCTGTTGACCCTGTCAGTGTGGAATAATTTATAGCCTTGTATGTGACATTCAGAGGGCATCTCTCTATCTTTCAGATTGAGCAGGTCTCTGTTATAGCAATAATATCTATGTTTCCTGCACTTGCAATTAATCTTAGCTCATCTATCTTATTTCTAACACTCCTGCTATTAGTATAGTAAACCTTAAGGGAGCTACTCCCTTGCTGCCCTCTGCTGTCCCCCTTTGTTTGCTGACCTGTTCTATTGTCTTTATTTATAACTTCATGCTGAATGCCTTTTTATACATTTACTGTTTCCAACCCTAGTGTTGCAACCTGCTTGTTTCCCACACACACCCATACCTCTATCTTCCATCAGTTTAAAATCATAGGCATTTCACCAATGGCCTTCTCAATCGAGTCTGCAAGTGCTACCACCCCTGCCCCAGAGAGATGAACCCCATCCCTTGCATACATATCATGTTTGCCATAAAAGTTGTTCCAGTTGTCAATGAATGGGATTGCAAGTTCCTTGCAGTATCTGTCTAGCCAGCAATTTACACCAATTGCCCTAGACAACCATTCATTTCCTACTCCCCTTCTAGGCAAGATGCTACATATGATTGGGATCCCTCCTTAGACTTAATGAAATCTATAGCTGACCTGTACTTATCTAGCAGCTCTTCTCTTCCTACCCTTCCCAATATCATTTCCACCAGCACTGAGACAGATAATGGGCTTGTTCCCATTACCTGACATGATATTATCCAGTCTGTTGACAATGTCCCCAACACCAGCTCCAGGGAAGCACACTCTATCTCTCATTTCTATTCCTATTACAAAAAGCACGATCAACATATCTTACCTGAGAGTCACCAACCACAAGAATGCGCTTACCTTCATTAGCAGGGGCAGTAGTTACCCTTACCTTCACTGGCCACTGAGTACATTCATCCTGGAGAACAGAGAAGCGATTTCCTACCTTCAGATCTGCACTCTTAACTTTCCTTACTCTGATGCGCCTCCCATTACTGTGAACAACTCGCCACTTGTAGCAGGTGCTGGCCTTCACCTCACTGCTGGTAGCCGTTGCTACCACCCCACCTACAGCCTCCTCACAGTGAGAGACAGACTGCACCTCACTGCTAGAAGCCTCATTCCCCACATCTCCAACCACCTCACACTCTCTCCCAGGCCCATTGAGGTGGACCTTCAGCCTCCTAATCTCCTCCTGGAGAAGCAAGACCTCCTCCTTCAACTCTCCAACCTCAGCTTTTAAAACACTGTAGAAGCAAGCCATGCTTTGTAACCGTCCACGCTAATCCCCACTGTGTAGGTCATTTCGGTACCCGACTACTCTAAGACCGAAGATAAAATTCCAAATACCCCTGTAATTCATCAGTGTTTTTAGCTTCCAGTTTTGACCTTATATCCTTGTCTGACTATACCTGCAGCCTATCAGAGACCCATATATAGTCTTTCTTGTTTGTATTCTGACTCTATCCC
>NC_069404.1:55481228-55551228 GCF_026875155.1 Cherax quadricarinatus
TGAAGTTGGAGCCAACTGTGACCCAGAACCTTAATCAGGTTTAAATTTACATTTTTCCCCCCTCCTTTTCGTCGTGCACCAGTGACTGGTGTCAAATATGGAATAGCAGCATAACTGGCTCCGCTACCTAAACATGTTGATGATATTGGTATGTGATACCGAGAAATATATGTGTAAGACACGTGTGCAATACTTGTTTATCTCTGTTTCTGACATCAGAAGCCTACACAGTAGGTTCAACGTTTGAGACCAGAAGCCTACACAGTAGGTTCAACGTTTGAGACCGGAAGCCTACACAGTAGGTTCAACGTTTGAGACCAGAAGCCTACACAGTAGGTTCAACGTTTGAGACCGGAAGCCTACACAGTAGGCTTCTTCTGGTCTCAAACATTGTGAATCTGCTTCAGATTTAACGAAGCTAAGGAAGTGAGCATCTTCTGTCAAGGCTGAGGGACTGACTTCCTCAAAATTATCTCTCCACTTCTTCCACTCACTTCTGTATACATTCTCGGCGATGTAAAAAAAAAAAAAAACGATAAGTTGAAGAATGAGGCACCTGTGCAACATTTGGGAATCTTTACTGTGGAGTCGTTCCGTCAGCCAGGGGCTTCATCAGTCCAATACAGAGAAGAACGGTGTAAGGTGAGGATAAGCCTGAGTGAATCAGTCCCTCAGCCCGGGGTGGATGCATTCAGACTTGCGGAGGAAAGATTATTCTCCACTTCCCCGAGGAGATGAAAGAACATAAATACAAACAAATAAGAACGAGAGCTAATAACAAAATAGAAGAACAGGTGTATATATATATATATATATATACGTGTACATGCAAGTGTAATGTGACCTAAATGTGAGTAGAAGATGCCAATAATATTAATAATAATAATAATAATAATAATAATAATTTCTTCTTTTAACACACCGGCCGTATCCCACCGAGGCAGGGTGGCCCAAAAGGAAAAACGAAAGTTTCTCCTTTTACATTTAGTAATATATACAGGAGAAGAGGTTACTAGCCCCTTTCTCCCGGCATTTTAGTCGCCTCTTACGACACGCATGGCTTACGGAGGAAGAATTCTGTTCCACTTCCCCATGGAGGTAAGAGGAAATAAACAAGAACAAGAACTATTAAGAAAATAGAAGAAAACCCAGCGGGGTGTGTATATATATGCTTGTACACGTATGTATAGTGTGACCTAAGTGTAAGTAGAAGTAGCAAGACGTACCTGAAACCTTGCGCGTTTGTGAGACACAAAAATGAACACCAGCAATCCTACCATCATGTAAAACAATTACAGGCTTTCGTTTTACACTCACTTGGCAGGACGGTAGTACCTCCCTGGGCGGTTGCTGTCTACCAACCTACTACCTAGGAATAATAATAATAATAATAATAATAATAATAATAATAATAATAATAATAATAATAATAATAATAATAATAATAATAATTAATAATAATTATTAAAAAGAAATAATAATAATAATAACAATAATCTTTCTCCTTCTTGCTTCAGGGCAGGTACCACGGTCTCTGAGTGTCACTTGGACGCCCCTTGGCACCAGGATGTCCTCTACGTCCGTGGGCTTCCACCCTGTGGGCGTCCTGGGTGGAGGAGGAAGGAGGGAGAGCGGAGGGAGCGAAGGTAGTGATGACAGCAGCAGGAACAGTGGAGATGGAACACTGATGGACGATTCCACCAAGTGAGTGATAATATATATATATTATATATATATATATATATATATATATATATATATATATATATATATATAATATATATATATATATATATATATATTTGTTTTTTTATATATATAATTGAGTTCGATTTCTGGTATAATTGGTTATTGGTAGCGCCTGTTATACGCCTGGGGTCTGGTGATGAAGAGGCTGTATCTAGTACCATCTGTGAGGAGGCTGGTTGAGTGAGGGAGGAGGAGCAAGAGTGCTCTTATTAACTGACTGTGGTGGTGGTGGTGGTGGTGGTGGTGGTGGTGGTGGTGGTGGTGGTTGGTGGTGGTGGTGGTGGTGGTGGTGGTGGTGGTGGTGGTGGTGGTGGTGGTGGTGGTGGTGGTGGTGGTGGTTGTGATGGTAGTCGTGATGGTGCTGGTGGTTATTTGTGGTGATTTTGGCAGTGATTATTGATGACACTTCTGCTTGTTTAACCTGGCACTCCTGCTTGTACCCCTGGCATTCCTGCTTGTTCATCTGGCACTCCTGCTTGTACCCCTAGCACTCCTGCTTGTACCCCTGGCATTCCTGCTTGTTCATCTGGCACTCCTGCTTGTTCCTCTGGCACTCCTGCTTGTACCCCTGGTACTCCTGCTTGTACCCCTGGCACTCCTACTTGTACATCTGGCACTGGGAATATTCTACACTTCCTTATCTCTCCCTCTTGTAACTTTACAACGTGTAAGTTATGTTGGTGCGGACGCTAAGTGTTTCTGTTTATGTAAATATTCACGACACATTCTGATTGGCTGTGTCCAGTAGACTACTAACACTTGACTACCTTACCTCGAGTTTACCTGGAGAGGGTTTCGGGGGTCAACGCCCCCGCGGCCCGGTCTGAGACCAGACCTCATAGTGGATCAGGGTCTGATCAACCAGGCTGTTACTGCTTGCCGCACGCAAGGTGACGTACGAACCACAGCCCGGTTGGTCAGGTACTGACTTTAGGTGCCTGTCCAGTGCTTCTTGAAGACAGCAAGGGGTCTATTGGTAATCCCCCTTATGTATGTTGGGAGGCAATTGAACAGTCTTGGGCCCCGGACACTTATTGTGTTGTCTATCAGTGTACTCGTGGCGCCCCTTCTTTTCATCGGGGGAATGTTGCATCTCCTGCCAAGTCTTTTGTTTTCATATGGAGTGATTTTCGTGTGCAGGTTTGGTACCAATCCCTCCAGGACCTTCCAACTGTATATTATCATGTATCTCTCTCGCCTGCGTTCGAGGGAATAGAGATCAAGGACCTTCAACCGTTCCCATTAGTTTAGGAGCCTTATCGCACTTACGTGTGCCGTGAAAGTTCTTTGTACACCCTCCAGGTCTGCAATGTCGCCAGCCTTGAAGGGGGCCGTTAGTGTACAGCAGTATTCCAGCCTAGAGAGCACAACCGATTTGAAGAGAATCATCATGGGCTTGGCGTCCCTAGTTTTGAAGGTTCTAAACCATACCCCCGGCCGGGATTGAACCCGCGGTCACAGAGTCTCAAAACTCCAGCCCGTCGCATTAGCCACTAGACCAGCGGGTTCCATCCCGGCCGGGGGTATGGTTTGTTTGCAATCGTGTAATTACGATTTCTTGAGTCATTTTGAAGGTTCTCATTATCCATCCTATCATTTTCCTAGCAGATGAGGTAGATGCATTGTTGTGGTCTTTGAAGGTGAGATCCTCTGACATTATCACTCCCAGGTCCTTCACATTACTTTTCAGCTCTATTGTATGGTTAGAATTTGTGGTATACCCTGACACATTTTTAATTTCTTCAAGTTTTCCATATCTGAGTAGTTGAAATTTCTCCTCGTTGAACTTCACATTGTTCTGAGTGGCCCATTCGAAGATTTGGTTGATGTCCACTTGGAGTCTCGCAGTGTCTTCGATGGAGGTCACTGCCATGGTGATCCGGGTGTCATCCGCAAAGGAAGATACGGAGCTATGGCTAACATCTCTGTCTATGTCAGAAATTAAGATGAGGAATAGAATGGGAGCGAGTACTGTGCCTTGTGGAACAGAGCTTTTTACCGTGGCTGCCTGGGACTTTACTCTGTTTACTATTACTCTTTGTGTTCTATTTATCAGGAAGTTGTAGATCCATCTACCAACTTTACCACACATTTTGTGTGCTATTACACAATGGTCACGCTTGTCGAAAGCGTTTGCAAAGTCTGTGTATACTACATCTGCATTTTGTTTATCCTCTACAGCATCCAGGACCTTGTCATAGTGGTCCAGTAGCTGGGACAGACAGGAGCGACCTGCTCTAAACCCGTGTTGCCCTGGGCTGTGTAATTGATGGGTATCTAGGTGGTTGACTATCTTGCTTCTTAGAACCCTCTCAAAGATTTTTATGATATGGGATATTAGTGATATCTGTCTGTAGTTCTTAGCAATTTCTTTACTGCCACCTTTGTGGAGCGCAGCTATGTCTGTTGTTTTTAGTGTATGTGGGATGACCCCTGTGTCCATGTGTCCTTGGGGACATATTTTGACTGGCGCTGCCTCTAGTACTGTATTAGTCACTGTCTCTAGTACAGTGTAGTCACTGTCTCTAGTACAGTGTAGTCACTGTCTCTAGCACAGTGTAGTCACTGTCTCTAGTACAGTGTAGTCACTGTCTCTAGTACATTGTAGTCACTGTCTCTAGTACAGTGTAGTCACTGTCTCTAGTACAGTGTAGTCACTGTCTCTAGTACAGTGTAGTCACTGTCTCTAGTACAGTGTAGTCACTGTCTCTAGCACAGTGTAGTCACTGTCTCTAGTACAGTGTAGTCACTGTCTCTAGTACAGTGTAGTCACTGTCTCTAGCACAGTGTAGTCACTGTCTCTAGTACAGTGTAGTCACTGTCTCTAGTACAGTGTAGTCACTGTCTCTAGTACAGTGTAGTCACTGTCTCTAGTACAGTGTAGTCACTGTCTCTAGTACAGTGTAGTCACTGCGTCTAGTACAGTGTAGTCACTGTCTCTAGTACAGTGTAGTCACTGTCTCTAGTACAGTGTAGTCATTGTCTCTAGTACAGTGTAGTCACTGCGTCTAGTACAGTGTAGTTACTGTCTCTAGTACAGTGTAGTCACTGTCTCTAGTACAGTGTAGTCAATGTCTCTAGTACAGTGTAGTCACTGTCTCTAGTACAGTGTAGTCACTGTCTCTAGTACAGTGTAGTCACTGCGTCTAGTACAGTGTAGTCACTGTTTCTAGTACAGTGTAGTTTCTGTCTCTAGTACAGTGTAGTCACTGTCTCTAGTACAGTGTAGTCACTGCGTCTAGTACAGTGTAGTCACTGTCTCTAGCACAGTGTAGTCACTGCGTCTAGTACAGTGAAGTCACTGTCTCTAGTACAGTGTAGTCACTGTCTCTAGTACAGTGTAGTCACTGTCTCTAGTACAGTGCAGTCACTGTCTCTAGTACAGTGTAGTCACTGCGTCTAGTACAGTGTAGTCACTGTCTCTAGCAAAGTGTAGTCACTGCGTCTAGTACAGTGAAGTCACTGTCTCTAGTACAGTGTAGTCACTGTCTCAGCACAGTGTAGTCACTGCGCCTAGTACAGTTAAGTCACTGTCTCTAGCACACTGTAGTCACTGCCTCTAGCACAGTGTAGTCACTGTCTCTAGCACAGTGTAGTCACTGTCTCTAGTACAGTGTAGTCACTGTATCTAGTACAGTGTAGTCACTGTCTCTAGTACAGTGTAGTCACTGTCTCTAGTACAGTGTAGTCACTGTCTCTAGAACATTGTAGTCAATGTCTCTAGCACAGTGTAGTCACTGTGTCTAGTACAGTGTAGTCACTGTGTCTAGTACAGTGTAGTCACTGTCTCTAGCACAGTGTAGTCACTGTCTCTAGTACAGTGTAGTCACTGTCTCTAGTACAGTGTAGTCACTGTCTCTAGTACAGTGTAGTCACTGTGTCTAGTACAGTGTAGTCACTGTCTCTAGTACAGTGTAGTCACTGTCTCTAGTACAGTGTAGTCACTGTCTCTAGTACAGTGTAGTCACTGTCTCTAGTACAGTGTAGTCACTGTCTCTAGTACAGTGTAGTCACTGTCTCTAGTACAGTGTAGTCACTGCGTCTAGTACAGTGAAGTCACTGTCTCTAGTACAGTGTAGTCACTGTCTCTAGTACAGTGTAGTCACTGTCTCTAGTACAGTGCAGTCACTGTCTCTAGTACAGTGTAGTCACTGCGTCTAGTACAGTGTAGTCACTGTCTCTAGCAAAGTGTAGTCACTGCGTCTAGTACAGTGAAGTCACTGTCTCTAGTACAGTGTAGTCACTGTCTCTAGCACAGTGTAGTCACTGCGCCTAGTACAGTTAAGTCACTGTCTCTAGCACACTGTAGTCACTGCCTCTAGCACAGTGTAGTCACTGTCTCTAGCACAGTGTAGTCACTGTCTCTAGTACAGTGTAGTCACTGTATCTAGTACAGTGTAGTCACTGTCTCTAGTACAGTGTAGTCACTGTCTCTAGTACAGTGTAGTCACTGTCTCTAGAACATTGTAGTCAATGTCTCTAGCACAGTGTAGTCACTGTGTCTAGTACAGTGTAGTCACTGTGTCTAGTACAGTGTAGTCACTATCTCTAGCACAGTGTAGTCACTGTCTCTAGTACAGTGTAGTCACTGTCTCTAGTACAGTGTAGTCACTGTCTCTAGTACAGTGTAGTCACTGTGTCTAGTACAGTGTAGTCACTGTCTCTAGTACAGTGTAGTCACTGTCTCTAGTACAGTGTAGTCACTGTCTCTAGTACAGTGTAGTCACTGTCTCTAGTACAGTGTAGTCACTGTCTCTAGTACAGTGTAGTCACTGTCTCTAGTACAGTGTAGTCACTGTCTCTAATATAGTATACACAATTACATAGAAAACATAAACAAGAGAAATAAACGATGTAAACAGAGAAAAATTTCTGTAAACATTGAGTTTGCTATACAATAAACCGAGTAAACTGAACATTTTAACTTTCTCTCTCTTTCTCTAAGAAAATAAGGAAGGAGGAACATTGCAGTAGGCCTACTGGTCCATACTTGGCAAGTCCTCCTCAAACCTAAACCCACTAACAGGAATATTCAACCAACACATTGTCAATGCTACCCAAGGAATAAGCTTTAGTAACACTATTAACTCAAGTTTAAATACCACACAGATCCAACCTCTCTTTCATGTTTTTCTCTAACCTATATTTGGAGCTGTCCAAGATGTTAGCTTCAATAACCCTGTTAGGCAGACTGTTCCACTCATCAACTACTCCGTTTCCAAACCAGTTCTTTCCTATATCCTTTCTAAATCTAAACTTATCTATTTTGAATCCATTATTTTGAGTTCTTTCTTGAGGGGTTATCTTCATAATTTTGCCTCCCTTATGCCCATCTTCCACTTACATACTTTAATTAAGTCTCCTCTTATTCTACTTCTCACAGGAGAACATACGTTAAGGGATTTCAACCTTTCATCGTATGTAAGATTTCTTATGCAATGGATTAATTTTGTCATTCTTCTCTAAGTGTTCTCTTTCTGATCACTACGTGAGCTTGTCTAAATTCTCCTGTAGTTCAGTAGCATCTTCCTCTGAATCAATTATCCTGTGTGTTTTTGTGTCGTCAACGAATTTGCTCACATAACTTGTTATTCCCTCGCCCTGGTCATTATTATATGTTTTGAACAACAATGGGTCTAAAACTGATCCTTGTGGGACGACACTTGTGACTGATCCCCACTCAGATATCCCCACATTTACGTAGTCTCTCTCTGCTTCTTGTTGGGTACCCATGTCTTGATCCATGACTGGATGTAATCCCCAATACCATGAGCTGCTACTTTCTTTAATAGTCTTTTGTGTGGTTCCCTGTTAAAAGCTCTATTAAAACACAAACAAATATCGTATTCTTTATCGTGGTCAACTACCTCAAATGCTGTATTAAAAAACCCAGTAAATTAGAGTTATAAATAAAGAATTGATGTCGAATGGACTGGCTGGAAAAGACAGTGGTGGTCTACTGTAGTCCTGGAAGCTTGAGCATCTCGATAACAAAAACTCTGCTGCACGTGAATAAACTATTATATGAAGTAACAGTGATATCTGCAATGATGTAACTACATCAATGAGGTCTGACAATGACCCAGCCTGACCTCTGTGATCTATGATGTAACTACTATAGTGAGGTCAGACAATGACCTACTGTGACCTTTGTAATCCTGTTCGTCTGCTCACAGGATAAGCTGCGGATGCACAATAAATCAGGCGCTCAGACGGCGCAATATATATATACATGTACATTGCTTTTTGCAGGATGTGGAAAAAAGTTATATTTAATGGAGAGATAAATCTTTTTCCCATGAACCATCCGGAAGCAGCACTACACTGACTGTACATGGACAGCACTACACTGACTCTGCATGGGCAGTACTACACTGACTGTGCATGGGCAGAACTACACTGACTGTACATGGACAGCACTACACTGACTCTGCATGGGCAGTACTACACTGACTGTGCATGGGCAGAACTACACTGACTGTACATGGGCAGCACTACACTGACTGTGCATGGGCAGTACTACACTGACTGTGCATGGGCAGAACTACACTGACTGTACATGGGCAGCACTACACTGACTGTACATGGGCATTACTACACTGACTGTGCATGGACAGTACTACACTGACTGTGCATGGGCAGTACTACACTGACTGTGCATGGGCAGTACTACACTGACTGTGCATGGGCAGTACTACACTGACTGTGCATGGGCAGTACTACACTGACTGTGCATGGGCAGTACTACACTGACTGTACATGGGCAGAACTACACTGACTGTACATGGGCAGCACTACACTGACTGTACATGGGCAGCACTACACTGACTGTGCATGGGCAGTACTATAGTGACTGTACATGGGCAGTACTACACTGACTGTACATGGACAGTACTACACTGACTGTACATGGGCAGTACTACACTGACTGTACATGGGCAGCACTACACTGACTGTACATGGGCAGCACTACACTGACTGTGCATGGGCAGTACTATAGTGACTGTACATGGGCAGTACTACACTGACTGTACATGGGCAGTACTACACTGACTGTACATGGGCAGTACTACACTGACTGTACAGGGGCAGTACTACACTGACTGTACATGGGCAGTACTACACTGACTGTACATGGGCAGCACTACACTGACTGTACATGGGCAGTACTACACTGACTGTACATGGGGTAATCAGTACCTAATTTTCTGTACATAGTTCTACTGTCTTCAAGTTATGTCCTGGAATTTGTATTGATAAAGCCACTGGATGGCGAAACGTCTACAATAAAGATACCCAGATGTTGCACATGTGTCTTAATTTCATCGTGAGCAGTAATACACAGACTATACATGGGCAGCACTACACTGGCTGCACATGGGCAGCACTACACTGACTGTATATGGGCAGTACTATACTGACTGTTTAAGGGCAGCACAACACTGACTGTACATGGGCAGTGCTACACTGACTGTACATGGGCAGCACTACACTGACTGTACATGGGCAGCACTACACTGACTGTACATGGGCAGCACTATACTGACTGTACATGGGCAGTACTATACTGACTGTACATGGGCAGCATAACACTGACTGTACATGGGCAGCACAACACTGACTGTACATGGGCAGCACTACACTGACTGTACATGGGCAGCACTACACTGACTGTACATGGGCAGCACTATACTGACTGTACATGGGCAGTACTATACTGACTGTACATGGGCAGTACTATACTGACTGTACATGGGCAGCACTATACTGACTGTACATGGGCAGCACTATACTGACTGTACATGGGCAGTACTATACTGACTGTACATGGGCAGCACTATACTGACTGTACATAGGCAGCACTATACTGCTGTACATGGCAGCACTATACTGACTGTACATAGGCAGCACTATACTGACTGTACATGGGCAGCACTATACTGACTGTACATAGGCAGCACTATACTGACTGTACATGGGCAGTACTACACTGACTGTACATAGGCAGCACTATACTGACTGTACATAGGCAGCACTACACTGACTGTACATAGGCAGCACTACACTGACTGTACATGGGCAGCACTACAATGACTGTACATGGGCAGCACTACAATGACTTTACATGGGCAGCACTACACTGACTGTACATGGGCAGCACTACAATGACTTTACATGGGCAGCACTACACTGACTGTACATGGGCAGCACTACACTGACTGTGCATGGACAGCACTACACTGACTGTACATGGGCAGTACTACACTGACTTTACATGGGCAGCACTACACTGACTGTACATGGGCAGCACTACACTGACTGTACATGGACAGTACTACACTGACTGTACATGGGCAGCACTACACTGACTGTACATGGGCAGCACTACACTGACTGTACATGGGCAGCACTACACTGACTGTACATGGACAGCACTACACTGACTGTACATGGGCAGTACTACACTGACTGTACATGAGGAGCACTACACTGGCTGTACATTGGTAGCACTACACTGTACATGGGCAGTACTACACTGGCTGTACATGGGCAGCACTACACTGACTGTACATTGGTAGCACTACACTGTACATGGGCAGTACTACACTGACTGTACATGGGCAGTACTGCACTGACTGTACATGGGCAGTACTGCACTGACTGTACATGGGCACCACTACACTGACTGTACATGGGCAGCACTACACTGACTGTACATGGGCAGCACTACACTGGCTGTACATGGGCAGCACTACACTGACTGTACATTGGCAGCACTACACTGACTGTACATGGGCAGTACTGCACTGACTGTACATGGGCACCACTACACTGACTGTACATGGGCACCACTACACTGACTGTACATGGGCAGCACTACACTGACTGTACATGGGCAGCACTACACTGGCTGTACATGGGCAGCACTACACTGTACATGGGCAGTACTACACTGACTGTACATGGGCACCACTACACTGACTGTACATGGGCACCACTACACTGACTGTACATGGGCAGCACTACACTGACTGTACATGGGCAGCACTACACTGGCTGTACATGGGCAGCACTACACTGACTGTACATTGGCAGCACTACACTGACTGTACATGGGCAGTACTGCACTGACTGTACATGGGCACCACTACACTGACTGTACATGGGCAGTGCTAGACTGTACATGGGCAGCACTACACTGATTTAATGAACAAATGACTGTTTCTAACGCGAACTCCGCACCTACTGTCAGATCTCGTCACCTACTTTCGCCTTCTCTAACCTTTCGTCACCTACTGTCATAATGCTGTGTCCTGCTGCCACTTCTTGTCACCTAGCATCGCCTAGTGTTACCATCTATCACCTGCCGCAGGTACGGTGTGTACAGTAGCCGCAGCTACGCCGCAAGCCGGGGCTTCAGACGAGCCTCAGGTGGTGATCACCACCACCTGGCCCACCCGGTCCCTCCCCCAAGGTGAGTCAGTCTCTTTTTAGGTGAGTGTGCGTATTAATATATTATAATTATAATAACGGGAAAGCGCTAAAACAGTAGGGATTATACATTTCGTGATGAATTGTTGACTTTCAGACGGGATTCAAGATAGTTCACTGCCGGGTCATGACACTCTGTACTGCCGGGTCATGACACCGTGAACTGACGGGAACATGACACCGTGTACTGCCGAGTCATGACGCCTTGTACTGCCGGGTCATGACACCGTGTACTGCCGGGTCGTCACTCCGTGTACTGCCGGGCCATGACACAGTGTACTGCTGGGTCATGACACCGTGTACTGCCGGGTTATGACACCATGCACTGCCTGGTCATGACACCGTGTACTACAGGTAATGACATCGTGTACTGCCTGGTCATGACACCGTGTACTGCCAGGTCATGATACATTGTACTGCCTGGTTATGACACCGTGTACTGCCGTGTCATGACACCGTGTACTGCTGGGTCATTACACCGTGTAGTGACTGGTCATGACACCGAGTACTGACTAATCATGACACCATGTACTGCCGGATCATGACACCGTGTACTGCTTGATCATAACACCGTGTGCTGCCTGGTCATAACACCGTGTACTGCCTGGTCATGACACCGTGTACTGCCTGGTCATAACACCGTGTACTGCCTGGTCATAACACCGTGTACTGCCGGATCATGACACCGTGTACTGCCTGTCATAACACCGTGTACTGCCTCGTCATAACACAGTGTACTGCCTGGTCATGACACAATGTACTGCCTGGTCATGACACCGTGTACTGTCTGGTCATGACACCGTGTACTGTCGGGTCATGATACCGTGTACTGTTGGGTCATGACACCGTGTAGTGACTGGTCATGACACCGTCTACTGCCTGGTCATGACACCGTGTACTGTCGGGTCATGATACCGTGTACTGTTGGGTCATGACACCGTGTACTGCCTGGTCATGACACCATGTACTGCCGGGTTATGACACCGTGTACTGTCTGGTCATGGCACCGTGTACTGCCGGGTCATGACACCGTGTACTGCCGGGTCATGACACCGTGTACTGCTGGGTCATGACACCGTGTACTGCCTGGTTATGACACCGTACACTGTCTGTTCACGACACCGTGTACTGCCAGGTAATGACACCGTGTACTGCCTGGTCATGACACAGTGTACTGCCGGGTCATGATACATTGTACTGCCTGGTCATGACACCGTGTACTGCCGTGTCATGACACCGTGTACTTCTGGGTCATGACACCGTGTACTGCAGGGTCATGACACCGTGTACTGCCGGGTCATGACACCGTGTACTGCCGGGTCATGACACCGTGTACTGCCGGGTCATGGCACCGTGTACTGACGGGTCATGACACCGTGTACTGCCGGGTCATGACACCGTGTACTGCCGGGTCATGAGACCTGTACTGCCTGGTCATGACACCGTGTACTGCCGGGTCATGACACCTGTACTGCCGGGTCATGACACCGCGTACTGCCGGGTCATGAGACCTGTACTGCCGGGTCATGACACCGTGTACTGCCGGGTCGTGACACCGTGTACTGCCGGGTCATGGCACCGTGTACTGCCGGGTCGTGACACCGTGTACTGCCGGGTCATGACACCGTGTACTGCCGGGTCATGACACCGTGTACTGCCGGGTCATGACACCGTGTACTGCCGGGTCGTGACACCGTGTACTGCCGGGTCATGACACCGTGTACTGCCGGGTCATGACACCGTGTACTGCCGGGTCATGACACCGTGTACTGCCGGGTCATGATACCGTGTACTGCCGGGTCATGACACCGTGTACTGCCGGGTCATGACACCGTGTACTGCCGGGTCATGACACCGTGTACTGCCGGGTCATGACACCGTGTACTGCCGGGTCATGACACCGTGTACTGCTAAACAATCTTTAAAACTTGATCAAGTGAGCGAAAAGTGTAAATAAACGTCTTCTCTTGCTGTCTTTGTTTAATTTACTTGTCGGCTACGCCACACTCTAACATTATATTATACTGAGAAGACGTTTCGCTCACCAGGGTGGTGGGTGAAACGTCTTCACAGTGAATTACAAAAAAATGCATAATGTGTATTATTCACATACATGTGAATAATACACCAATATACAAGATAATACCGTGGTTTAACTGTTTGTGTATACATAATACTGTGGTTTAACTGCTTGTATATACATAACACTGTGGTTTAACTGTTTGTGTATACATAATACTGTGGTTTAACTGCTTGTATATACATAACACTGTGGTTTAACTGTTTGTGTATACATAACACTGTGGTTTAACTGCTTGTGTATACATAACACTGTGGTTTAACTGCTTGTGTATACATAATACTGTGGTTTAACTGCTTGTATATACATAACACTGTGGTTTAACTGTTTGTGTATACATAACACTGTGGTTTAACCTGCTTGTGTATACATAATACTGTGGTTTAACTGCTTGTATATACATAACACTGTGGTTTAACTGTTTGTGTATACATAACACTGTGGTTTAAACCTGCTTGTGTATACATAACACTGTGGTTTAACTGCTTGTATATACATAACACTGTGGTTTAACTGTTTGTGTATACATAACACTCTGGTTTAGCCTGCTTGTGAATGCATAACACTGTGGTATATCCTTCTTGTATGTACATAACACTGTGGTTTAACCTGCTTGTGTATACATAGCACTGTGGATTAACTGCATGTGTATACATAACACTGGTTTAACCTGCTTGTGAATAAATAACACTGTGGTTTAGCCTGCTTGTGAATACATAACACTGTGGTTTAACCTGCTTCTGTATGCATAACAGTGGTTTAACCTGTTACTGTATACATAACAGTGTGGTTTAACCTGCTTGTATATAAATAACACTGGTTTAACCTACTTGTATGTACATAACACTGTGGTTTAACCTGCTTGTATGCACATAACACTGTGGTTTAACCTGCTTGTATATACATAACACTGGTTTAACCTGCTTGTATATACATAACACTGTGGTTTAACCTGCTTGAATATACATAACACTGTATAATCACTACATGTACTTGTTCCTGTAGGACGAGAGGAGGGTCATCTACTCTGGGGCGGCGCCCTCGGCTCCTCCCTTCTCCAGTGGGGTCATCAGGTCCTCGTCAGAGATATACATCATGTCGTCGACATTCGTTCCGTCTAGGGGAATCCTGAAGTCCTCCTCAGGCCTTCTGAAGTCATCCTCGGGCATCCTGAAGTCTTCCTCGGGCATCCTGAAGTCTTCCTCGGGCATCCTGAAGTCTTCCCACTTAGGCAGTCCCCTATCGAGGTCTTGCTCAGGGGGGACACTGGCATCCACCAACCGTGTCAACTTCGTCAACACAGCCACTAGCAGCGAAGGCCCTCCACCTCCTCCTTCTCCTCCTGCTTCTGCTTCTTCTGCCACGTCGACGCCTCCGACAGAGACGTTTTCCCCCGGTATGTGTGTAGCGCCACTGGCTAGCTCTTCTGTCACGTCCAAGGTAGTCGTATCTATGTCAGCAGCAAACGGCCAGAACCCCTGGCCAGCTACACCTCAGCCTGTAGCAGTAGGAGTTTCTATCACCGCAGCCACTTCTTCTTCTCCTTCCCCTCCTCCTCTTCCTACTTCTGGTGCTTTTCCTTCTGCTGCTTCGTTGGTGTCTTCGTCAGCATCTGCGCAAACTTCCTCTCCTCCTGCGCCTCCTGGGACACCACCACCTGTTCCTCCCCCCAGAGCACGTTATCAGCACACACCACCGGCAAGAGGTGAGTACTACTAAACAAACAACTGATTTATATATATATATATATATATATATATATATATATATATATATATATATATATATATATATATATATATATAAAATATATGTATGTATGTATGTATATATATATATATATTATTATCACACTGGCCGATTCCCACCAAGGCAGGATGGCCCTAAAAAGAAAAACTTTCACCATCATTCACTCCATCACTGTCTTGCCAGAAGGGTGCTTTACACTACAGTTTTTAAACTGCAACATTAACACCCCTCCTTCAGAGTGCAGGCACTGTACTTCCCATCTCCAGGACTCAAGTCCGGCCTGCCGGTTTCCCTGAACCCCTTCATAAATGTTACTTTGCTCACACTCCAACAGCACGTCAATTATTAAAAACCATTTGTCTCCATTCACTCCTATCAGACACGCTCACGCAAGCCTGCTGGAAGTCCAAGCCCCTCGCACACAAAACCTCCTTTACCCCCTCCCTCCAACCTTTCCTAGGCCGACCCGTACCCCGCCTTCCTTCCACTACAGACTGATACACTCTTGAAGTCATTCTGTTTCGCTCCATTCTCTCTACATGTCCGAACCACCTCAACAACCCTTCCTCAGCCCTCTGGACAACAGTTTTGGTAATCCCGCACCTCCTCCTAACTTCCAAACTACGAATTCTCTGCATCATATTCACACCACACATTGCCCTCAGACATGACATCTCCACTGCCTCCAGCCTTCTCCTCGCTGCAACATTCATCACCAATGCTTCACACCCATATAAGAGCGTTGGTAAAACTATACTCTCATACATTCCCCTCTTTGCCTCCAAGGACAAAGTTCTTTGTCTCCACAGACTCCTAAGTGCACCACTCACCCTTTTCCCCTCATCAATTCTATGATTCACCTCATCTTTCATAGACCCATCCGCTGACACGTCCACTCCCAAATATCTGAATACATTCTCCTCCTCCATATTCTCTCCCTCCAATCTGATATCCAATCTTTCATCACCTAATCTTTTTGTTATCCTCATAACCTTACTCTTTCCTGTATTCACTTTTAATTTTCTTCTTTTGCATACCCTACCAAATTCATCCACCAATCTCTGCAACTTCTCTTCAGAATCTCCCAAGAGCACAGTGTCATCAGCAAAGAACAACTGTGACAACTCCCACTTTGTGTGTGATTCTTTATCTTTTAACTCCACGCCTCTTGCCAAGACCCTCGCATTTACTTCTCTTACAACCCCATCTATAAATATATTAAACAACCACGGTGACATCACACATCCTTGTCTAAGGCCTACTTTTACTGGGAAATAATTTCCCTCTTTCCTACATACTATATATATATATATATATATATATATAATATATATATATATATATATATATATATATATATATATATATATATATATATATATATATAATGTTACATGGCTAATATAAGCAAATAACACGCTATATATTAAAGAACTTCAGCAGACTGCTAGCCCAGTAAAACTGAGAGTGATGTATATCTTAGGTAAGTGAAATATACAATAAGAAGTTCTAGCATTGTACCACTGTAGGATGTACACACTCAGTGTTGAAGAATGGAACACCTACACTGTGTAACACTAAGATCAAATAACATTGCAGTACTGGCGTTCAGTGCCTCGGACACCGAACACTCTCTTCTAATAGAGCTGATAAAACCTCTGGTTGGCTAAGCATCTTCAGAGAATGGTTCTCAGGTGTTGCACAAGTGTCTGTGATCAAACAAAAATATGGGAGTGTAATGCTCTCGCTGATACACAAACATTGATTTATAAATGCCACAAGAATAAGTTTAATTACAATGTATGTGAGCCTAACTAATATACACCAGTCATTAACACCCCGAGAAGGTTAGGACAACACTAGTAGTGGATACTTGACTAACATGTGTCTTACCTTACCGTCAAGGGATTCTTTATCGTCAACAACATCTGTCTGATGTATATCTAACATCTGATGTATATCGTCTGATACATGCACGACTCCATCTTCTTATTTCTCCTCCGTTCATCCATACATTATACACTAGTGATTAATTAGTTGAAACTTATGAATAACCAGCGTAATCATGTGTGTGTGTTTGTGTGTGTGTGTGTGTGTGTGTGTGTGTGTGTGTGTGTGTGTGTGTGTGTGTGTGTGTGTGTGTTTACCGTGGCAATGTGCTTCCATTCCAGTGTAATATTTTCATAACATATCGATCCATTTTCCGTGTTTATTTCTTCATGTAACAACTAAAGAGTGAAAATACACTTCACGTGCGTTTACTCCATTCAGTCACCAGAGGATTTAAAGTGACAGGTTACTGCAGTATAACAGTGCCAACATCGTCCAGATGTTGGCTGGACCTATGTGATGTTGGTACTTGTGATGGTATTAGTGGTAGTGTTTGTAGTTGTGATGGTATGGGTGGTGTTGGTAGTTTTGATCGTATTGGTGGTGGTGATGGTATTAGTGGTGGTGTTGGTGGTAATGATGGTATTAGTGGTGGTGTTGCTAGTAGTGATGGTATTAGTGATGCTGTTGGTGGTAGTGATGGTATTAGTGGTGGAGTTGGTGGTAGTGATGGTATTAGTGGTGGTGTTGGTAGTTGTGATGGTATTAGTGGTAGTGATGGTAGATGTGATGGTATTAATGGTGGTGTTGGTGGTAGTGATGGTATTAGTGATGCTGTTGGTGGTAGTGATGGTATTAGTGGTGGAGTTGGTGATAGTGATGGTATTAGTGATGCTGTTGGTGGTAGTGATGGTATTAGTGGTGGTGTTGGTAGTTGTGATGGTATTAGTGGTAGTGATGGTAGATGTGATGGTATTAATGGTGGTGTTGGTGGTAGTGATGGTATTAGTGGTGGAGTTGGTGGTAATGATGGTATTAGTGGTTGTGTTGCTACTAGTGATGGTATTAGTGATGCTGTTGGTGGTAGTGATGGTATTAGTGGTGGAGTTGGTGGTAGTGTTGGTATTAGTGGTGGTGCTGGTAGTTTTGATGGTATTGGTGGTGTTGGTAGTTGTGATCATATTGGTGGTGTTGGTGGTGGTGATGGTGATGGTATGAGTGTGGTGTTGGTAGTAATGATGGTATTAGTGGTGGTGCTGGTAGTTTTGATGGTATTGGTGGTGTTGGTAGTTGTGATCATATTGGTGGTGTTGGTGGTGGTGATGGTGATGGTATTAGTGTGGTGTTGGTAGTAATGATGGTATTAGTGGTGGAGTTGGTGGTAGTGATGGTATTAGTGGTGGTGCTGGTGGTAGTGATGATATTAGTGGTGGAGCTGGTGGTAGTAATGCTACTAGTGGTGGTGCTGGTGGTGGCGATGGTATTAGTGGTGGTGCTGGTGGTGGTGATGGTATTAGTGGTGGTGTTGGTGGTAGTGATGGTATTAATAGTGGACCTGGTGGTAGTGATGGTATTAGTGGTGGCGCTGGTAGTAGTGATGGTTTTAGTGGTGGTGTTGGCGGTAGTGATGGTATTAGTAGTGGTGTTGGTGGTAGTGATGGTATTAGTGGTGGTGCTGGTGGTAGTGATGGTATTAGTGATGGTGTTGGTAGTGGTGATGGTATTAGTGGTGGTGTAGGTGGTAGTGATGGTATAAGTGGTGGTGTTGGTAGTAGTGATGGTATTAGTGGTGGTGTTGGTGGTGGTGATGGTATTAGTGGTGGTGTTGGTGGTGGTGATGGTATTAGTGGTGGTACAGGTGGAAGTGATGGTATTAATGGTGGTGTTGGTGGTAGTGATGGTATTAGTGGTGGTGTTGGTGGTGGTGATGGTATTAGTGGTGGTGTTGGGGGTGGTGATGGTATTAGTGGTGGTACAGGTGGAAGTGATGGTATTAATGGTGGTGTTGGTGGTAGTGATGGTATTAATGGTGGTGTTGGTGGTAGTGATGATATTAATGGTGGTGTTGGTGGTAGTGATGGTATTAATGGTGGTGTTGGTGGTAGTGATGATATTAATGGTGGTGTTGGTGGTAGTGATGGTATTAATGGTGGTGTTGGTGGTAGTGATGGTATTAATGGTGGTGTTGGTGGTAGTGATGGTATTAATGGTGGTGTTGGTGGTAGTGATGATATTAATGGTGGTGTTGGTGGTAGTGATGGTATTAATGGTGGTGTTGGTGGTAGTGATGATATTAATGGTGGTGTTGGTGGTAGTGATGGTATTAATGGTGGTGTTGGTGGTGGTGATGTTATTAGTGGTGGTGCAGGTGGAAGTGATGGTATTAATGGTGGTGTTGGTGGTAGTGATGGTATTAATGGTGGTGTTGGTGGTAGTGATGGTATTAATGGTGGTGGTGATGTTATTAGTGGTGGTGCAGGTGGAAGTGATGGTATTAGTAGCGGTGTTGGTATTAGTGATGGTACTGTTCCGACAACTACTAGTGAACTCTGACATACACAGCTACAAAAATATATGAGAACTTCTCCCAAATGACCACTAAGAGCAATAACCTTAAAAGCCTCACTTAGTTAAAGAGATTAAAGAAGAGAGAGAGAGAGAGAGGAAGAACGAATATTACTCACATGTTGCTGCATCAGACATGATTACATACGAGACTATCATATGAAACTTACACCTACACACACACACACACACACACACACACACACACACACACACACACACACACACACACACACACACACACACACACACACACACAGTCATAGCACTTACAGAAACAAAATGAACGGAGATTATAACACATGGGATCTTCCCATTAGGACATCAAATTCCGAGGAAAGACAGGAAGAATAGTGGAGAAGCATCAATAGTAATAATAAACCAGAGAAGAGGAGAGTGAAATTTTTGCATACTAGACGCAGCGGGACCTAGGTTGGTGACAGCAGTGATACACAACCCGTTACCAAATAACAGGTGACCAAGACAAGAGTAATGTGTCAATAGCAACAAAGTAATGGTGAATACCAGGGTGGAGAGTTCATATATGGCCAGTGTAAAGCTGCTAATCGTGGTTATCCTAAACTACAGGAGAAAGACAAGAACTGGTATGTACACAGTGGACTGGAAACATGGAGAACTAGGATGAGGATGGTGGTGGTAGTTGTTGTGGTAGTGGTGATGGTGGTGGTAGAGGTGTTGGTGGTGGTGATGGTGGTGGTAGTGGTGGTGGTAGTGGTGGTGGTAGTGGTAGTGGTGGTGGTGGTAGTAGTGGTGATATTGGTGGTAGTGGTGGTGGAAGTGGTGAAGGTGGTGGTAGTGGTGGTGGTAGTGGTGGTGGTAGTGGTAGTGGTGGTGGTGGTGCTGGTTGTGGTAGTAGTGGTGATAGTGGTGGTGTTGTTGTGGTAGTGGTGATGGTGGTGGTAGTGGTGTTGGTGGTGGTGATGGTGGTGGTAGTGGTGGTGGTAGTGGTGGTGGTAGTGGTAGTGGTGGTGGTGGTGGTAGTAGTGGTGGTAGTGGTGGTTGTAGTGGTAGTGGTGGTGGTAGTGGTGATGGTGGTGGTAGTAGTGGTGGTAATGGAGTGGTGATGGTGGTGGTAGTGGTGATGGTGGTGGTGGTGGTGGCGGTGTGAGTGGTGATGATGGTGGTAGGTGGTGGTGGTGGTAGCTGGTGGTAGTGGTGGTGGTAGTGGTAGTGGTGGTGGTAGTGGTGATGGTGGTGGTAGGTGATGGTGGTGGTAGTGGGTGGTGGTGATGGTGGTGGTAGTGGTGATGGTGGTGGTGTGTGGTGGTGGTGGTGGTAGGTGTGGTGGGTAGTGGTGAGTGGTGGTGGTAGTGTGATGGTGGTGGTGATGTAGTGGTGGTAGTGGTGGTGGTATGGTGGTGGTATGGTGATGGTGGTGGTGTGGTGGTGGGTGGTGGTGGTGGTGGTGAGTGTGGTGTGGTGTGGGTAGGGTGGTGGTGTGGTGGTAGTGGTGGTGGAGTGAGGTGTGGTGTAGTGGTGTGGTGGTGGTAGGTGGTGGTGGTGGTAGTGGTGGTGGTAGTGGGTGGTTGGTGGTTATGTGGTGAAGGTGGGTAGTGGGTGGTGGTAGTGGTGGGGGTTTGTGTGGGTGGTGTGGTGGTGGGTGGTAGGGTGGTAGTGGTGTATGGTGGTGGTAGTGGTGTATGGTGTGGTAGTGGTGGTTGGTGTGGTAGTGGTGGATGTGTAGTGGTGGTAGTGGGGTGGGTGGTAGTGGTGGTGTAGGGTGGTGGGTAGTGGTAGTGGTGGATGTGTGGTGGTAGTGGTGGTGGTAGTGGTGGTGGTAGTGGTGGTGGTGGCAGTGGTTGTGGTAGTGGTGATGGTGGTGGTAGTAGTGGTGGTAGTGGTGTGGTGATGGTGGTGGTAGTGGTGATGGTCCTGGTGGTGGTAGCGGTAGTGGTGATGGTGGTAATGGTAGTAGTAGTAGTAGTAGTAGTGGTGGTAGTGGTAATGGTAGTAGTGATGGTGGTAGTGGTAGTAGTGGTGGTGGTGGGGCTGCTGTTGCTGTTACCTGTGTTACTGTTGCTACTGCTCTGTTGTTGTTGTTACTGTTACTATTTCTGCTGTTGTTGTTGTTTTTACCACTGTTGTTGTTCTTGTTGTTACCGCTGTTTCTGTTGCTACTGTTGTTGATGTTGTTGTTGTTGTTGTTCCTTTGCTGCTACTCCGACTTTTACTGTTGCTTGTTTATGGCTCCTGTTGCCCCTGTTGTTGCTGTCGCTTCCTGCTGTTGACATCGTTGCTCTGTTGTTCTGTGTTATTGCTCTTTCTCTTTTTCTTCAAATTTCTTATCTTATTCACTTTCTACCCGGTCAACCTTCCTTCACAGACACCATCACTGTCACCACCGTCACCATCACCATCACTGTCACCACCGTCACCATCACCATCACTGTCACCACCGTCACCATCACCATCACTGTCACCACCGTCACCATCACCATCACTGTCACCACCGTCACCATCACCATCACTGTCACCACCGTCACCATCACCATCACTGTCACCACCGTCACCATCACCATCACTGTCACCACCGTCACCATCACCATCACTGTCACCACCGTCACCATCACCATCACTGTCACCACCGTCACCATCACCATCACTGTCACCACCGTCACCATCACCATCACTGTCACCACCGTCACCATCATCATCACTGTCACCACCGTCACCATCATCATCACTGTCACCACCGTCACCATCATCATCACTGTCACCACCGTCACCATCACCATCACTGTCACCACCGTCACCATCATCATCACTGTCACCACCGTCACCATCACCATCACTGTCACCACCGTCACCATCACTGTCACCACCGTCACCTTCACCATCACTGTCACCACCGTCACCATCACCATCACTGTCACCACCGTCACCATCACCATCACTGTCACCACCGTCACCATCACCATCACTGTCACCACCGTCACCATCACCATCACTGTCACCACCGTCACCATCACCATCACTGTCACCACCGTCACCATCACCATCACTGTCACCACCGTCACCATCACTGTCACCACCGTCACCATCACCATCACTGTCACCACCGTCACCATCACCATCACTGTCACCACCGTCACCATCACCATCACTGTCACCACCGTCACCATCATCATCACTGTCACCACCGTCACCATCACCATCACTGTCACCACCGTCACCATCACCATCACTGTCACCACCGTCACCATCATCATCACTGTCACCACCGTCACCATCACCACCATCACCAACACTATCACCACCATTATCACTATCACCATCACCCTTATCATCACCACTATCACCATCACCCTTATCATCACCACTATCACCATCACCACCACAGTCACCATCACTATTACCATCACCATCACACCCTGGCACCATTACTGCCTTCCAGCATCAAGAATAATATTTACGTCGCTCGTATAACAACTAAACTTACTAAAATGTTAGCATATTGACGTCTATTGGTGACGTCAGAGCACGGAAATAGATCCCTCGCCGTGTGATTGGCTGCTCCGTTGATGACGTCACAGCTGGGCTAGCATATTTGTTCGGTCTGATTGGTTGCCGAGTATTGATGACGTCATCGCACGTAACTAGATTCCCGGGCATCTGATTGGCTGCTCTGCTGGTGACGTCACAGCCAGGCTGGCACACTTCTTTGGTCTCATTGGTCGCCGTGTATTGGTGACGTCATAGCAGGGCTAGTACGCTTCTTCTATCTCATTGGTGGAAGTGCATTGGTGACGTCACAGCTGACATGCCATATCTCTTACGTCCCATTGGTCGACGTGGGATTATGATGTCATACCGCACAGTGGAAGACAGTGCCTGTTAATAAGACAGGTTATTAGCAATTTATTAATGATATAAAGCTTAATCATCACTGATAAAGCTCAACAGACCTAATTTTTGAAGTGTCAAGCTCCCAGGAAAGCTGCACTCAGGAGAGGAGCTTCACTGTGACTTTTCGGTCCCTCCTGCACTATTGTCAAGTCACAACTGGGGCGAGAAAAGTAGGGAAGGCCTGAAGACACTATGGAACGGGTGGGAGGGATGGAGGAAACGGGTGCTGGCAGTAGTTGTAGAAGTAGTAGTAGTAGTAGTAGCTGCAGTAGAAGTAGTATTAGTTGTAGCAGTAGTAGTAGTAGTAGTTGTAGAAGTAGAAGTAGTATTAGTTGTAGCAGTAGTAGTAGTAGTAGAAGTAGTAGTAGTAGTAGTAGTAGCAGTAGTAGTAGTAGTAGTAGTAGCAGTAGTAGTAATAGTAGTAGCAGTAGTAGTAGTAGTAGCAGTAGTAGTAGTAGTATTAGTTGTAGTAGTAGTAGTAGTAGAAGCAAGTAGTAGTAGTAGTAGTAGTAGTAGTAGTAGTAGTAGTAGTAGCAGTAGTAGTAGTAGTAGTAGTAGTAGCAGTAGTAGTAGTAGTAGCAGTACAGTAGTAGTAGTAGATAGTAGTAGCAGCAGTAGTAGTAATTGTAGTAGCAGTAGTAGTAGTAGTAGTAGTAGTAGAATTAGTAGTAGTATCAGTTTGTTGATATTGTGTGACAATATTCTACTGACGTAGTCTCTAGTGACATGATTAAGACAATTCCAGTTATCGAATACCAAACGACGTTAACCTCAACTAAAAACTGCTGAGGGAAGAAAATCATCACAGAGAAACAAGATATATTTAGAAAATTGTCTAATAAGGCAGGAGAAGACATCGAAGACATTGATGTCTCTAATCTTGTCTTCCCATCGGCGTAAGCTAAACGATTTTATCTCGTCTTCGGCTTGAGAGCAGAGAGTAGCAGCGTGGTGAGTACTGTCAGCGAGGTCAGTGACTTGCACTCTTGTCGCTCTTGGCAAGACAGCAGTGACTTGATCAATGTATTGGCTGTGAGGACGCTAGTTTACACTTCAAGGAGTTTAGGTAGAGGGTTATATGCTCTCTTTACTCATTGATTTTACCGATGTTTTCTGTGATTCCGTAAGAGTAGTGTTATCATTGTCCAGGAACAATGTAAACTTACTTGGCATCCCACTCAGAGATACGTGATGATGAGGCTGAGGGCATTACCCTGATGAGGTAATTCATCTGGGAGGTAAATCATCAGGGTATTGTATGTAGCAGCCAGCGAGAAAGAGCTGCTTCATCTTCCATAGTGTCACCATCATGGTGCCACCATCGTGGTGCCACCATCATGGTCGTGGCAGTGTTACAGCGTTTCTCACTGGCTGTCTACGACACACGCACACACAAACACCTTTATCAGTATACACCAAAGTGGTTGGGCCTACCTGGAGTCTACCTGGAGGGTATTCCGGGGATCGACGCCCTCGCGGCCTGGTCCATGATCAGGCCTCCCCGTGGATTAGGGGTTGATCAACGAGGCTGTTACTGCTGGCCGCACGTATTCCAACGTACGAACCACAGCCCGGCTGATCCGGTACTGACTTTAGGTATCTTTTCAGCTCCTTTCTGAAGACAACCAGTGGTCTATTGGTAATTACCTTTATGGCTGGTGGGAGGCTGTTGAACAGTCTTGGGCCCCGGACACTTTTTGTGCTTTTTCTTCCTGTACTAATGGCGCCCCTACTTTTCACTGGGGATATGTTGCACCGCCTTCCAAGTCTTTTGCTTTCATATGGAGTGATTTCTGTGTGCAGATTAGGGACCAGTCCCTTCAGGATCTTCCAGGTGTAGATTATGATGTATCTCTCTCGCCTGCGCTCCAGTGAGTACAAGTCAAACCACTTATATTTATTACCTCACCCCCCTCCTCACCCCCTCCTCACCCCCTCCTCACCCCCTCCTCACCCCCTCCTCACCCCCTACCTACACCTCCTCTACGTTCAATCCTGACCTATCCTTCCTCCCCCAATTTACCAAACCTCTGGTTAAAGAACTGAACTGTCAATGACGCTTCAACATCACTTAGTTTTTTTTTTTAAGTCTGCCTGACTGAAAGTGGTTCTGTACGTATACGAAGGAGCGTCTGTGAGTTATTGTACGTGCCACTATGTTCGTATACAAAAAAAGTACATACACACACAGACACACACAAACACACAGACACAAACACAGACAGACAGACAGACAAACAGATAGACAGACAGACAGACAGACAGACACACACACACACACACACACACACACACACACACACACACACAGGGACGTTAGGAAGTATTTCTTCAGTCATAGAGTTGTCAGCAAGTGGAATAGCCTAGCAAGTGAAGTAGTGGAGGCAGGAACCATACATAGTTTTAAGAAGAGGTATGACAAAGCTCAGGAAGCAGAGAGAGAGAGAGGATCCAGTAGCGATCAGTGAAGAGGCGGGGCCAGGAGCTGAGTCTCGACCCCTGCAACCACAATTAGATGAGTACAATTAGGTGAGTACACACACACACAAACACACAAACACACACACGACTACTAGCACGGGATTTGCAGACATTATCTGGGCTGAACCAACTCATTTAATTACAGATTGCATCACCTGGCTCTAACTCGCTCGTGTTGACGTGTTTCCGTTTTCTTTGTCCTAATAACAGACACTGAGTCATTATTTTAACTGTCAGTGAGAAGGACATTGTCAATGTTTGAACTTAATTTACAATCTTCTAGCATGTAAGAAAGTGCCCTAGGAAGTGGGTAAATATGTATACATACATAGTACATCCATCCATCCATACATACATACATAGTACATCCATCCATCCATCCATACATACATACATACATAGTACATCCATCCATCCATCCATACATACATATATACATAGTGCATCCATCCATCCATCCATCCATACACACATGCATAGTACATCCATTCATACATACATACATACATAGTACATCCATATATATATATACATAGTACATCTATCCATCCATCCATATATACATACATAGTACATCCATCCATACATACATACATGAAAGAACCCTTTTGGGTTAGTCTTTGAATCCCTTGCGACCTAAGCCTAATAATCCCTTTTTTCTTTTCTTATTCCTTTCTTTATTTCTCTCTTTAATTGAATATATTGATTTCTTAACTGCCCATCCCCTCTTTTGATACGCCTATATATGCCTCTCTTTTGACCAATGAGATGTTTTAATCTATTGTTCATCCATTTGGGATCATTTTTGTTAGATCTAATTTCCCTACTCGGAACAAAAGTTGTCTGGGCAGCTAGAACTATGCTCTGAAAAACGTCATATTGGCAACCAAGATCACCTACCTGACCCATAGTCAGGACATCCCAATTTAGCCCACCCAGGTAATTTTTCAGTCCCATGAAGTCGGCCAAGCGAAAATCTGGGACAGAGATTTGATTACAGTTATCTGGGTAATTCCATGATATATTGAAACTAAGTGATTTGTGATCACTTTCCCCAAGCTCATCATTAACCTCAAGATTATTAATTAGTGAATCTTTGTTGGCAAGAACCAAGTCAAGCAGATTGTTTCCTCTAGTTGGTTCTGTCACAACCTGTTCTAAAAAGCAATCCTGAACCGTATCAAGAAAGTCACTAGACTCAGGATTTCCTGTCATATTGTTCCAATCAATTTGTCTAAAGTTAAAATCTCCCATTATCACAACATTTTCATATCTAGATGCCTTATGAATTTCGTCCCATAACAGCTTACTGCCCTCCCTATCAAGGTTTGGGGGCCTATAAATCACACCCAAAATTAATTTGTCGTTTCCCTAGAGAAACTGTAGCCAAACAGATTCTGTGTTCGATATTTCTAACCTTATATCATGTCTAAGACAACAATTTAAATTTTCTCTGACATACATCGCCACACCACCACCCTTCCTGCTGACCCTATCAGTGTGGAATAGTTTATAACCCTGTATGTTGCATTCAGAAGGCATTTCTCTATCTTTCAGGTTGAACCAGGTCTCTGTTATACCAATAATAGCTATATTACCTACACTTGCAAGTAATCTTAGCTCATCTATCTTGTTTCTTAGACTCCTACTATTTGTATAGTAAACCATAAAGGAGCCAGTCACTAGTTGCCCTCTACTATCTCTCTTTGTTTGTTGATCAATTGCTTTGCAATTACTAGCAACTTTATTTTGAATATTGTCTTTTAAACATATCTCTGAGGTATCCCGGTAATAACTGCTGTTTTTAACCCTAATGCTGCAGCCTGATTGTTTCCCACAAACACCCATGCCTCTATAATCTATCAGTTTAAATTCCTAGACAAGTCATCAATTACCCTCTCAATTGAATTGGCTAATGCAACCACTCCATCCCCAGAGAGATGAACCCCATCCCTTGCATATATATATCACATTTGCCAAAGAATAGGTCCCAGTTATCAATGAATGGGATTGCAAGTTCCTTGCAGTACCTGTCTAGCCAGCAATTTATACCAATTGCCCTAGACATCCATTCATTGCCCACTCTCTTTCTAGGCAAGATGCTACATATGACTGGGATCCCTCCCTTAGACCTAACTACTTCTATGGCTGACCTGTACTTATCCAGCAGCTCCTCTCTCCTGCCCTTCCCAATGTCATTACTCCCAGCACTAAGACAGATAATGGGCTTGTTCCCATTACCTGCCATAATATTATCCAACCTGCTGACTATGTCACCAACACCAGCTCCAGGAAGACGCACTCTCTGTCTGACCTTTCTGTCTCTGTTACAAAATGCACGGTCCATATATCTTACCTGAGAATCGCCTACTATTAAAATATTCTTACCTTGATTAGCAGGGGAATCAGTGGTACCTTCAACCTCACTAACCACTGAAGTACACTCGTCTTGGAGAACAGAGAATCGATTTCCTACCTTCACATCTTCTCTATTAACTCTCCTCATCTTCCTTCTTCCTGAACTGTGAACCACTTGCCACTTAAAGCGGCTGCCACTATCACTGCTGGTGACCATTCCTTCCTTACCAGCTAAATCCTTCTCACACTCGCTCCCAAACTCATCTATGCGAAGCTTCAGCCTCCTATTTTCCTCCTGAAGAAGAAGAATCTCCTTCTTCAACACTTGAACCTGAGATTCTAAAACACTACAACAAGCCATGGTGCTTGGTAACAGCCCACGCTAACTCCCAAGAGCTTAGGCAGGTGACCACTGACCTCTGAAACATTGTTTTCCTAGTTTTGTTTTTCACCTGTGCGCCAGATTCCATATATTGGGAAAAATAGAGAAGAGCGTGGTGGGGGGGGGGATAACATTGGACTTTAATAAGTTATTTTGCAGGAGTTGGCAAGTAGCTAATTTCGCGACGTCAGGAAGCAAGAAAGGCAGAGGCACCTCCAATCTCTTACCAATAATGAAATATCACGTTGACAACGTGCACGTGTGCACCCTCGTTATTGGCTTGGCTGCAGTGCTGAGGTATTGAAGGTGGGAGAGAGAGAGAGAGAGAGAGAGAGAGAGAGGAGAGAGAGGAGAGAGAGAGAGAGAGAGAGAGAGAGAGAGAGAGAGAGAGAGAGAGAGAGAGAGAGAGAGAGAGAGAGATACAGAATATTATGTATGTACACACACGCACACACACACACACATACACGCACACATACACACAAACATACAAACCGTGACCAGTGAAGAGGCAGGGCCTGGAGCTATGAATCGACCCCTGCAACCACAATTAGTTGAGTACACACATACCTCCATGAAGACGTTCACCTTTGCTCCGCCTCACTACCACTGATCTGTACCCATGTACCTCAAAATGCGCCACATCTAAAAATATAACTTTTCCCCATTCATCATCCTTCCATCCTTTATGATCGGCTGCCCACCACAGCCGTTTCTTCTTTATAACAGCGGTCAATAATTCTTTCTTTGTCGGTTTTCTGGCAGTTCTGCCAACTTCAAGGAGCCTTCGTAGAGCAGTTGAAGAATCAACATTTACGCTAACTGAAGCTAAATCTCTGTAGACCTATTTTTTTGGTGGGGAAGAGGGGGTGATCCTACACACTATTTTGTTATGATAACCTTGTCATCGTGAGGTGTTGTCTTGCGTTGTCTTCCACATCTTCCTCGACGCAGCGCTCCACAGTCACCATTCTCGTCAGTTCTCTTCAGTATCCGACCAACAGTTGATTTTGCTAAGCTCAAATTTTCGGTGATCTGCCGGATACTCAAATCAACTTGTTGTCTATTATCTACAATACTTGCATGCTTTCTAAGTGTAGCACCCATCATGAATTACAGCAGTAATGATGAATTTATGGGGAGAATTTGGCGAAACCACGTTCACTCATGTAACACACTTGTAGGAATAGCCTTACAGAACAACAGCTGTTGCAGCACTGACGAGAGTTGTAGAGTAACCCAACAGTTGGATGGTTGCCAGAAGTCGGTGGCAAGCCCAAATCACATTAATTAAATCTGAGACTAAGACATATTATGAGATAATCACAAAATTTACGCCTGTCCCAATTAATTTGCACATTACTGTATATATAATCCTGCACTCAGACAGCATGGGGAAGAGACGTGGATACACTCAGAAGAGTAATTATGACATTAAAACCTACTTATAAATGCATAAGAGAGTTCGTGAATGCACTTTCCGTCACTCTCCTTGCGTATTCCGCTGGCATAATATGTGTATCCCAGGAGGGATGCAGGTTCATTGTGATTTATACTCCTAAATTAGATGGAAATAATGGCAATATAAACACAAATGCAGTATAATGTGATCCTTTATTGACTACGTTTCGCCCACACAGTGGGCTTTTTCAAGTCACAAACAGAACTACCTGGGGTGGAAGGAACGCGAGTATTTATAGTCCGGCTGAGGTCAGGTGAAGAATGCTGCATCTGATGATGTACCGAGTGGGGCTATAGAGTCTAAAAACTTGGGTAGCTTGGAAAGGAGATTGGATAAGTTTGTGAGCAGACCTTCTACAGTGTTCTTATGTGGGATAGCGATGAAGAAGTTTCTTGGCAAGTGGTTCAGCTATGTTATAGAAGCCACTATTCTGGTTGAAGTTGTCGGATATAGAAATAAGTGATGATTCCAGGATTCTTCGGTATTGAGTGTTGTCTTCTGTGGCGATAAGTCTTGAGTTTCTGTAGTTTATCAAGTGGTTGTGTGAATTACGGTGTTGTACGCAGGCATTCCTTGTGTCGTCAGACCTGCTTGCGTATTGGTGTTCTGAAATACGTGTTTGGAGGTCCCTTGATGTTTCGCCCACGTATAACTTGTTGCAGTCATTACAAGGGATTATGTATACCCCTGCAGAGGATGGAGGCTTGTCCTGCCTACTACTGGTGATGTCCTTGATGGTCGTGGTTGTGGAGGTAGATACTTGGAATGATGTTTTGGCAAAGATGTTGGAAACATGTTTGGCAATGGAGTTGGTGGGAAGGACTATGTATCTCTTCTCGGCAATGTCTTCTCTGGGTGTGTTGAAGATGTTTAATGCTCGCCGTCTGCAGTCTCTGTGGCTAACAAATTTTAGTTACTTGAATCCCAGTTGGAACGTTGCCTCTAATAATAATAATAATAATAATAATAATAATAATAATAATAATAATAATAATAATAATAATAATAATAATAATAATATCTTTATTTATTACAAGTACATGTACAAGGTACATAGGCCTAGCTGACATCAATGATATACTACTATATAGAAAGCCGCTTGTTATGCTGAACATTTCGGACAAATTAGGTCTCCATTGCCAAACCCTAGAATTAGTATTGAATATTTCCAGTGGTTGAACTCTAACAACCACGTGACTGATCCTGCATACGATTCATTCAAGTGGTCGTGTAGACTACCCGCTGTAGTGTCGTCCTCATTAGATCTGCAGCATCTGCGTTTAAGTTAAAATAATCTCTCCTACGGCATTTGCATATATCTTAGAGAGCATAAGTAGTAATATGGATTCTATCATAACTTCAGCTGTTACACTCACCATCATCATTGTTTATCCCTCACTATGACTGTTACACTCACCAGCCTCAATGTTTATCCCTCACTATGACTGTTACACTCACCAGCCTCAATGTTTATCCCTCACTATGACTATTACACTCACCAGCCTCAATGTTTATCCCTCACTATGACTGTTACTCACCAGCCTCAGTGTTTATCCCTCACTATAACTATTACACTCACCAGCCTCAATGTTTATCCCTCACTATGACTATTACACTCACCAGCCTCAATGTTTATCCCTCACTATGACTGTTACTCACCAGCCTCAGTGTTTATCCCTCACTATAACTATTACACTCACCAGCCTCAATGTTTATCCCTCACTATGACTGTTACTCACCAGCCTCAGTGTTTATCCCTCACTATGACTGTTACACTCACCAACCTCAATATTTGTCTTTGGTAAATCTTCATTGTCAACGTCTTTCCCCAGACTCCTGCCTGCATGTCCAGCTCGTCTGTTTGGGTTCAGATTTTTTTTTTTTGCAGCATATCACTGTTGTGTAAGTGCCTTCTTGCAGCAGCCACAGCTTTTGTCGAGTTTCTTCACGCTTCCATGGAGTCACTTTTCAGTCGTGTCTCTTGGTCTTGGGTATTTTCATTTAATATAAATTTTGGTTTAATCTTTTACTTATGTTTCTTCCTGGAACTGTTATTTGTTAACCTCTAATACATCTTCTTATACATTTTGTTGATATCTTCATTATCCTGACACTAGAGAGTTTCTAATGTGTCTGGTATATTTAGATGTATAATTTCTATCTGTAGCTATCTTGTTATTTTCTTTCGTATATAGAGCAGTGTTTTTTTTCCTCTGAGTATCTTTAATGCTGTGATCATGCATCCTTATAATCCTATTCTTTTAGTGATATGAGATCTATTTTATGATCTTCATGTTCAGAGTCAATCTCATGTTCTTCCTGGAGTATACTTGTTTGTTTCGTTATAGTCTTTAGATTGGCGCTGCATTCTGGTGGATTAGCCTGACGTATATGATGTACAGATTGTATATGTGAATGCAATACAGACGTTTCGCCACTGGATGGCAAAACATTTAGAAAGATATCCAGATGTTGCACATGTGTTTAATTTATCATCAAGTTGCACAGACTCCTGAATGGTTCCAGGCTTATGTTGTTGTAGGTTGTATGTAAACAGCATATGTTGCTGTTTATTTTATGTTGTTACGTGTCTCTGGGGCTAATGTTGAGTCTAGTGTTCAAACGCAGAACCTTCTCCTTGAAAGACAACAGTCCAGTCCCTGGACTGACTTGTCTTTCGTTCTCCATCACCTTGCATTGGTCTGGGACGATTTTCAGGAGCCACTTTCTGTACCTGTCCTGTAGTCTGTTCGGATCTGTAAGTATCCGGCAAACATCTACGGTTTTTTTTACATCTGTAAACACTGGCACCCAGGTGTCCTTACTCTTCGGCAGGTTATTCATGAATCAATGAAACAGTACGAATGTGATTTCATATACTTAAGGAACATTACCTACAACTGATGCCCAAGCCAAGGTCTTATTCCTCACAAGAACTAATAGGGAAAATGATAGGGAAAATTGTCCTCAAGATTTCATGATAAATTGGACTCTTATACACACTCTCTTTATTATGAATCAACCCTTATATTGAACCTCTCTAATATGAATAAACCCTTATATTGAACCTCTTTAACATGAATCGATTCTTATGTATAACCTTTCTAACATGAATCGACCCTTATAAAAAATCTCTTTAACTGTAATCTCAGTCCCAGACTCACAGAACGGTCAGGATTCAAACCTTATCAAGCCAGTACTATAACTAGCAAGGCAGTGTTAGAACCACTGTACTGGCTTGGTAAGGTTCTGAATCATATCCACTTCGTGAGTTATTTACAACTCCCTCAGTACATTCCTCAGTACATTCTTCAGTGTTCCAATTCTCAGAGTGCTTGTGACCTGACCTCAGCTCTACTCATCTATCAGTGATCTGACCTCTGGCTCTCCTCTTTTCTCCTCGCTCGCGAATTTATCCTGAACCAGGATGAAGCAAAGTGACGTCCAGTTTACCTTTGCGAAGTGTGGTTGGTTAGGAAGTGTCCCAACCAAGGTATATGTGAGCATTATTGTAATTATGGAGAGTAAACGGGGATATTAAATAAAAAAAAACATTTTTACAGGGAGGCCAACAAGTGTGCTGAGAATACAGCAGCGCCTCCTTCAGGTACAGAAACTTCCACACGAGGATTACAGAACAGGAAACCTCACCCGCGTTGTAACTCTTCTCATGTCATTACGATAGGAATCTATTTAGACGTAATAACGATAATATAATAGTAATAATATTTATTTCTGCAAGTACATATACAAGGTATATAGGCCTAGCTTGACGTCGATGACATACTACTGTATAGAAAGCCGCTTGTTATGCTGAGCATTTCGGGCAAATTAGGTCAGTTTTGTCCCCAGGATGCGACTCACACCAATCGACTAACACCGCAGATACCTATTTTACTGATAGGTGAGCATATTTCCAGCTATATCGGGGATCGAACCCCGGGCCTCAGGGTGTATGAGCTGACTGCGCTGGCTATCGAGCTAATTTTATATAGGTAATCGGACCCCAAAGGAAATAAGTCACTTAGACTTTTTTGGATTATCCTGCTGCTATGTATGATAATCTGTGTAACAGTATTTGAGATTAAGACACATGTGCAACATCTGGGTATCTTTATTGTAGACGTTTCGCCATCCAGTGGCTTTATCAATACAAATTCTAGGACATAACTTGAAGACAGTAGAACTATGTACAGAAGATGAGGTAATCAGTCCCTCAACCTATGGTGCTGTTCGCACCTACTCCTAGGTTGAGGGACTGATTACCTCATCTTCTGTACATAGTTCTACTGTCTTCAAGTTATGTCCTAGAATTTGTATTGATAAAGCCACTGGATGGCGAAACGTCTACAATAAAGATACCCAGATGTTGCACATGTGTCTTAATCTCATTTTGTCGGTATTGTATACCATTCGTACACAACATTATTTGTGTATACCTGAATAAACTTACTTACACACAAGTATTTTTATCTTCCCAGTTGCTGGTCCAGGCTAAGTTTATTACACCAGAACTGGACGACACGAGTCCAGACACGGCTCAGCCACACACACAACACCAGCTCACAAAAGTCATGTGAAATTATCTGTAAACACGAGCCACTACACGAACGCTGGGTCCTCGCCGGATGAAGACGGATCTCTGCTAACGCTTAAAATCTGCATGGCGTGCGGCTTCGTGACAGGTTGTGACGTCAGACGACAGGTCGGTGGAGCCTCTGAGGGAAGGTTGTGGCTGCCAGGGCAGGACAGAGGGGAGAGGGAAAGATAAAGGGGAAAAAGAGGGGAGTGGTAAAGATAGAGAAGGGAGAAAGATAGAGATAGATTGTGTGTGTGTGTGTGTGTGTGTGTGTGTTTGTGTGTGAGAGAGAGAGAGAGAGAGAGAGAGAGAGAGAGACAGACAGACAGACAGACAGGCAGAGAGAGAGAGAGAGAGAGAGAGAGAGAGAGAGAGAGAGAGAGAGACAGACAGACAGACAGGCAGAGAGAGAGAGAGAGACACACACACACACACACAGACAGAGAGAGACAGACAGAGAAAGAGAGTGAAGGAAAAAGGGAGAAAGAGAAAAAAAAGAGAGAGATAAGAGGTTGTTGGTTTTGTGAAGGAAAGAACTAACAACAACAACAATAGCAATAACAAAACAACAATAATAACAACAGCACTAACAAAAACAATAACAACAACAGCTGCAACAATAACAATAGCAACAACAGCAATACCAACAGATGGAACAACAACAGTAACAATAGCAACAACAGCAATACCAACAGATGGAACAACAACAGTAACAATAGCAACAACACCAATACCAACAGATGGAACAACAACAGTAACAATAGCAACAACAGCAATACCAACAGATGGAACAACAACAGTAACAATAGCAACAACACCAATACCAACAGATGGAACAACAACAGTAACAATAGCAACAACAGCAATACCAACAGATGGAACAACAACAGTAACAATAGCAACAACAGCAATACCAACAGATGGAACAACAACAGTAAGAATAGCAACAACAGCAATACCAACAGATGGAACAACAACAGTAACAATAGAACAACAGCAATACCAACAGATGGACCAACACAGTAACAATAGCAACAACACCAATACCAACAGATGGAACAACAACAGTAACAATAGCAACAACAGCAATACCAACAGATGGAACAACAACAGTAAGAATAGCAACAACAGCAATACCAACAGATGGAAAAAACAACAGTAACAATAGCAACAACAGCAATACCAACAGATGGACCAACAACAGTAACAATAGCAACAACAGCAATACCAACAGATGGAACAACAACAATAACAATAGCAACAACAGCAATACCAACAGATGGAACAACAACAATAACAATAGCAACAACAGCAATACCAACAGATGGAACAAAAACAATAACAATAGCAACAACAGCAATACCAACAGATGGAACAAACAACAATAACAATAGCAACAACAGCAATACCAACAGATGGAACAACAACAATAACAATAGCAACAACAGCAATACCAACAGATGGAACAACAACAGTAACAATAGCAACAACAGCAATACCAACAGATGGAACAACAACAGTAACAATAGCTGCAGCGACAACTGCAAGAATAATAACAACAAAAACACCTGCAGTAACAACTGCAAAACAACAATAGCAACAACAACAGCGATAATAACAACTGCAGACACTACTGCAGCACCAGCAACAATATCAACAACAGCTGCAACAACAATAGCAACAAAAAACCTCAGTAAATTATAAAAAATTAATAACATTTTTTTAAATAAACTAAAAATATTCAATAAGGAGTCAAAAAAATCAAGAATTAATTACAAATATTATCACAATAATTAAATAAAACAGAAACATAAAACACCAAAATAATAATAAAAAAATGTTGTACACTAAGGAATAAAACAGTAAATGCAGAGGCTGAAAATAACCCAAAGTTGAGCAGAGACAAGAAATGCGTGGCTGGTGCACGCAAGCCGCCATCTTTGTTGTGATGACGTCATGCAAGCCGCCATCTTTGTTGTGATGACGTCATGCAAGCCGCCATCTTTGTTGTGATGATGTCACGCAAGCCGCCATCTTTGTTGTGATGACGTCATGCAAGCCGCCATCTTTGTTGTGATGACGTCATGCAAGCCGCCATCTTTGTTGTGATGACGTCATGCAAGCCGCCATCTTTGTTGTGATGACGTCATGCAAGCCGCCATCTTTGTTGTGATGACGTCATGCAAGCCGCCATCTTTGTTGTGATGACATCATGCAAGCCGCCATCTTTGTTGTGATGACGTCATGAAAGCCGCCATTTTTATTGTGATGACGTCATGTAAGCCGCCATCTTTGTTGTGATGACGTCATGCAAGCCGCCATTTTTATTGTGATGACGTCATGCAAGCCGCCATTTTTATTGTGATGACGTCATGCAAGCCGCCATCTTTGTTGTGATGACGTCATGCAAGACGCCATCTTTGTTGTGATGACGTCATGCAAGACGCCATCTTTGTTGTGATGACGTCATGCAAGCCGCCATTTTTATTGTGATGACGTCATGGAAGCCGCCATCTTTGTTGTCATGAAAATGTTTTGGGTAGACAGAAAGAGTGAGGTAATAAAGATTGTGAAGTTGTAAGACAGGTTATGCATAGACACGAAGAGAGAAAGGTAAGAAAGATTGTGAAGTAGAGAGGAAGGAAAGGTATGAAAGGTTAAGTGGCCTGACCACTTTAGCCGAATTTTTAATGAGTAGTTTTTGTCAGTGTCACGCAAAGTGAACGCTGCTTAGGTACAGTTTGTGAGTTTAATTATTCATTTATAGTTGCAGAAATAGACCTCTGCACACAGTGTATCATAATTTCTTCTTTAAACAGAAAAAAAATCCTAGGAGATGGGGAGGGGGGTGTTATATGAAGCTCAAGGCCTTTCGTTATTCCGCGCTTCGTCAGGAGCTTCGTATAAAGAAGAAAATTAAAGAAACACGGGGAAAAGAGAAACAGAAATCCTTAATAAATAATGAACTCAACATCTCCTCCCGGAGATCATATGACTGGTCAAACGCTCAGTTTGTAAAGACATAGTGTTTAATTTTTTAAACACCTTCTGTGGCTAATTAAGATAGAGTCTACTTATTCTTCCAGGAGTTAAACCTTAAGGATTTTATCTCAAGATTTCTCACATCACCTCTAATGTCCTTGTATGTTATCCCATGTTCTCTCGTTGTCACGTGTTCTCCTCTCGTTGTCACATGTTCTCCTATCGTTGTCACATGTTCTCCTCTCGTTGTCACATGTTCTCCTCTCGTTGTACATGTTCTCCTCTCGTTGTCACTTGTTCTCCTCTCGTTGTCACTTGTTCTCCTCTCGTTGTCACTTGTTCTCTTCTCGTTGTCACATGTTATCTTCTCGTTGTCACATGTTCTCTCGTTGTCACTTGTTCTCCTCTCGTTGTCACTTGTTCTCCACTCGTTGTCACATGTTATCTTCTCGTTGTCACTTGTTTTCCTCTCGTTGTCACTTGTTCTCCTCTCGTTGTCACTTGTTCTCTTCTCGTTGTCACATGTTATCTTCTCGTTGTCACATGTTCTCTCGTTGTCACATGTTCTCCTCTCGTTGTCACATGTTCTCCTCTCGTTGTCACATGTTCTCCTCTCGTTGTACATGTTCTCCTCTCGTTGTCACTTGTTCTCCTCTCGTTGTCACATGTTATCTTCTCGTTGTCACATGTTATCTTCTCGTTGTCACATGTTCTCTCGTTGTCACATGTTCTCCTCTCGTTGTCACATGTTCTCCTCTCGTTGTACATGTTCTCCTCTCGTTGTACATGTTCTCCTCTCGTTGTCACTTGTTCTCCTCTCGTTGTCACTTGTTCTCTTCTCGTTGTCACATGTTATCTTCTCGTTGTCACATGTTCTCTCGTTGTCACTTGTTCTCCTCTCGTTGTCACTTGTTCTCCTCTCGTTGTCACATGTTATCTTCTCGTTGTCACATGTTCTCTCGTTGTCACATGTTCTCCTCTCGTTGTCACATGTTCTCCTCTCGTTGTCACATGTTCTCCTCTCGTTGTACATGTTCTCCTCTCGTTGTCACTTGTTCTCCTCTCGTTGTCACATGTTATCTTCTCGTTGTCACTTGTTCTCCTCTCGTTGTCACTTGTTATCTTCTCGTTATCACGTACAAATGTAGTGTCGTAAATTGTTCTGCACAGGTTTAGTATCTCGATTCTATATGTCGTGCCGGATAGGTAACACTTGCGATTTTGGCTTAATAGCAACGCTCTTCTTGCCGAATAAGACAAGCGAAAATTTGTGTATACAATAATTTCGCAAAAATCATTCTGAATTTAACGAAAAAAATATTTCATTGTGTTTGTTTATTATTAAATTATTGTAAACAATATATTTAATTGGATTAGGCTAAATTAAATTGCGCTTGTTATAATAAGCTCAGGTAAGTTTTCTAAGGTTCTTTTGGTACAAAATTATTAATTTTTACGTTAACATAAATGAAAAATATATATTTTTAAACGTATAAGAGAAAATTGTAGAAAGGACTTAATTTTAAATGAGTTCTTGCCAACTGACCAGTTTTACCTATTCGCCACAAGAGAGAGAGAGAGAGAGAGAGAGAGAGAGAGAGAGAGAGAGAGAGAGAGAGAGAGAGAGAGAGAGAGAGAGAGAGAGAGAGAGAGAGAGAGAGAGAGAGTATATTATAATATACTACAAGTGTGTTTTAATTCTTGTTTTCCGTCAGTGTGAACGGACTTTTTATATAAGTTGAGGCCAGTGTAGTTTGTTGTGTTGTGTGGTACCTGTGTGTCTCTCTCTGGCTCTAGCGTCGAGGAACATCCACACCCACAATCTAACTTACACACTCATTAGTTCAAACACACACGAGCCTGCACTCACGCACACACACCTACAGACCCACACACACACACACACACACACACACACACGCCCACGAGCTAACAACCACACCCATCACCCCTAATCCACACATGTTCAGCCTGGAAGAGCTTGCATAGTGTATTACTAAAGGAGGAATTGTTTATAGTTTAAGGTGTTTGGGAAGGTGACGCAGCAAGACAGATGGAAAAAACTCAGACGGGAAATTGTGTAAGAAAATTGAAGAGAAAACAGAATGGCAGGAAATTTTGCAGAGAAATTTGGACTGACTGGAAATAATTGAGCGATAGATTGTGTGCAGTGTTAGAAAAGAGTGAGAGGAGAAATTAAGGGAAGGATGAAATTGATGGAAGTGTGAGGGGGAAGGATGCTGGTTGATACTGAGAGAGAGAGAGAGAAGTAGAGAAACTGGAAGGTATATTGAAGGAGAGGTACATGTGTGTTATAGTCACGCTCTCTCGTTTTATGCCCAGACTTTCTAGTTATGGATCCTAACATTCTGCTGGATATGAATATAATGCAGTCTCTAACAGAGAATAAAAAACTTGTTCACAAAGCAACAGATACAAAACAAAATGTAGTGTACATATATATATATATATATATATATATATATATATATATATATATATTATATATATATATATATATATATATATATATATATATATAATACTACATTATTTATCTTGTACTGTATCTGGTTTGTGAACAAATTTTGAAGCTCATGATCCACGTCTCTGGAACATCACTGCGCCAGTTCTCTCAGGTTATTTTCAACACTTATTCACTAACCCATTGATGACTGTGGCATGCAAAGAGTACGTAATCTTTACTCGGCGCATGTACACACCCTCATTCACAGGCTATCTCCCCCAACCAGCGAACCAGGGAACTAAGGGTTGGCGATGGGGCCCCGTCGTTCAATCAGTACCCAGGTTCCAGCCAATGAGAAGATGGTTTTGGCAATCGCAGAAGTGATGTGGGTACCACTCACCCGTCTGCCCTTGTCATTCCCATTCTAGAGCTGGTTGAAGCACGGTCTGCTCTCTAGTGGCTTCTATTCTGCCTTGCTTACCGTGGAGTGCACTAATACCTATCACTGTACATATTGTATATAGTGTACATACTGCTGTTCTAAATTGGTGAAGGATAATATAAGTCAAAAGTTTTCCTGCTGTGTTTATTTTGCTCCCTTTACACCTAGGATAACAGGTCTTTTGGACTCCTGGGTTGTAATAATGATGTATTTTGCTTTTTCAAAATGTGTCGTTTGTAAGTTGCTACTTAATATGGTAGCACCATCTCAGCATCATTTATGGTAACTGGGAAAAGGATTAGACCTAGGAAAGACCCTTCAGGAACTCTGCTCGTTACGTCCAGTCACTCAGATACATCTGAGTTCAGTGCTATTCGTTGCTTCCTCAAGGTAAGATACTGCTAGACGCACTCCACAAGGTTCTCTCTTATACCACGCTCCTTTGATTTTGCTCCGCAAACTTTTATGCGTTATCTTGTGCGTTGTTTCCCGAAAATTCAGAAATACTACATCAGCTGGGACTCTTTCTTATAATTCCATGCTTTATCGGCGATATTTCGCCCATACAGTGAGCTTCACAACAGCTCCAGGTATATCTGTTTGGGACTCGATAAAGCCCACTGTATGGGCGAAACATCGTTAATAAAGAGTACCTTAATGTTGCATTTTTACGCAATTTATCCAAATTTGAGACAAGGACGTTAAGACCAATTTGTAGTGGAAAGTAATTCAATAAGAGCCAGTAAACAAACCATACCACGGGCGGAGATAGAACCCGCGATCAGAGAGTCTCAAAACTCCAGACCGTCGCGGGTTCTATCCCCACCCGTGGTATGGTTTGTTTGCAATCGTGCCATTACGATTTCGTGAGTCAAAAACCAGTAAGTTAAGTCATGAGACTCCGAGGCAAGAGGCGCAACACAACCGTGGGTAGAGGTGTCTTACAAAGTCACAGAATACTGTAACAAACTGACATCTGAAACTATAACTTCTAAAAACAAATTAATTCTTACTAAAAAAAAAAAAAAAACCTGTTATGACATAGGTTCTCATATATCAGATTCTGTGTGTGATCTCTGAAACCAGAGATGCTGCTGCACGTTAATGACTTTCTACGTCCTTAACAATATTATGCTATATGTCAGCTATATATTGTACACTACGCAAAGATATAAAATTTTCAATTTGAAATTAGTGTTTGTTCTGCTCATAAGGACACGTTGACAATGAAAAAACTAAGGAATAGTCGGCATTGTAAATAGTAGTGACAGTAGTGGTAGTAGTAGTAATAATTGTAGAAGTAGTAGTAGTAGTAGTAGTGGTAGTAATAGTAGTAGTAGTAGTAGTAGCAGTAGTAATAGTAGTAGTAGTAGTAATAGTAGTGGTATTAATAGTAGTAGTAGTAGTAATAGTAGTAGTAGTAGTAGTAGTAATAGTAGTGGTAGTAATAGTAGTAGTAGTAGTAGTAATAGTAGTGGTAGTAATAGTAGTAGTAGTAGTAGTAGTAATAGTAGTGGTAGTAGTAGTAGTAGTAGTAGTAATAGTAGTGGTAGTAATAGTAGTAGTAGTAGTAGTAGTAATAGTAGTGGTAGTAGTAGTAGTAGTAGTAGTAATAGTAGTGGTAGTAATAGTAGTAGTAGTAGTAATAGTAGTGGTAGTAATAGTAGTAGTAGTAGTAGTAATAGTAGTGGTAGTAATAGTAGTAGTAGTAGCAATAGTAGTGGTAGTAATAGTAGTAGTAGTAGTAGTAGTAATAGTAGTGGTAGTAATAGTAGTATAGTTAGTAATAGTAGTAGTAATAGTAGTAGTGTAGTAAAGTAGTAGTAGTAGTAGTAGTAGTAATAGTAGTGGTAGTAGTAGTAGTAGTATATAGTAGTAGTAGTAGTATAGTATAGTAGTAGTAGTAGTAGTATAGTAGTGGTAGTAGTAGTATAGTATAGTATGTAGATAGTAGTAGTATGTAGTAATAGTAGTGGTAGTAGTAGTAGTAGTATGTAGTATAATGTAGTAAGTAGTAGTAGTAGTAGTAGTAATAGTAGTGTAGTAGTAGTAGTATAGTATAGTATGTATAGTAGTAGTAGTAAGAGTAGTAAGTAGTAGTAGTAGTAGTAATAGTAGGGTAGTAGCAGTAGTATAAATAGTAATAGTATAGTAGTATAGTAGATAGTAGTAATAGTAGCAGTAATAGTAATGTAAGTAGTAGTAGTAGTAGTATGTAGTCAGTAGTAATAGTTAGTAGTGTAGTAGTAGTAATAGTTAGTAGTAGTAAATAAGTAGTAGCAGTAGTAAGTAAAAGTAAGATAGTGTATTAGTAGTAAGTATAGTAGTAGTAAAGTAAAAGTAACAGTAGTAGTAGTAAGTAAAGTAATAGTAGTAAGTAGTAATATTAAAGTAACAGTAGTAGTAGTTAATAAAAGTACAGTTAATAGTAGTAACAGTAAAAGTAACAGTAGTAGTAGTAACAGTAAAAGTAACAGTGTAGTAGTAGTAAAGTAAAAGTAACAGTAGTAGTATAGTAACAGTAAAGTAACAGTTAGTAGTAGTAGTAACAGTAAAAGTAACAGTAGTAGTAGTAGTAACAGTAAAAGTAACAGTAGTAGTAGTAGTTAACAGTAAAAGTAACAGTAGTAGTAGTAGTAACAGTAAAAGTAACAGTAGTAGTAGTAGTAACAGTAAAAGTAACAGTAGTAGTAGTAGTAGTAACAGTAAAAGTAACAGTAGTAGTAGTAGTAACAGTAAAAGTAACAGTAGTAGTAGTAGTAACAGTAAAAGTAACAGTAGTAGTAGTATGTAACAGTAAAAGTAACAGTAGTAGTAGTAGTAACAGTAAAAGTAACAGTAGTAGTAGTAGTAACAGTAAAAGTAACAGTAGTAGTAGTAGTAACAGTAAAAGTAACAGTATGTAGTCAGTAGTAACAGTAAAAGTAACAGTAGTAGTAACAGTAAAAGTAACAGTAGTAGTAGTAGTAACAGTAAAAGTAACAGTATTAGTAGTAGTAACAGTAAAAGTAACAGTAGTAGTAGTAGTAACAGTAAAAGTAACAGTAGTAGTAGTAGTAACAGTAAAAGTAACAGTAGTAGTAGTAACAGTAAAAGTAACAGTAGTAGTAGTAGTAACAGTAAAAGTAACAGTAGTAGTAGTAGTAACAGTAAAAGTAACAGTAGTAGTAGTAGTAACAGTAAAAGTAACAGTAGTAGTAGTAGTAACAGTAGCCAAAATTCTGTTAAATATCTAATTAACATTTTTTAAACAGCATTATATTGCTTCATCGCTCCTGTCAGGCTGTCAGGCTGTCAGGCTGTCAGGCTGTCAGGCTGTCAGGTTGTCAGGCTGTCAGGCTGTCAGGCTGTCAGGCTGTCAGTGTGTACGAGCAACAGCAGACAGGTAGACAACCTACACTCTGCTATCTTAACTATCAGAAGGGAAGACAAATGGAGAATCTACAGCTATATTATCTTAACTCTCTGGTGTAAAGTAAAGATATCTTTCTTCCTCCTCGTTCTCGCTCACAATCTTCCAGATACACACAGACACAAAACACAAGCGGTTAGGCTGTATTTATGTTATATTAGCAGATAATTTTCAGATAGGCCTATTATTCTTCATTGCGTCCCATTTCCAATGTCCCATGTCCCATGTCTAATGTCCCATGTCCAATTAGACACATGTGCAACTCTTGGGTATCTTTATTGAGGAAACGTTTCGCCACACAGTGGCTTCATCAGTCCATACAAAGGAGAAACTTAAAGAACAGGAGGCTGAGGGACTGATTACCTCATTCTCCTCCTGTTCTTCAAGTTTCTCCTTTGTATGGACTGATGAAGCCACTGTGTGGCGAAACGTTTCCTCAATAAAGATACCCAAGAGTTGCACATGTGTCTAATTTAACATCTTATGAATTTATTGAGTGAGAGAATGAGAGAGAGAGAGAGAGAGAGAGAGAGAGAGAGAGAGAGAGAGAGAGAGAGAGAGAGAGAGAGAGAGAGAGAGAGAGATGAATAATCCGATATCTGTCCTTGTTCTCCTGTATAAGTCCTGTCCAGGTTGAGAGAGAGACGCGGCTTACTGACTAGAAACTCTTTACCCTGCCCCTCCCCCCACCCTGCACCCTGCCCCTTCTAGCACCCTGCCCCTTCTCCCTTCCTGTACCCTGCCCCTCCTCCCTTCCAGCACCCTGCCCCTCCCCCACCCTGCACCCTGCCCCTTCTAGCACCCTGCCCCTTCTCCCTTCCTGTACCCTGCCCCTCCTCCCTTCCAGCACCCTGCCCCTCCTCCCACCCTGCACCCTGCCCCTTCTAGCACCCTGCCCCTTCTCCCTTCCTGTACCCTGCCCCTCCTCCCTTCCAGCACCCTGCCCCTCCTTCCACCCTGTACCCTGCCCCTCCTCCCTTCCAGTACCCTACCCCTCCTCCCACCCTGGACCCTGCCCCTCCTCCCTTCCAGCACCCTGCCCCTCCTCCCACCCTGCACCCTGCCCCTTCTCCCTTCCAGCACCCTGCCCCTACTCCCACCCTGCACCCTGCCCCTCCTCCCTTCCAGCATCCTGCCCCTCCTTCCACCCTGCACACTGCCCCTTCTCCCTTAGAGCACCCTGCCCCTCCTCCCACCCTGCACCCTGCCCCTTCTCCCTTCCAGCACCCTGCCCCTCCTCCCACCCTGTACCCTGCCCCTTCTCTCACCCTGTACCCTGCCCCTTCTCCATTCCAGCACCCTGCCCCTTCTCCATTCCTGCACCCTGTCCCTTCTCCCTTCCTGCACCCTGCCCCTTCTCCCTTCCTGCACCCTGCCCCTTCTCCCTTTCTGCACCCTGCCCCTTCTCCCTTCCTGCACCCTGCCCCTTCTCCCTTCCTGCACCCTGCCCCTTCTCCCTTTCTGCACCCTGCACCTCCTCCCTTCCTGCATCTTGCTCCTCCTCCCTTCCTGCACCCTGCCCCTCTTCCCCTCCTGCACCTTGCCCCTTCTCCCTTCCTGTACCCTGCCCCTCCTCCCTCCCTTTACCCTGCCCCTTCTCCCTTCCTGCATCCTGCCCCTCCTCCCTTCCTGCACCCTGCCCCTCCTCCCTTCCTGCACCCTGCCCCTCCTCCCTTCCTGCACCCTGCCCCTCCTCCCTTCCTGCACCCTGCCCCTCCTCCCTTCCTGCACCCTGCCCCTCCTCCCTTCCTGCACCCTGCCCCTCCTCCCTTCCTGCACCCTGCCCCTCCTCCCTTCCTGCACCCTGCCCCCCCTCCCTTCCTGCACCCTGCCCCTCCACCCTTCCTGCACCCTGCCCATCCTCCCTTCCTGTACCCTGACCCTCCTCCCTTCCTAAACCCAGGCTCTTCCTCCCTTCCTACAGTCTTCCCTTCCCGTCAACTTGCAGTCATCGTAGTGCTACTTCTGCATTCTTTATGATAATAACATTGTGGGAACACACAGTATGTGACTACTCAGTTCCATAAGATAATTACATTGCTGCAACACCCGCAGTGGGAACGAAATCAAGTCTATATTCTCCTATCTTATTCCATCGCAGAGGATAAGTTACACGCATGTGCTAATGAGATGGTTCAGGCTGAGCTGAGAGACCTGAGAAGGGTGCTGAGGACGTCGTCCAGTGTTCCCCTGTGTTCAAGAGCAGTTGTTGTTTTAGGGGTGCCGCTGAGATCAGGTCTGGAGTTACCCTCACGACGGTTCTTCTGAGGTGAAATGAGAGAAGTGAACTGTCGTAACTTAGTAAATCATAATAACACGATCGTCTTATCGCGTGAGTCGTGTTAGTGTATGGGGAACATACCCAGAGGCCGGTGGTTAACACACCGACCTCTGAGTTTTACGACTCACTCTCCGTGGGTTCAACCCACTACCCATTTCAAGGTTTGAACAATCATAGCACTGTCGCTGTTCACTCACTCCCTCTCTAGGTAATCTACACATGTGCTGCTATGTACGATAATATATGTAACTGTATTTATGTGTGCCTGTACCTGAATATACCGTCGCTCCTTCCCTACTTCAACAACCACAACTCCCTCTCTCCCTCCCTCAACAACCACAACTCCCTCTCTCCCTCCCTCAACAACCACAACTCCCTCTCTCCCTCCCTCAACAACCACACCATTGGGTCACACACAAACATTTCCTACATCAGGAGAAGATAATAATTTTACTACCCTCCTCACAGACCATTACTCATGATACCCAGGCTTACTGGACCCACCCGGCGCTGGGTACCACAGAAAGACAGAGAGAGAGAGAGAGAGACAGAGAGAGAGAGAGAGAGAGAGAGAGAGAGAGAGAGAGAGAGAGAGAGAGAGAGAGAGAGAGAGAGAGAGAGAGAAGCTCCGGGCCCCGCCTTTCACGGTCGTACTGGGTCCCCTCTCACTAACCCTTGAGCTTTATCCTACCTTGCTTAAGTATGTATGACCTCCCTCCACTACATCGCTCCCCAAATATTCCACTTCCTGACTACTCTGTGGCTGAAGAAATGCTTCCTAACATCCCTGTGGTTTCTGTGTTTTCAACTTCCAACTGTGCCCCCTTGTTGCTGTGTCCCATCTCTGGAATTCCTGTCTTTTGTCCCCCTTTTGTAATTCCTCTTATTTTGTAGTCGTTATCATTCCCCCATTTCTCTCCTGTCCCCCAGTGTCGCAGGTCTTTTCCCCTTTAACCTCTCCTCGTAGGAATCCTCTTAGTTTGGGGAGGGTCTTTTTGAAAACCCTTTGCATTTTCTCTATTTTCTTTACGTGTTTGGCTAGGTGGGGGTTCCCAAAACGGGCCGCATACTCCAAATGGGCCCTAACGTACAGGGGGTTACAGGGTCCTGAACGATTCCTTTAAGATGTCGGAAAGCGTTCTGGGTTTGCTAGGCGCCATATGCGCAGCAGTTATTTGGTTGATTTTCGTTTCGGAATGTGCCTGGTTTTTTATACTCCCCCCAAGATTTTTTCCTTGAGTGGGGTTTGTATCTCGGGCCCCCTAATGTACTGCGCCTGGGGTTTCTTTCCCCTTTCCCCAATCTTCATGATCGCCTTGGTGGGGTTTGAACCCCAGGAGCAATTTTGCGGGGACCAGGTCTGCAGCTTTCCAGATCTCTTTGTAGTTCTGCCTGGCCTTCGAGCGAATAAATTTTTTCTCATCAACTTCACGTCATTGCAAACAGGGACACTTCTGAGTTTTTCCTTCCCGTCTGTCGTTCGCAAATATGTGTGTGTGTGTGGGTTGTGGTGTGTGTGTGTTGCGTGTGTTGTTGTGTGTTTGTGTTGTGTGGTGTGTGTGTGGTGTGTGTATGGTTGTGTGTGTGTGTGTGTGTGTGTGTTGGTGTGTGTGTTGTATGTGTGTGTGTGTGTTGTACTCCCTTTTGTACTCCCCTAGTTGAGGTTGCGGGGGTCGGTCCGAGCTCCGGGCCCCCCCGCCTTTCACTGATCTCACTGGGTCATTTCCCCCCGAGCCGTGGCTTTATCATCCCTTTGCTTAAAGTATGTATGGACCTGCCCCACTAATCGTTTTCCCAAAACTATTCACTTATGACTATCTGGGCTAAGAAATACTTCCTAACACCCTTGATTATTGTGTCTTCAGCTTCCACGGTCCCTTTTTCTGGTCAATCTCGGAATTTTCCTGCTTTGTCCCCGGGTCAATTCCTCTAAGTTTTTGTATGTCGTTATCATGCCCCCCCTATCTCTCCGTCCCCCGTGTCGCAGGTTGTTTTCCTTTAAACCCCTTCCTCGTAGGACATACCTCTTAGTTTGGGGGGACGGTTTGTTGCAAACCTTTGCACTTTCTCTATTTCTTCACGTGCGGGGCTAGGTGGGGGGTTTCCAAATGGTCCCGCATACTCCAATAGGCCAACATACACGGTGTACGGGTCCGAATGTTTTCCTTATTGATGCGGAATGTGTTTGGGGTTTGCTGGCCCATAGCTGCAGAGTTTTTTGGGGTTGGTGCGCTTCAGGAGATGTCCCGGGTGTTATACTCCCCCAAGATCTTTTTCCTTTGAGTGGGGTTTTTGTAGTCTCTGCCCCCCTAGACTGTACCCGTTGCGGCCTTTTTTCCCCTTCCCCCAAATCTTCAGACTTTGCACTTGGGGGGATTGAACTCCAGGAGCCAATTGCGGCCAGGTCTGCGCCTTCCAGTTTCCCTTTGTATTTGCTGGTTTCGATGGTGTTTTTCTCTTCAATTTCACGTCATCTGCAAAAGGGACCCCTCGATTTCTATTCCTTCCGTCATGTCGTTCACAAATACCAAAAAAAGCACGGGTCCTAGGATGACCCCTGCGGGACCCCGCGGTCACGGTCCCCACTCTGACCCCCCACGTACCATGACTCGTGCTGTCTTCTGACAAGTTTTCCCCGATCCTTGTAGTGCCCCCCCCTGTTACCCCGCTTGGTCTCCATTTTTGCCCTCTCTTGTGTGGAACTGTTCAAACGCTTCTTGAAGCCCAAAAAAAAAATGCAATCCACCCACCCCTCTTTTCTTGTCTTATGCTGTCACCATGTCATGAACTCCAGGTTTGTGACAAGGTTTCCCCGCCCCAAAAACCCAGGTTGGTTGCTGTGAGAGATCTTTCCTTTCTGGTGTTCCACCATCTTCTCCTGATAACTTTTCCTATTTTGCTAAATGTCAGTGACACTGGTCGTAGTTTAAGCTTCATGCTGTCTCCTTTTTTAAAGATTGGGACACTTTTTTTGTCTTCCATCCCTCAGGCAATCTCCCTGTTTCGTAGATGTATTGTATTTTTTTTTAGGGACACATAGCGCCTTGCCCCCTCTCCCTGTGTGTTGTGTGTGGTGTGGTGGTGTGTGTGTGTGTGGTGTGTGTGTGTGTTGTGCAACAGGGAAAGGGTATCAGAGAAAAAAGATAAAAAAAAGTATAGGAAATTTTTTCGTTAATTATACCAGGTAATAAATGTGTATCTTCAAAATATTGATTTAAGTAGACGTATCGCCACGAGTAGCTTCATCGTCCTTCAAAAAAAAAAATCCGGGAGCTGTAAACGGGTCCCTTTCGCACAGAGTGCAGTTATCACCAAACCCCATAGCAACCAATAAATGGTTTGGGCCGAATCTTATCGAAGGAGTTCGGGGGGGGAGACGAAGAGCGGGTTGCTGAGGAGCGAGGTGGATGTGGGAAAATGTGTAAAGATGGTCATTGTTTTGAGATAAAATATAAAAAAAACCCAGATGGGAAAAAAGAAAAAGCATAAAAGATAGGTAATGTTGCAGGAATGTCTTCTTCCCCCATCAGGTTATTGAACTACAAAAGTAGCCGGGGGGGAAAATAAAAATTTTCTGAAGTTGTGGAGAAAAGTTTGAATGGAGAAGGGAAAATGCAGGTAGTGGAAGGGGGAAAAACAGCAGCAGCAACAGTAAAAGGACAGCAAAAGTAGCTGCGTAGCCGGGGAATCAGGGGTTGGGTTTGGGTTTTGGGGTGTGCGGGGGAGGTGGGGTCTGTTGTTAGGGGGGGGGGAGATTAGAAGGCAACGGGGCTCGTGCAGGCCCACCTCTGCGGGGGACAGTTGGGGGCGGCGGCGGCGGAAGGGCGGGGGTACTGCGGCAAAGGAGGCGGTGACGGCCAGATTACGTCGCGTGAAAGGGCTTCGCTGCAGCGCGTTGTTGTCATTGGTGTTAGTGGGGTTCCTGCAGCATCTCAACACGCGGCCCGACCAAAGTCTTGACGCGACTAGACTTTGGGCCCCAAATCTCCAAAAGAAACAGTGGGGTTCAGGTTTGAGTGTGTGGGGAAAAAAAGAGAGATTTTTTCCTATTCAGCCTTAACCAACCCAAGCCAGTGGTTTTTCACAGTGACAGAAAACCGTCTCACTCAAGCCGGGTGTGTGTGACAGTGAGGCACCCCCAGGTTCATACACGATTTTCTGAACAGGAAGTGATCTACAAACACTGTCTCCACCTCGACGGTAAACGCAAACCCCCCACGTGGTTAACCAACAACATTGTGCAAAAAAGTTATTTGAAGTTGTAACAATGAAATTGGAGAAAAGCCGTCGGGCCCTTGACTTGACAGGAAGACAGAATAACGAAACTGACAGGGGTTAGGGTCGGGGGAAGAGTGGGTCTGAATAATGAATGAGGGGAATCGAAAGAGTACCCGTAGGGCAGGGTTTACTTTTTTCTAGCCACTACCACACCACCACCACCCCCCCTACCCCCACTACACCCCCATTACTCCCACATACTCCCCCACCTACAACCCACTACTGTTCCCAAACACTACTATCCGACCACTCTGCCACCCCACCACTATACCCCCACTATACCACCAACCCACCAACCACCACTACCCCTACCACTTTTTGGGCTTTATTGACCAAAACATCGACCTATGTTATAGTTACCCCCAAACCACCATCACCACCACGAAAAAACGACCCCCCTCACCACCACTACCACCACCCTCCACCCCACCCCCACCCCCACGACCACCACCAGGGTACCCCCCCCCCACCAGGGCTACCCGACCCCCACCACGGCTCCCCCGCCCACCCCCAGGGCTACCCCGACCCCCACCACCCCCACTACCCCACCACCCCCACCAGTACTACTACCACCACCCCCATCCCCAAAACCCACCACTACCATCACCCCACCCCCACTACTACCCCAACACTACCACCCCCACCGCTTCCCACCACCATTACCACATAACCACAAAACCTCCCTACCACCACTCCACTATAAAACCACCCCCACCACCACCACCACTACCCCCACCACCACCCCCACACCCCACCACCACTCCCACCACCACCACCACCCACCACCCCCCACCCCACCCACACCACTCCACCCCTCACCCCCACCACTACCCCCCACTACCACCACCACCACCATCCCCACTACCACCACCCCTACCACCACCACCACCACCACCACTACCCCATACCATACACCACAACCACACCACAACCACCACCACCAACATCACCCCCCAAACCCCACCCCCCTTACCACCCCCACCACCACCACTCCCCCACCACCACCACTACCCCCACTACCCTACCACCACAACACCCCAAAACCACCACCACCAAATCACCACCACACCCCCACCCCCATCCCCCTTCACCACCCTACCACCACCACTCACACCACCCCACCACTACCACCACCACCCCACCACCACCCGTTGGGCACTAGTAAAAACAAATGATCCCTCTTTTCCACCCCCCAGCCAACATGGGTACCAGTAAAACATGACGGGTTTGGGTTCCCACGTGTAATTCTCGCAAAAACACACACACCACACACACCACACAAAAAAACACACACCACACACACCCCAAACACACACACACAACACACAAAACACAACACACCAAAATACACACACCACACACACAAAACCCCAACACACAACACCACACACCCCCAACACAACACACACACACACACAACAACACACAAACACACCACACACACCCCACACACACACACAACACACACACACACACCACCCCACACACACAACACACACACACAGCGGGTGGTTTTGGGGACAAAGGGAAAATAAAAATTAGGGCTAAAATTAGCCTTGAAATGGAAATGTTTCCAAATAATTGACAGAAAATTTTTTTTTTACTTTTCTCTGAAAAAAAAGAAACAAATCGGAAAGAGAAGAAAGAAACTTATCGAGATATTAAAGAAAACAAAAGAAAAGGGAAATTAATTACGAAAGAAACAGTGAAAAAAATGAAAGAAAAAACACACACAAGGCACATCCCCGAATAGTTACTGGAAAAAGGGAAAAAATGATTGTTTTAGAAAAACCCCCCAAGTGGATAATGAGGAGAGAAGTGGGGGAGGAAATGGGTTTAACGGATGATAAGCCCTAGAGAGGCAGGGTTGAAACCCCCTGGTACGCTACATAGTGGCCGTCAGGCAATACCGTGCACCAGCCGGGTAGTAAGATTCAGCCCCTACGTACGTTTCCCGCACACTAGGGAGGTTAAATGGGCCACCCCTTTACCACAATGAAAGGGTTTTTTAAAGGCGATTTTCACAGCAGCAACACTGGGCAAGCTGCAACCCCCATACCTTCAAGGCTACTATAAATTACGTTTATATCGCTTTCCCAAAAGGGAATCGCCGTACTGAAAGTTTATTCCTTTCCGGGAGTTGTTTACGTCATTTCCATTGGGCCGTCCCCGGAGGCCCCCGGTGCTGCCCCTTCAAAACCCTAATAGGCATTGAAACCCCCATTCCCAAATCCATCAAAAAGACCCAGAAGATATAACTTAGCCCCTTTAAGAGGCCCGGAGCTGTAATCAACATGCAAAAGAACCAAGAGGGATAAAACAACACAAATAGGATCAGATGTAGATCAACCTTACAAAAAGCCCAGGGATGTAGGCAACATGTTCATGGTCCTAAAGCTATAGACATTAACTTCGAGGCCCTGGCACTAGATCTCAGCCCCGTCAAATCTGGGAAAAAAAATAAAAAAAAGAGGCCGGTCACCCGACCGGGGCCCCGGAGGCGCTGCCCCCTGAACCGTCTCCCGGTTAACTCCAGGAAACCTTTTTTGAAAAACCCGGTTGGCGGGGTTTGTAGACTGTTACCTCCTAGTGGTTGTTTGGGGTCATGGAGGTGATGTTCAGGTCACTTACCCATTGATCTGTTGTTATACCCCGGCAACCCAAAAAGGTTTACTTTAAAAGAAACTCTCTTTAGGTATCTCTGGCTAGGGATACGCTAGAGCAAGCCAGTTGAAAAAATTTTATGCCCCAAAGTTTGAATTTTGGGCCCCTTTTTTTTTTTTGAGGCTTGATATATTAAACCAAAATTTTCGGTAATGATGCGGTTTATTATGACATCGTTTAGTTTTTAAATTTAAAAGGGTCAGGAGTTTGGAAAAGTTGTTCTTAAAACTCCCAGGTTGTGGTAGAGAGAAGTATCAAATTTTGGGCCCCTGAACAACCTTGTACTAACTCTGGTTTTTCCCTCACCTGTGAATCTCGTGAGAATTTACAATCTGGACCCATACCCTTTGGACACGATTTGAGTCCCCCATCATTCTTGGTTTAAAGACTTATTTTTTTGGGGCCACTGTGACAATAAGTTTTAAAAACCCCCTCAAGATTTTTCTAGATAAACTTAATACACTCCTCCTAGCCTTGTGTACCCATCGTACCCACTCTTTAAAATGAATGGAGCCCGCCTCTACCACTTTTTTCATCGAAATCCTCTTTCCGACTACTCTGGGAGTGAAGAAAAAACTTCTGACATGCATGGGGGGTTTTTTAGGTCTTTTTCTTCCATCTAGCCCCAAAAAAACCTATTTTTTGCCTCTCGAAAAATGTCTCTGTTACCCTATCAACTCCTTCAGTATTTTGTTTTTTGTTAACATATCCCCCTGTGTCTTCTGTCCTCGAGTGTTTTAGATTCAGTTCCCTTTTGCCGCCCCCGTTACGCTTTAGTTTGGAACAAGGCTTTCTACCTCTAACCCTTTTTTCCCGTTTTTTAACTTGCATTTTCAGGTATAAAGGATGGGAAAGTTCTTTGTTGAGATTCCTGAAGGTTCGTCTTGTTTTTCCAGATGAGCATTGGCCCGCGAGGATAATCGTTAACGAGAAACATATACAGACCTATGCTCACCCTAGTCCCTTCTTTGAGGAGTCTGCAGCCTTGCCCCCCTTGTTTTACTGTAATTCGATTTCTTCCCCTGTCTTCAAAAAGTAGATTTTCAAGGGGGGTAAGTAATAACAATTTGGCTAAACTCTCGGCTTGTCCAATCCATTTATAGCCTTTTCCCGTTTTTCATTGTTTTTATTTTTCCCTTTTTAGTTTTTTCATCAGCATCAAATAGCTATACTCCGATTCTATCCCCCTAGAATGCCATTTACTAAGCCAGAAACAGTATGGTCATAATACAACTCCTTGTTGAACTCGCTACTTACCTTCCCATTTTGACGTCTGTTCCCCGACATTCCTACCTGTTCCCCCGCTTTTTTACACACTGATCTATCTATTTGCGTTTCTGTTATTCCTGAGCACGTCAAGTTGTTACTCCAGTTTCTTGGGGTACAGATCAATGCCCTTTTTGTAGTCCAAGAAAAGCAATAACCCTGCTCTCTCTTTTATGTCACATCGTTACCTTTTCTCAGGATTCCATAAAGGTAAGACAAATTGTCATCTTTATTCCATCTGGGTTAAGTTTATAAAACTGCCCCCAAGTTATACCCTTCTCCTTTCTGATCACCTCTCCTTGTATAAAAGTAATCGAGAGAAAGTGGTCTGTACCCTGCTTCCCGTGTCTCTCCTTCTCCCGTCTTTGGGGGTCTTTCCTATCCATTTTTTTTTGCGATCTTAGCATAGTTTAAAGCACTTCTGGGCCCTTTTACGAATCCACGTTGGCGCCTTTTAAAAAATCTAAACGTCTTTGATGTGTGCTCTATCAAAAGTTTTTTTGGCCCCCTTTCCCCGGTATTGTACGGCGCCAGTACTTTCGTTGAAAACTTCCTTTAGGCTTCCCGGGAGGCTTCATGTTACTCTGAAGATAGGTTTTTATATGGTGTGGTTTTTTGCTTGTTTGTGTTTGTGTTGTGTGTGTGTGGGTGTGTGTGGTGTGTGTGTGTGTGTGTGTGGTGGGGTGTTGTGTGTGTGTGTGTGTTGTGTGTGTGGTGTGTGAGTGTGTGTGTTGGGTTTTGTGTCATGCCTGTGCGGTGTCATGCTACACCCCCCAAAATATATACACGAATACAATATAGTTTCCAACATTAACACTCTTTTATACACATCCTCACAGTCCGTTAAAATACAACACTTAGACCTCTTTGACGCTTTTGACATTTCTTGCATTTTCTAAAATTTTTTCCCTTTACATCAGTGAAACACCAACAGAGATGCTAAAATGTTTTGAAAGGCATATTGCAATCTAAAATGAGTAAAAAAAATGGCCCACTCAAGCAGAACCCCTAAAACTAGAACTAGTATCTGGAACTAAAAAACTGAGGGTGGCAGCTGGAGATGACAGCAAAGTGAGCTGGGCCCCCCCTAGTGGAAATAGTCCCGCTGAACAGTTTTTTAGCATCCCCTTTACCTAATCAGATACTTCGAAGGAGACGTTGATGAAGCGCCTTTAAATACAGATACCCCGGTATTGCATGTGTGTTTAGTTCCTGACGCCACAGAATTGTGGTGCCAGGACAACTTTCATATAATAAATGGTATATAATACCGACAAGCTGATAAGTAAGACACATGTGCAACACTTAGGTTCCTTTATTGTCGAAACATGTCACCTACTTAACAGGCTTCTTGATTTTTCTTCCTTTTTTTTTTATTTCTCTTTTCATTAAGAACCACAATACAGCTACTGAAAGATATAATTGTTTACATCACTCTCTCTCTCTCTCTCCCTCTCTCTCTCTCAGCAGGGAGAGTGAGGGTGAAAGTGAGGCGTGGTGTAGGGAGTCAGGAGGGGGAGTCTGACTCGCTACAACAGGTCAGGTAACCACTGGGACAAGGAATTTAAATTAATTACCCCAGCAGAGGGAGACCAACCTTGAGTGAATTAAAAGTTCTTTCTTACCCTCACTCCTGCAGCATATTCCCAAAACAGAGATGAATTAACCACATGCACATTATTACAACAACCGGATATTACTGCTCTTAGTGATTCTTGGTTGGATCCAGAAGCACAAAATAACAGAAATGACGTTGGATAAAGTATGTTTTTTTAGTATGGCACTCATTAAAAAAAAGGCTGTGGAGTGACTTTGTTTTAACAGTGAACTGCATGAGACAGAAACATAAAAGATGTGTGTGTATGTATGTATGTATGTAAATATACAAGCTGATGGGAACAGAAAAATTAAAAAGAGAAAGCCAGAAGAACGACGCCCTTCTGTTATGACGAACTTATAAGAATTCGTAAAAGCAAAGAGGTAACGTTAGTTGGTGACTTTATTGCATCTAACATTAACTGGTGTACAGTATCAGTGGACCAGGAGGCCACATCAACGTTAGTGAGAACACTGGAGCGCTCTATCAGTGGACCAGGAGGCCACATCAACGTTAGTGAGAACACTGGAGCGCTCTATCAGTGGATCAGCAGACCACATCAACGTTAGTGAGAACACTGGAGCGCTCTATCAGTGGATCAGCAGACCACATCAACGTTAGTGAGAACACTGGAGCGCTCTATCAGTGGATCAGCAGACCACATCAACGTTAGTGAGAACACTGGAGCGCTCTATCAGTGGATCAGCAGACCACCTCAACGTTAGTGAGAACACTGGAACACTCTATCAGTGGATCAGCAGACCACATCAACGTTAGTGAGAACACTGGAGCACTCTATCAGTGGATCAGCAGACCACATCAACGTTAGTGAGAACACTGGAGCGCTCTATCAGTGGATCAGCAGACCACCTCAACGTTAGTGAGAACACTGGAACACTCTATCAGTGGATCAGCAGACCACATCAACGTTAGTGAGAACACTGGAGCGCTCTATCAGTGGATCAGCAGACCACCTCAACGTTAGTGAGAACACTGGAACACTCTATCAGTGGATCAGCAGACCACATCAACGTTAGTGAGAACACTGGAACACTCTATCAGTAGATCAGCAGACCATATCAACGTTAGTGAGAACACTGGAGCACTCTGTTAGTGGATCAGCAGACCACATCAACGTTAGTGAGAACACTGGAGCACTTTCAGTGGACCAGCAGACCACATTAACGTTAGTGAGAACACTGGAGCACTTTCAGTGGACCAGCAGACCACATCAACGTTAGTGAGAACACTGGAGCACTTTCAGTGGATCAGCAGACCACATCAACGTTAGTGAGAACACTGGAGCACTCTCAGTGGACCAGCAGACCACATCAACGTTAGTGAGAACACTAGAACGCTCTTATCAGTTGACCAGCAGACCACATCAACGTTAGTGAGAACACTGGAGCGCTCTATCAGTGGATCAGCAGACCACATCAAAGTTAGTGAGAACACTGGAGCACTTTATCAGTGGATCAGCAGACCACCTCAACGTTAGTGAGAACACTGGAGCACTCTATCAGTGGATCAGCAGATCACATCAACGTTAGTGAGAACACTGGAACACTCTATCAGTGGACCAGCAGACCATATCAACGTTAGTGAGAACACTGGAGCACTTTCAGTGGATCAGCAGACCACATCAACGTTAGTGAGAACACTGGAGCACTCTCACTGGACCAGCAGACCACATCAACGTTAATGAGAACACTGGAGCACTCTCAGTGGACCAGCAGACCACATCAACGTCAGTGAGAACACTGGAGCACTCTCAGTGGACCAGCAGACCACATCAACGTTAGTGAGAACACTGGAGCACTTTCAGTGGACCAGCAGACCACATCAACGTTAGTGAGAACACTGGAGCACTCTCAGTGGTCCAGCAGACCACATCAACGTTAGTGAGAACACTGGAGCACTCTCAGTGGTCCAGCAGACCACATCAACGTTAGTGAGAACACTGGAGCACTCTCAGTGGTCCAGCAGACCACATCAACGTTAGTGAGAACACTGGAGCACTCTCAGTGGTCCAGCAGACCACATCAACGTTAGTGAGAACACTGGAGCACTCTCAGTGGACCAGGAGGCCACCAAAATCTTCAACATGAGAGAGAGAGAGAGAGAGAGAGAGAGAGAGAGAGAGAGAGAGAGAGAGAGAGAGAGAGAGAGAGAGGAGAGAGAGAGAGAGAGAGAGAGAGAGAGAGAGAGAGAGAGAGAGAGAGAGAGAGAGAGCAACTTTCTAACAAACTATCACTCCGGCTACTCGAGACAACAAAATTTTGGGTCGTATTCTCACCAGAAATTGTGACCTTGTGTAGTCCCACAAGGTAGGATAGAGAGACCAGGTAGCAGTGATCACAAAATCATTCTTTTCAGAACAATCGCAAATACTGAGATCGAAAATTGCGCTATAACAGTACACAATTACAGAGTTGTTAACTTTGAGAAGATTCAGCGAGACATCTGCAACGTAATTGCGTGAAAAAAATATAATGTCGAGGAAATGTAGACCAAATTTACTCCAAGACCTTCTTAATATTAGGAAGATAACATTCCAAGAAAGATAAAACGTGATAAAAATGAAATAAAGCAAGGATAGATGACGAAACAATTAGATAATTAAAAAAATTAGGTAGCCTTATTGCCGAAACGTTTCGCCAGCACAACAGGCTTCCTCAACAAGAAATAGGAGTATTGACATAGTACTGGCAGCTGCCAGTGCAGGTTTCTCATGAATCTGACTGAGGAAGTTTGTTGTACAGGCGAAACGTTTCATCGATAAAGATACCCAAGTGTTACAAATGCGTCTCATTTAACAATCTTACGGTATCGTATATCATCAATAATATAAACCGAGACAACTACATGGGATCATAACCTCGAAGACCATACCAAAATATTTATAGTTACAGAAGTAAGGCAAAAATAAGATGACAAATGTTTGGCAAGATTTTTAAAGACGTATGACACACAACGCCAAATATAATCAGAAAGAAATTCTTCAAATTCTTCGCCTAGATGGATTTGGAAAAGGTTACCGACAGCGAGTTGAAGAGTGACAACCGCTTCAAGCGGATTCTGGTTTCTACTAAATGTAGAAGCATCAAGATAAGGAAGTTAATAGAGAAGATATGAAGGTAGGAAATCGATTCTCTGTTCTCCTGGAGGAGTGTACTCCAGTGAATAGCGAGGTTAAAGGTACCATTAACTCCCCTGCTAATCAAGGTAAGAATATTCTGGCTGTTGGTGACTCACAAGTAAGATATATGGACCGTGCTTTCTGTAATAGAGATAGGAACGTTAGACAGAGTGAGCTTCCCAGGAGCTGATGTTGATGACGTAGTCAACAGGTTGGATAATATTATGTCAGGTAATGGGAACAAGCCCATCATCTGTCTTAGTGCTGGTGGAAATGATATTGGGAAGGGCAGGAGACGAGCTGCTTGATAAGAACAAGTCAGCCATAGATGTAATTAGGTCTAAGGGAGGGGTCCAAAGAATATGTAGCATCTTGCCTAGAAGGGGAGTGGGCAATGAATGGATGTCAAAGGCAGTTGGTGTAAATTGCTGGCTAGAGAGGTGCTGCAAGGAATTTGCAATCCCATTCATTGATAACTGGGACAAATTTTTTGGCAAACGTGATATGTATGCAAGGGATGGGGTACATCTCTCTGGGGCCAGTGTGGTTGCATTAGCCAGCTCGATTGAGGGGGGCCATTGCTGACTTGTCTAAAACTTTAGACTAATAGATTATAGAGGTATGGGTGTGTGTGGGAAACAATCAGGCTGCAGTACAAGGGTTGGAAATAACAGATATTACCAGGATACCTCAGGGATATGTTTAATAGACAATATTCAAAATAAAGTTGCTAGTAATGGCAAAGCAATTGATCAACAAAGAGAGACAGTAGAGGGCAGAGGGTGACTAGCTTCCTTAATTAAGGTTTACTATACTAATAGCAAAAGTCTAAGAAACAAGATAGATGAGCTAAGATTACTTGTATGTGCAGGTAATGTAGATATCATTGCTATAACAGAGACCTGGTTCAATGTGAAAGATAGAGAAATGCCTTCTGAATGCCACATTCAAGGCTATAAACTATTCCACACTGATAGGGTCAACAGGAAGGGTGGTGGAGTAGCAATGTATGTTAGAGATAATTTAAATTGTGTGTTAGACAAGATATAAGATTAGAAACATCAAACACAGATTCTATTTGGCTACAGTTTCTCGAGGGTCGTGACAAATTAATTTTGGGTGTGATTTATAGGCCCCCAAATCTTGATAGGGAGTGCAGTAAGCTGTTATGGGACGAAATTCATAAGGCATCTAGATATGAAAATGTTGTGTTAATGGAAGATTTTAACTTTAGACAAATTGATTGGAACAATATGACAGGAAATCTTGAGTCTAGTGAATTTTTGGATACGGTTCAGGATTGCTTTTTAGAACAATCTGTGACAGAACCAACTAGAGGTAACAATCTGCTTGACTTGGTTCTTGCCAACAAAGAATCACTAATTAATACTCTTGAGGTTAATGATGAGCTTGGGGAAAGCGATCACAAATTACTTAGTTTCAATATATCATGGAATTACCCAAATAACTGCAATTAAGTCTCTGTCCCAGACTTCCGATGGCCAAAGGTTAGACAAGTATTGAAGAATTCTTTGTATCAAGATCCCATGTACTTTCTACAAGACTGATGGACTGGACACATCGATTCCAGGCTGAGGGACAGATTACCTCCAACTCCTCCTCTCCTTACCCCTCTCTACTTTCTACTTTGTATTGGACTGATAAAGCCACTGTGTGGCGAACCGTTTCCTTAATAAAGATTCCCATATATTGCATAAGTGTCTCAATCTTCAACTTGTCGGTTTTCAAAACCATTTATCACACAGTCTTCAGGGTCAGTATTTACACTAACGTTCCCAGGCCGCAAAATTTATTGTCAGGACGCGTTAGTAACAAACTAAGTATTGACGAAATTAGCATCATCCTTCATACAATAAAATGCTGAATATCAGAATGGTACACAATACCGACAGGTTGGTAAGACACATAGACAACAGTTAGGCAACTTTATTTCGAAACATTTCGCCTACACAGTAGGCTTCTTCAGTCGAGTACAGAAAGTAGGCAGGAGCAGTAGAGATGTGAAGACGATGTAACCAGTCCATCACGGACTGGTTGAAATACTTACAGCAGTTACAGAAGAATATTTGGACCAACTGGCTGACCTACTAACAATTTTTTTTTACAAATTACTAGAAGGTGAGGTACCAATAGATTGAAAATTAACAAATCTTATAACTACGTTTTTTTTTAAAAAAATCGAAGGACAAGACTTTTGCTTTTAACTATCATCGTATCAGCTTAACATTAATTTTGGAAACACAAATGGCGTTTAATACTAGGAAGAAAATTGTACAATTTGTTAAAAACAACGACCTTGTGACTGAGACGTCGAGGATGATTTTTGTAATGTACACAGGTACAAAGTAATGAATTTTGGATATAACAACCTTAAACAGGAATACCAAATATTTGGCAATTAACTAACCGAAATAAAAAAAGTTCGTCTAAAGTGCCAAGCAGTGTCAAGCAGTGCCAAACAGTGCCAAGCAGTGCCAAGCAGTGCCAAGCAGTGCTTGTCTACAACCACTAGAGTGCTAGATTCAATACCTAGAAACATGGAACACACAACACCAAACACCATAATAATAATAATAATAATAATAATAATAATAATAATAATAATAATATAATAATTTAATAATAATAATAATAATAATAATAAAATTATAATAATAATAATAATAATAATAATAATAATAATAATAATAATAATAATAATAATATTTTAATAATAAAATTAAAAATAATAATAATAATAATAATAATAATAATAAAAATAATAATAATAATAATAAAAATTAATAATAATAATAATATCTTTATTTCTACAAGTACATGTACAAGGTATAGATACCATAGCTGACATCAGTAACATACTAATATGTAGAAAGTCGCTTGTTATGCTGAGCATTTCTGGCAAATTAGGTCAGTTTTGTCCCAGGATGCGACTCACACCAGTCCACTTACACTGATGGGTGAACATGGACATCAGGTGTCTTATGGAAACACGTCATTAATGTTTTCCAGCCGTACCGGAGATTCAAACTCAGGACCTCAGTGTGTGAGCTGAGTGCGCTACCAATCAAGCTACGGGACTTTTCATAATTCACTTTATCGACAACATCTCGAATATGCCATCTAACTTTGGTCTCTTAATTACATAAAAGACAGTAGAGCATACTCCAGTTGCGAGCATGTGCACAGTTTTGCAGTCTTTACTGTCTAGCAGGTACAAGATATTCCTTTGTGCTGTTAGCCTCTCTCTCTCTCTCTCTCTCTCTCTCTCTCTCTCTCTCTTTTTTTTCTACACAGGGTTTGACAAGGTTAAGGATCCCTAGTTTTATTGACAAGCTATTTACAGGTTAAGGATTCCTAACTTTATTGGCAAGCTAAGAGCTGTTACCTACATCAGTTCATTTGAAGGCATTTTTATTGTTATGAGACATACAAGTAGGGAACAGGATGAAGTTGGAGCCATCTGTGGGCCAGCATTTTCATTTGATCAACTGACTTTATCTCGTTGACATCATTATGCTGTACGAATGTGTTCCATACTCGAGTCATCCTGGGTATATAGGATCTCAGATGGAGTGATGTTCTGGAGAAGGGTACAGCCAGAGTGAAGTTGCTGCTTTCTGCCCGTCTTGTGGCATAAAAGCTTGTTTCACGCTGTCCTCGAAGTGGATCCAAGTGTGGTACTTTGACAATATTGACCTTGTACATAACAGTAAGGCCACCCACATCCCTCCTATGTTGAAGGCTCTGCTGAAATGACAGATCTATCCAGGATGGGTCCAGGCGAGAGATGAGACGTCTTGCTCTGTTCTCTACTCTATCAAGCAGTCGCAGATGAGAGGGGGGGGGGGGCAGGCAAACCAAGAAAGTGGAGCATACTCAAGGTGTGAGCGTACTTGTGCCTCGTACAGGATCTTGCATCCCCTACTGTCAAGCAGATGTGAGATATGGCGAAGTGCTGTAAGCTTCCTGGCTGCCTTGTTTGCAAGATTTACAACATGGTTCTTCATGGTTAGTTTGGAGTCAAATTTCACCACAAGGATATCAACTTCTTCTCCAGGTGCCAACACCCTCCCATTCATCCTTACTACTGCACCAGCATTACCATCATGGTGCCTAGAGACGATCATCATTTGCGTTTTCTCAGGTGCAAATGTTACTTGCCATCTATTTCCCCAAGCTGATATAGCTCTCAGCTGGTGATTGATGTAGCTTAGGGCAGCTGGCATTTCTTCTCTTGGATAAGTGAATGTCAGTGTACAGTCGTCTGCATATGCATGTGATTCTGGGATGAGATGAAGAAGGTCGTTGAAGTAGACATTCCATAACAATGGTCCCAGCACGCTTCCTTGTGGAACACTTGCCCCAATAGGATGTCTTGCTGATTCCGTTCCATTGAGAACAACACTTAGAGATCTACCATGTAGGTAATCACTGAGGAGACATAGCGTAGAACCTGCAATTCCCAATGCTTGAAGTTTTGCTAAGAGGCCCTGGTGCCACACCCGGTCGAAAGCGCCAGCAATGTCCAGTGCTACCACACAACAGACTTTGGATTCATCCAGTGACTGGTGCCACTTAGTGGAGAGGTTTAACAACAGATCAGCAGCAGAGTAACCTTTCCTGAAGCCATATTGACGATCACAAAGTAGTGAGTGATAGTCAAAAAACTCTGTCATTTGTCTTGAGATTATTGTCTCAAGGATCTTACCAGTGATTGACAGAAGTGACACTGGTCTGTAGTTGCTGATTTCTGCTCTGCTCTTCTTTTTGTGAACAGGGACTACATTTGCCTCTTTCCATAGAGAGGGCCATTTACACTGTACTAGGCAGTGCTGAAAGATGCGAGTTAGAGGTGCTGCTAGCTGGTCTGCACATCTCAGCAATCTTGGGCTCAACTTGTCTGGGCCCACAGTCTTTTCTTGGTCAAGCGTTTTAAGAAGGATATGCACCTCCTCCTGCCTTATTGTCACCACTGACAGTTTTGACACAGTTCTTGCAGCTAGTCAAGGAGGGTCCCTTGCTGGATCAGGAACTTGCATTTTGGTAGCAAAGTGTTCAGCAAAGAGGTCCGCCTTCTCTTGACTACTAGTAGAGGTGGTCCCATCCTGTCGATTTAGAGGTGGAATGAGTTCATCAGGCCGATAACCTTGTCTGTCCTGGACCAGGGACCACCAGGTTTTGGAGCCTACCCTACCGGATGCTAGCTTTCTTTTAGTGTCCACCTCTCATTTAGCAATGGACCACTTTTCAACGTCACCCATATGCCTACAGGCTTGCCTGTGCATGTTTCTGTTATAGGTGGTAGGATGTCTCTTATACCTTCGCCATGCTTTGTACTTAGCAGTAGCAGCCTCTCTACAATGAAAGCCAAACCAAGACTGATCTGTAGGCTTCGTCACATATTGCCGGTAAGGAATGTGTTCATGTTGTAGATTAAGGATGTGTCCAGTGAAGGCTTTCACTTGGTTGTCACCATCCCCTTGGAGAAGAGCATTCCAATCGGTGGCGGCGAGCTCAGAGCAAAGGGCTGGCCAATTACCTCTTTCCCATAGGCAGGTTGTGCGTGTGGACTCCTCACCTCGTTCTGCAGGGATCTTAAGTGTGGTAAAAACAGCCTAGTGGTCAGACGATCCAACATAGCCGAGGGGTTGACAAGTGACTATGCCTTCTGCCAGATCACTCACTACTGGATCACTCTCTCTCTCTCTCTCTCTCTCTGGATATTTCTGTATTTTATAGCTTGGGACGTTTGAGAATCCTGTCGGTGCTGCATCCAGACACGTACTTCCAGTGAGGTATTCCTACATATCCAGCCGTTACTGCACCACTGAGTGAGAAGAGTATAGCTGCCTCTAATATCCTCCTGGCTTTGGTTCACACTGCAAGCCTCCCAGCACTCTCATCACTCACCTTCTACTAAAGTTTACCTTCCTCAAAAAATACTTTACCCTGAACTATAAAACCATAACAGACGCTTAGGTTAGGACGGTGGGATGTTATTTTCATAGACCAGAGTTCGAATTTCCATGAAACCTGTGGATAATTTATTATCATATATTTTATACGACCTCCTGTTTATCATGTCTGCGTTGTTCATGGCGCTCTCAAAAAGAATATTATTCTCACATTTATTTTGAGCAATGCGTCTGTTCCTGGCGTGATAATGTTGTTTGTTTAATTACCATTTTACTCCTGCATAAATATAAAATAATTGAAATGTTATTACGGCACACCACAGAAGCACTTCCATACACACTACACTCCCTCCCACACTACACTCTCTCCCACACTACACTCTCTCCCACACTACACTCTCTCCCACACTAAAACCCCCTCTCCCCCACTACACTCTCTCCCACACTACACTCTCTCCCACACTACACTCTCTCCCACACTACACTCTCTCCCACACTACACTCTCTCCCACACTACACTCTCTCCCACACTACACTCTCTCCCACACTACACTCCTCTCTCCACACTACACTCTCTCCCACACTACACTCTCTCCCACACTTACACTCTCTCCCACACTACACTCTCTTCCCCACACTACACTCCCTCTCCCACACTACACTCTCCCACACTACACTCTCTCCCACACTACACTCTCTCCCACACTACACTCTCTCCCACACTACACTCTCTCCCACACTACACTCTCTCCCACACTACACTCTCTCCCACACTACACTCTCTCCCACACTACACTCTCTCCCACACTACACTCTCTCCCACACTACACTCTCTCCCACACTACACTCTCTCCCACACTACACTCTCTCCCACACTACACTCTCTCCCACACTACACTCCTCTCTCCCACACTACACTCTCTCCCACACTACACTCTCTCCCACACTACACTCTCTCCCACACTACACTCTCTCCACACTACACTCTCTCCCACACTACACTCTCTCCAACACTACACTCTCTCCCACACTACACTCTCTCCCACACTACACTCTCTCCCACACTACACTCTCTCCCACACTACACTCTCTCCCACACTACACTCTCTCCCACACTACACTCTCTCCCACACTACACTCCCTCTCCCACACTACACTCTCTCCCACACTACACTCTCTCCCACACTACACTCTCTCCAACACTACACTCTCTCCCACACTACACTCTCTCCCACACTACACTCTCTCCCACACTACACTCTCTCCCACACTACACTCTCTCCCACACTACACTCTCGCCCACACTACACACCCCACACTACACTCTCTCCCACACTACACACTCTCCCACACTACACTCCCTCTCCCACACTACACTCTCTCCCACACTACACTCCTCCTCCCACACTACACTCTCTCTCACACTACACTCCCTCTCCCACACTACACTCTCTCTCCACACTACACTCCCTCTCCCACACTACACTCTCTCTCCCACACTACACTCTCTCTCCCACACTACACTCCCTCTCCCACACTAACTCCCTCTCCCACACTACACACTCTCCCACACTACACTCTCTCCCACACTACACTCTCTATCCCACACTACACTCCCTCTCCACACTACACTCTCTCTCCCACACTACACTTCCTCTCCCACACTACACTCCCTCTCCCACATACACTCCCTCTCCCACACTACACTCCCCTCCCACACTACACTCCCTCTCCCACACTACACTCTCTCTCACCACACTACACTCCCTCTCCCACACAACACTCCCCTCCCACACTACCACACTTCCCACACTACACTCTCTCCCACACTACACTCTCTCTCCCACACTACACTCCCTCTTCCACACTACACTCCCTCTCCCACACTACACTCCCTCTCCCACACTACACTCCCTCTCCCACACTACACTCTCTCTCCCACCACACTCCTCCCTCCCCACACTACACACTCTCCCACACTACACTCTCTCCCACACTACACTCTCTCTCCCACACTACACTCCCTCTCCCACACTACACTCCCTCTCCCACACTACACTCCCTCTCCCACACTACACTCCCCTCCCACACAACTACACCTCTCTCCCACACATACACTCTCTCCCAGATACACTCCCTCTCCCACACTACACTCCCTCTCCCACACTACACTCTCTCCCACACTACACTCCCTCTCCCACATTACACTCCCTCTCCCACACTACAATCCCTCTCCCCACTACACTCACCCTCTCCCACACTACACACATCTCCCCACACTACACTCCCTCTCCCACACTACACTCCCTCTCCCACACTACACACTCTCTCCCACACTACACTCCCTCTCCCACACTACACTCCCCTCCCACACTACACTCCCTCTCCCACACTACACTCCCTCTCCCACACTACACACCCTCTCCCACACTACACACTCTCCCACACTACACACTCTCCCACACTACACACTCTCTCCCACACTACACACTCTCCCACACTACACACTCTCTCCCACACTACACTCCCTCTCCCACACTACACTCTCTCCCACACTACACACTCTCTCCCACACTACACACTCTCTCCCACACTACACTCTCTCCCACACTACACACTCTCTCCCACACTACACTCTCTCCCACACTACACTCCCTCTCCCACACTACACTCCCTCTCCCACACTACACTCTCTCTCCCACACTACACACTCTCCCACACTACACACTCTCCCCACTCTACGCACTCTCCCACACTACACACTCTCTCCCACACTACACTCCCTCTCCCACAATACACTCCCCTCCCACACTACACTCCCTCTCCCACACTACACTCCCTCTCCCACACTACACACTCTCCCACACTACACACTCTCCCCACACACACCTCCACACACTCACCCACACTACACACCTCCCACACATACACACTCTCTCCACACTCACACACTCTCCCACACTACACACTCTCTCCCACACTACACTCCCTCTCCCACACTACACTCCCTCTCCCACACTACACACTCTCCCACACTACACACTCTCCCACACTACACACTCTCCCACACTACACACTCTCTCCCACTCTACACACACTCCCACAGTACACACTCTCTCCCACACTACACTCCCTCTCCCACAACTACACTCCCTCTCCCACACTACACTCCCTCTCCCACACTACACTCCCTCTCCCACACTACACTCCCTCTCCCACACTACAGTCCCTCTCCCACACTACACTCCCTCTCCCACACTACACACTCTCCCACACTACACACTCTCTCCCACACTACACACTCTCCCACACTACACACTCTCCCACACTACACACTCTCCCACACTACACACTCTCTCCCACACTACACACCTCTCCCACACTACACACTCTCTCCCACACTACACACTCTCCCACACTACACACTCTCCCACACTACACTCCCCTCTCCCACACTACACACTCTCTCCCACACTACACACTCTCTCCCACACTACACACTCTCCCACACTACACACTCTCTCCCACACTACACTCCCTCTCCCACACTACACACTCTCTCCCACACTACACACTCTCTCCCACACTACGCACTCTTTGCCACACTATAAAACTCTCTCTCCACACTACATACTCTCTCCCACACTACACACACTCTCTCCCACACTACACACTCTCTCCCACACTACACACTCTCTCCCACACTACCACTCTCTCCCACACTACACACACTCTCTGCCACACCACACACACTCTCTCCCACTCTACACACACTCTCCCACACCACACCCACTCTCTCACACACCACACATACTCCCTCCCACACCACACACACTCTATCCCACGCCACACACACTCCCTCCCACACCACAACACACTCTATCCACCGCCACACACACTCTCTCCCACACTACACACGGTCTCTCCCACACCACACACTCTCTCCACACCACACACACTCTTTCCCACACCACACACACTGTCTCCCACACCACACAGGCTCTCTCACACACCCCACACACTCTCTCCCACACCACACACACACTCCCTCCCACATCAGACACACTCCCTCCCACACTCCCACACCACACACACTCCCTCCCACACTCCCACACCACACACACTCTCCCACAGCACACACACACTCCCTGCTACACCACACGCATTCTCTCCCACATCACACACATTCGCTCTCACACCACATACACTCTCCCACACCACTCACACGCACCACACCTACTCATAATCACACACACACACACACACACACACACACACACACACACACACACACACACACACACACACACACACACACACAGTAGCGATCAGTGAAGAGGCGGGGCCAGGAGCTGAGTCTCGACCCCTGCAACCACAATTAGGTGAGTACACACACACACACACACACACACACTGTACGCTGCAGCATACGGGCGCCTGGCAAACCTGAGAATAGCGTTCCGATACCTTAATAAGGAATCGTTCAAGACACTGTGCACTGTGTATGTTAGGCCCATACTGGAGTATGCAGCACCAGTTTGGAACCCACACCTGGTCAAGCACGTCAAGAAGTTAGAGAAAGTACAAAGGTTTGCAACAAGGCTAGTCCCAGAGCTCAGGGGAATGTCGTACGAGGAAAGGTTGAGGGAAAATTGACTGTCGGCACTGGAGGACACAAGGGTTAGGGGAGATGTGATAACGACATACAAGATACTGCGGGGAATAGACAAGGTGGACAGAGACAGGATGTTCCAGGGAGGGGACACAGAAACAAGGGGTCCCAATTGGAAGCTGAAGACTCAGACGAGTCACGGACGTTGGGAAGTATTTCTTCAGTCATAGAGTAGTCAGGAAGTGGAATAGCCTAGCAAGTGAAGTAGTGGAGGCAGGAACCATACATAGTTTTAAGAAGAGGTATGACAAAGCTCAGGAAGTAGAGAGG
>NC_069404.1:55556228-55561228 GCF_026875155.1 Cherax quadricarinatus
CAGTTTTGACTTTCGTGCTATGTCATTTTCAATTGTCGTGAGCCTCCTTCTAATCTGTGCATATTCATTTTCTGGCTTTGGCTTATCTTTTTATTTTCCTAGTTCCTGTCTTCTGTACCTTTTCCATTCCTAGTACACCTTTTTTTGCCTCCCTACCCCCTTTGGTGAACCAAGGACTCTTTTCTGTTCTTCCCATTATTTCTTTTTCCCTTTGGGGAAAAAACCCTCCCCTTCGCCCCCCTTGCATTTTGTTGCCACATACCATCTTTTCTTTACGGGTTTTTCCTGTCATTTTTCCCCTCCCCACTGAATGTTTAAAGGAAGTTCCTAAATCCTGAGTATTCCCCTTTTTGTAGTTTGGTTTTTTCCCATCCTTTCCGCTACTCTCTCCACTTTGGGCTCAACTATGTAGTCGAAGCACAAACCACAATCACTAGCTCCCGGGGCCTTTCTAAAAGATATCCTCGAGTCTGTCTATCGGGGAAATAAAAAGGCCAGTCTTGCGGGTTCTCTTCTCCTCTCTCTCTGGAGTGTCCTAACTGTTATGCATGAGTTTTTCAGTACACATCCATCATCGGGCTCTCCATGTTTCGGAACCCCCCATGGGGCCCCGGGTTTTTTTCCCCAGTCAATCCCCTTGTGTTTGAAACACCCAAACAGTAATTTTGCTCCCCCCACGTGTGCTCTCCTGGCCACCTCGGCTAGTGGTCGACCATGGCTCTGTTGCTTCATCGTATTTCTTTTGGCTCCTCATTTCTGTGGGGGTTGTCTTACTGCAATTATCACCTTATGCCCTCAGACTGGTTTTGCCCCACTAAGTATCCCTTTCACCCTCCATCCTTCCTTCCTTTTTCTAAAAAACCCCACGGGTTTTTAATAGCAGTGCAACTCCTCCCCCCCCCCCCTCCTCCCTCTTTTTTCCAAGATTTGATACCCGGGGGAAAGATTGAATCTGTTTATTCGGGGGTTTTTGTTTCTGGAGGCTATATGTCTGGGGAGTCCCCTTTGATTTTTTTCGTGCCACTCCTCAACTTTTTTGTTTTTCCATCTGCATTTGTATACCAAACCTTCAACTTTTTTTTCTAAGACTGTGGTCTGGGAGGTGATTGGGGTTGGGAAGTGGGAGCCCTATAAGGAAAACATGGGTGGTTGCGGGGGGGGGAGTTTGTAATTGGGGGGGGGGCAGGGTAGGGCAGGGGTTTTTGGTTTAAGTGTTTGGCTGCACGGGTTGCCCTGGTTGGGAGGCTTCTATGGGAAGCGTGAGGGGGGTTTGTATTTGATCTTTTTCCCTGTGTCTGGGATCTCCTGTCTTTTCTCCACCCCTCTCTTTCCTCCTTTCGCCCCTTTTTTTCCACTCCTCAGTTTCCGCCTTTCTCTTTGTTTCTGTCGGGGTCGAGATACACCTTCTTACCCGCATCCCCCCAAATCGTCTTTTTCCTGCATATCCTTTTCCGAGTCGTTCTCCCGAAGGTCATTTCCTGCCGGGTTCTTTTTTTTACAAACCCCCCTTTCTCCAAAATTTTCCGCTGGGTCATGTCGTCTTCTCCGATTACTTTCATGATGCTTTCATTGCTTTTTTTTTTCCCCCCTTTTTTTTTTGCTTCATTTTTTCCCTTCAACTTCCTGAGCCCTACACAAAGACTGACCTCACCCTTTCATTTTTCCCACTGCATACCCTGTTATCCCCTCATTCAATTTTATTTCCCCCCATTGAGCTTTCCTTTCTTCAGTTTCATACTACTGTACATGGGCTCATGGGGTGTATTTTCCTTTCGGCTTTCCCCGGGCTTGTTTTGGTCTTTTTGGGCCTCCAATATAGCTTACCTTTCAGTGTGTGTGTGGTGTGTGTGTGTGTGTGTGTGGTGTGTGGTGTGTGGGTGTGTGTGTGTGTGTTGTGGTTGTGTGGTGTGTGTGGTGTATGGTTTTGTGTGTGTGTGGTGTGTGTGTGTGTGTGTGTTGTGTGTGTGTTGTGTTGTGTGTGTGTGTGTTGTGTGTGTGTGGTGTGGTGTGTGTGGGGTGTGTGTGTTGTGGTTGTGGGGGTGTTTTGGTTTGTGTTGTGTTGGGGTGTGTTGTGTGTGTGTGGTTGGGGTTTTGTGTGTGTGGTGGTGTTGTGTGTGTGTTTGTTTGTGTTGTGTGGGTGTGTGTGTGTTTGGTGTGTGTGTGTGTGGTGTGTTGGGGGTGTGTGTGTATGTGTTTGTGGTGTGTGTGTTGTGTGTGGTGGGGTGTGTGTGTGGGGGTGTTGTGTGTGTGTTGTGGGTTTTGTGGTTTTTTGTGTGGTTGTTTTGTGTGTGTACTCACCAATTGTACTCACCTAATTTTTTTGGGTTTCGGGGGCGAGACCAGCTCCGGCCCCCCCCTCTTCACTGTCGCTACGGACCTCTCTCTCTCGCTTCCTGACTTTGTCTACCTCTTCTTTAAAAATATGTATGGGTTTCCCGCTCCCTACCAATTGCTGGCTACCCCTTGCTGACAAATCATGACTGAAGAAATACTTCCTAACGTCCCTGTATCGTCTGAGTCTTCAGCTTCCCGTTTTGACCCCCGCCCTGTGTGTGGGTTGGGGGTGTGTTGTGTGGTTTTGTGTGTGTGTTTGGTGTTGTGTGTGGTATGTGTTTTTTGTGTGTGTGTGTGTGTGGTGTTGTGTGTGTGGTGTTTGTTTGTGTGTGTGTGTTTGTGGGGTGTTGTGTATGTTTTGTGGGGTGTGTGTGTGTGTGTGTGTGTGTGTGGGGTGGGGGTGGGGGGGGGGGGGGGGGGTGTGTATGTGGGTTGTGGGTGTGGGTGCGTGTGTGTGTGTGTGTGGTTGTGTGGTGTGTGTTTGTGTGTGTGTGTGTGTGTGTGTGTGTGGTGTGTTTGGTTGTGTGTGTGTGTGTGTGTTTGTGTGTGCGTGTGTGGTGTGTGTGTGAAGCTGCTGATGGTGTGTGTGGTGTGTGTGTCGTGTGTGGTTGTGTCTGTTTGTGAGTGTGTTTTTGTGAGTGTGTGTGTGTGTGTTTGTGTGTGTGTGTGTGGGTGTGTGTTGTTTTGTGTGTGTGGTTGTTTGTGTGTGTGTTGTGGGTTTTGTGGTTGTGTGTTGTGTTTGTTGTGTTGTGTGGTGTGTGTGTGTGTGCATGTGTGTGTACTCACCTAGTGTACTCAACCTAGTTGAGGTTGCGGGGTCGAGACCGAGCTCCTGACCCCGGCCTCTTCACTGATTCGCTTACTTAGTCACTCTCCCCGAGACCGTGAGCTTTTATCATACCCTTGCTTAAAGCTATTTATGGATCCCTGCTCCTCACTACATCGCTTCCCCAAACCATTCACTTACTGACTACTCTGTGCTGTATAAAGAAATACTTCCTAACATCCCTGTGTTCATCTGTGTCTTTAGCTTCCAACTGTGTCCCCTTGTTGCTGTATCCAAACTCTGAGAACATCCTGTCTTTGTCCACCTTGTCATTCCCTCTCAGTATTTTGTATGTCGTTATCAGTTCCTCCCCCCTATCTCTCTCTGTCCCTCCAGTGTCGTCAGGTTGAGTTCCCTTACCCTCTCCTCGTAGGACATAACCTCTTACTCTGCGGACTATCTTGTGCACAACCTTTTTGCACTTTCTCTAGTTTCTTTACGTGCTTGGCTAGGTGTGGTTCCGAAACTGGTGCCGTCATACTCAATATGGGCCTAACGATACCCGGTGTACAGGTCCTGAAACGATTCCTTATTAAGAGTGGTCGGAATCTGGTCTGAGGGTTTCTAGCGCCATATCATGTCAGCATTATTTGGTTGATGTGCGCTTCAGGAGAATGATGTCCTGGTGTTATACTCACGCACCAAGATCATTTTCCTTGAGTGAGGTTGTTCTCTGACTACCCCTAGACTGTACACCGTCTGTCTGCGGCCATTCTTTGCCCTTCCCGCCCCTCAATCATCATGACTTTGCACGTGGTGGATTGAACTCCAGGAGCCAATTGCCTGGACCAGTCCTGCAGCCTTCCAGATTCCCTTTGTAGTTCTGGCCTGGTCTTCGATCGAGTGTATTTCTCTCATCAACATCAACGTCATCTGCACAACGGGACACATCAGATCATTCCTTCCGTTTCATGTCGTTCACTCAAATAACCAGAAACAGCACTGGTCCTAGACTGACTCCTGCGGGACCCCTGGTCACTAGGTGCCCACTCCTGACACCTCGCCACGTACCATGACTCGCTGCTGTCTTCCTGACAAGTATTTCCTGATCCATTGTGTGCCTTCCCTGTTATTCCCTGCTTGGTCCTCCAGTTTTTGCACCAATCTCTGTGGGGAACTGTGTCAACCGCCTTCTTGCAGTCCCAGAGAAAATGCATGTCCACACCACTCCCTCTCCCTCTTGTCTTACTGGCTGTCACCATGTCATAGAAACTCCATTAGTTGGTGACACAGATTTCCCCTCCCTGAAACCATGCGGCTGCAGTGATGAGATCATTCCTTTCTAGGGTGTTCCACACTCTTCTCACTGATAATCTTCTCCATGATTTTGCATACTATTACATTCAGTGACAACTGGTCTGTAGTTTAAACGCTTCATGTCTTCTCCTTTTTAAAGGTTTGGGAAACTACATTTGCTGTCTTCCATGCCTCAGGCAATCTCCCTGTTTCGATAGATTATGAAATTGTTTGTTAGGGATACATCATAGAGCCTCTGCTCCCTCTCTCAATACCCATAGGGGAGATGTTATCTGGCCCCAGTGCCTTTGAGTATCTAGCACACTTCAGTAGGCCTCCCAGCTTCTTCTTCCTCGGTTGTGCTGCACTGTGTCCAGCAACTTGTGGTTGTTGCCCCCACCTCTCCGTCTCTTCTGGAGTTCCCTTCTTCTCTCCTCTGTGAACACTTCTTTGAATCTCTGTTGAGTTCTTCACATACTTCACGGTCATTTCCTGTTGTTCTCAAGCCTCCAACTCCCTTCCTCTTACCTGATTACCTGGTCCCTGAACCTGTTGTTTTCTCCTGGATGTGCTGTACAACAGTTTCGTCAGATTTGCTTTTCGC
>NC_069404.1:55566228-55576228 GCF_026875155.1 Cherax quadricarinatus
AAGCTAGAGGATCAGGTGCATATAACAGGGAGGGCACTGCAATGGATCAGAGAATACCTGACAGGGAGGCAACAACGAGTCATGGTACGTGATGAGGTATCACAGTGAGCACCTGTGACGAGCGGGGTCCTACAGGGGTCGGTCCTAGGACCAGTGATATTTTTGGTATATGTGAACGACATGATGGAAGGGTTAGACTCAGAAGTGTCTCTGGTCGCAGATGATGTGAAGTTAATGAGGAGAATTAAATCAGATGAGGACCATGCAGGACTTCAAAGAGACCTGGACAGACTGGATACCTGTTCCAACAACTGGCTTCTCGAATTTAACCCCTCCAAATGCCAAGTCATGAAGATCGGGGAAGGGCACAGAAGACCGCAGACGGAATACAGGCTAGGTGGCCAAAGACTGCAAACCTCGCTCAAGGAGAAAAATCTTGGGGTGAGTATAACACCGAGCATGTCTCCGGCAGCACGCATCAATCAGATAACTGCTGCAGCATATGGGCGCCTGACAAACCTGAGAACAGCGTTCCGATACCATAGTAAGCGTCAGGCCCATACTGGAGTATGCAGCACCTGTTTGGAACTCGCACTTGATCAAGCACGTCAAGAAATTAGAGAAAGTGCAAAGGTTTGCGACAAGGTTAGTTCCAGAGATAAGGGGAATATCCTATGAAGAAAGGTTAAGGGAAATCGTCCTGACGACACTGGAGGACAGGAGGGTCAGGGGAGACATGATAACGACATATAAAATACTGCCCGGAATAGACAAGGTGGGCAAAGACAGGATGTTCCAGGGAGGGGACGCAGAAACAAGAGGTCACAATTGGAAGTTGAAGACTCAGATGAGTCAAAGAGATGTTAGGAAGTATTTCTTCAGTCATACCTAGATAGTGACGTAGTGGAGGCGGGAACCATACATAGTTTTAAGACGAGGTATGATAAAGCTCATGGAGCGGGGAGAGAGAGGACCCAGTAGCAACCAGTGAAGAGGTGGGGCCAGGAGCTAAGACTCGACCCCTTCAACCACGAATAGGTGAGTACAAATAGGTGAGTATACACACACACACACACACACACACACACACACACACACACACACACCATCAAATGTTGGACACAATACATAGAAGAGACGGCTGGAGTGAACAAGAGACGCATGGAGTGAACAAGGGACGCCTGGAGTGAACAAGAGACGCCTGGAGTGAACAAGAGACGCATGGAGTGAACAAGAGACGCATGGAGTGAACAAGAGACGCCTGGAGTGAACAAGAGACGCCTCTAGTGAACAAGAGACGCCTCGAGTGAACAAGAGACGCCTGGAGTGAACAAGAGACGCCTCTAGTGAACAAGAGACGCCTCGAGTGAACAAGAGACGCATGGAGTGAACAAGGGACGCCTGGAGTGAACAAGAGACGCCTGGAGTGAACAAGAGACGCATGGAGTGAACAAGAGACGCATGGAGTGAACATAGGACGCCTGGAGTGAACAAGGGACGCCTGGAGTGAACAAGGGACGCCTGGAGTGAACAAGAGACGCCTGGAGTGAACAAGGGACGCCTGGAGTGAACAAGGGACGCCTGGAGTGAACAAGAGACGCCTGGAGTGAACAAGGGACCACCACCGGAAACGTACCCTCGGTAAAATATCTTAAATAACAGCTCATTTGTCTTAAAACGATAAAATACCTTTCAAATATGCTAATGAAGCAATGCTGAACCACGTGTTTACAACCAGTTTTGAACCGAAATGTTACACATCAGCTAATTTGTGGTTCCACATTTAACATCGTAATGTAACAAAAAAGGGCCAAAGAAATTTTAGATAAAAGGCAAATGGAGATAAAAAAAAATGAAGTAAAGAGACATTAAAAGCCCTATGATGGAGGAAATCAGACGTGATAATCAGATGTAAGGCTTTCAAGCTGGTCAATAGATGGCTCCAACTTCATCCTGTTCCCTGTCTGTGTGTCTCATAACAATTAATTGGCCTGTAACAGGTTTTAGCTTGTAAAACCCATGTGTAAAGAGAGAGAGAGAGAGAGAGAGAGAGAGAGAGAGAGAGAGAGGAGAGAGAGAGAGAGAGAGAGAGAGAGAGAGAGAGAGAGAGAGAGAGAGATCCGTAACTACCAGAGAAGATTGAGAGCATCAAGACTGTCTCGTATAATGATTGCTATAGGTGTAGCAGCAGGAAGGTGAACATCGCAGTGGAACACCACCTACTACCATACTTGCAACAACAGCACCACCACCACCACCACCATCACCATCACCACCACCATCACCACCACCACAACCACAACCACCACCACCACCACCATCACCATCACCACCACCACCACCACCACCACCACCACCACCACCACCACCATCACCATCACCACCACCACCACCACCACCACCACCACCACCACCACCACCACCACCACCACCACCACAACCACCATCACCACCACCACCACCACAACCACCACCACCACCACCACCTCCTCCACCACCACCACCACCACCTCCACCACCACCACCATCACCACCAGCTACTACAACAGGGCTGGTGAGAGAAGTAAATAGTGCCAGGAAAACCTCGCCTACTCTGATAACACAGCTGAGTACCGGATGAAGACCAACACACAAACACACACACACACACACACACACACACACACACACACACACACACACACACACACACACACACATACCACACACTGTTCCCTCTGCCCCACCCCCCACCACAAACTCTACAGCAGCCCCTTTTGGGCACTCTGACCCCCACCACAAACCCCACCCACACTGTGAAAACCCCAACGCAGCTGAACAATCTCAACCAACACCCACACACTGTTCCCTCTGCCCCCACCCCCAGATCACAAACACTACTGCCACAGCAGCTCCCTACGGGCACTCTGCTCCCACCCCCACCACAAATCCCACCCACACCACAAACCCCCATAACCCCCCCAGGGCTCCTACCCCCCAACTCCAATATTCTCCCAGGTCCACCGTGATAGAAAAGAAGCTGAAGGTGTGGTACACAAACGCAGATGGAATAGCAAATAAATATGAGGAATGGCACGAAAGAATCAACGAGAAGTCCTCAGACATCATAGCAGTCACAGAAACGAAACTCACTGAGACAATAACAGACGCAATCTTCCCACCGGGATATCAGATCCTGAGGAAAGATAGAAAGAGCAGAGGGGGAGGAGGGGTTTCACTGCTCATAAAAATCCGATGGAGTTTCGAGGAAATGGAGGGCATGGACGAAATTGGAGGAATATGATGAGAACAACAGAGCGATGGTGGATACACTGGCTGAGGTGGCACGAAGAGCTCAAACGTGCAGAGCAAAGTTTCTGGTTATAGGTGAATTAACCACAGAGAGATCGACTGGGAAAACCTGGAGCCTCATGGGGGCCCCGAAACATGGAGAGCCAAGATGATAGATGTGGTACTGAAAAATCTCATGCATCAACACATTAGGGACACTACTAGAGAGCGAGGGGAGGATGAACCAGCAAGACTGGACCTTGTGTTCACCCTGAGTAGCTCAGACATTAATGACATCACATATGAGAGGCCCCTCGGAGGTAGTGACCACGTAGTCCTGAGTTTTGATTACATAGTAGAGTTACAGGTAGAAAGGGTAACAGGAGTCGAATGGGAAAAGCCAAACTATAAAAGGGGGGACTATACAGGTATGAGGAACTTCCTGCGGGAGGTGCAGTGGGACAGAGAAATGATAGGAAATACAGTAAATGAAATGATGGAGTATGTAACAACAAAATGCATGGAGGCTGAGGAAAAGTTTGTTCCCAAGGGCAACAGAAACAATGGAAAGACCAAAGCGAGTCCTTGGTTTACCCAAAGGTGCAGGGAGGCAAAAACTAAGTGCATTAGAGAATGGAAGAGGTATAGAAGGCAAAGGACCCAGGAAAACAAGGAGATCAGTCGAAGAGCCAGAAAACGAATATGCTCAGATAAGGAGGGAGGCCCAGCGACAGTACGAAAATGACATAGCATCGAAAGCCAAGTCTGACCCGAAACTGCTGTTTGGCCACATTAGGAGAAAGACGACAGTCAAAGACCAGGTGATCAGGCTGAGGAAAGAAGGTGGGGAACTCACAAGAAACGATCAAGAGGCATGTGAGGAGCTCAACAGGAGATTTAAGGAAGTATTCACAGTGGAGACAGGAAGGACTCTGGGAAGACAGGACAGAGGGGGGCACCAACAGGGAATAAACCAACAGGTGCTGGACGATATGCGCACAACTGAGGAGGAGGTGAAGAAGCTGCTAAGTGACCTTGATACCTCAAAGACAATGGGACCGGACAACATCTCCCCGTGGGTCCTCAGGGAGGGAGCAGATATACTGTGTGTGCCATTAACCACAATCTTCAATACATCCCTGGAAACTGGGCAACTACCTGAGGTATGGAAGACGGCAAATATAGTTCCCATTTTTAAAAAAAAGGAGGCAGAAAAGAGGCACTAAATTACAGACCAGTGTCACTGACCTATATAGTATGCAAAGTCATGGAGAAGATTATCAGGAGGAGAGTTGTGCAGCACCTGGAACGGAACAAGATTATAAACGATAATCAGCACGGATTCATGGAAGGCAAATCCTGTGTCACAAACCTTCTGGAGTTCTATGACAAAGTTACAGAAGTGCGACACGAGAGAGAGGGGTGGGTTGATTGCATTTTCTTGGACTGCAAGAAGGCCTTCGACACAGTTCCTCACAAGAGACAAGTGCAGAAATTAGAGGATCAGGCGCGTATAACAGGAAGGGCACTGCTGTGAAGGCTTACTCAGCTCTGTAACAACTTCAGTAAGTGTTATCAAGGCTGGCTCCTCCTCAGGAAAATTAATGAATAGAAAAAGAATAATAACAGTCAAATATAAACACTTTATTATTTAGAAATGAAAATATAAAACAATTAAATATGAATTTTTATCCTACTTGAAAGAGAAATGAAAAATGAAATAAAAAAATAACATCTGAATTCAATGCTAATATGTACAGTTAGACTGGGATGTCTGATGTTGTTGACACCGCCGTTGCTGATGATGGGGGGGGGGGGTCACATGTTGAGTGACAACCCAACGACTAGTTCTTCACAGAGTCTCTAACCTTGAATAGTCCGTCAAGATGATAGGAACGCAGGTCTTTCACCACTGCAAAGATGAGGGGTAGTTGCCTGGGGTTGACTACACTTAGGTATGCAGATAAAATGGTGACGTCTCAGAACTTAGATAAAGTTCATCTCCTTCAGCACTGTTTCTTTAGTTGTCAGATGACCCGAGCTGACATTCCAAGCTAGAAAGAGACAAAGGTTACCTACTGCTTAAGAAATCACTCTCCATGATAAGTACAATATTTAAAAGAAATGGTGATTATCTAAAAGCATAACTGGAAATAAAGGGCTGAAAGGATTAGTTTATTTTGGAAAAATGAAGCTTCAACCATTACCCATAGCATAGGAGCAAGACTTTTATTACAGTTGTGCGGGGAGTGGAGTAAAAGTGATTACTGTTTGCCGAGCCCACACGTCCCCTTTGGGTGGAGAAAAGGAAAGGGGGGGATAGCAGAGCTAGACGACCCTACCTTAATTAAACAACACCGGTAATAAAATATGTCCCATTACCGCTGCACTCCTATCTGTTGAATTTTCCTCACACTGAATGGATCAGAGAATACCTGACGGGGAGGAAACAACGATCATGGTAGGGGACGAGTATCTCAGGGGGGCACTGTGACCGAGGGGATCCCACAGGGGTGGGCCCCCAAACCAGTGCTTTTTCTGGTATTGTAAATAACATGAGGAAGGGGTTTGACTCAGGGGTTTCCCCTTTTCGCAGATAAATGTGAATTAATGAGGAAATTAAATCAGTGAACCAGGCGGGACTTCAAAGAGCCCCGGCAGATGGAAACGTGGTCCAGCAACGGTTTCTTGAATTAAAAACCCCTCCCTAGTGAAAAAGTCATGAAGATGGAGAATGGCAAAGAAACCGCAGACAAGTTAACTAGGGGACAAAGACTGCAAACCTCGCTCAGGAGAAAGATTTTGGTGGCCATAACCCCGAATGTCCCGGGGGCACACATCAACCACAAAATACGCAGCTTCGGGTGCCTTTGTTGTGCCTTTCCCCTTTATCCCTGCCTGGCCCTCCAGTTTTTGCAAATCCTTTTGTGGACGTGTCAAACGCCCCTTACGGGCCCAAGAAAATGCAATTACCACCCCCTCTCTCTCTTGTCTTATGCCGTCACCCGTATAGTGTGGTGTGTGTGTGTACTCACCTATTTGTACCCCCTATTGGGGTTGCGGGGTCGGTCATAGCTCCGATCCGCCTTTTTCGCTGATTGCTACTGGGTCTTCTCTCCCTCCCCCATGAGTTTATTACCTCCCCTTAAAACTATTAGGGGTTCCCCCCCTCCCACGCATCTCAGGTTTCCACGGCCTGAAACTCTATGCTGAAGAAATACTTCCTAAAACCCCTTGATTCACTGGATTCAACTTCCAATTGTGACCCCTTTTTCTTGTCCCCTCCCTAGAACATCCTGTCTTTGTCCCCCTTTCTTTCCAGGCAGTATTTAATGTCTTTATCTTTCCCCCTGCCCCTCCTGCCTCCAGTGTCTTTGGCGATTTCCCCCAAACCCTTTTTCTTACTACCATTTGTTTTTTGAAAAGGGGTCGATTTTTAGCCCGGCCCCCCGCCTTTTCACCGGTTCTACGGGGCCCTCTCTCTCCCGCCCATGACTTTAAAAACCTCGTCTTAAAACTGGTTGGTTCCTGCCTCCACTATCATTTTCTAGGCATTCCACGCCTGACAACTCTTGACTGAAGAAAACTTCCAATATCCCCGGCCATTTGTGTCTTAAATTTCCCAATTTGTGGCCTCTTGTTTCTGGCCCCCCCCCCCTTGAAAAAAAGTTTTTTCCCCTTGTCTATTCTGGCAGTATTTTAAGCTTTTCATGTCTCCCCTGCCCCTCCTGTCCCCAGTGTCGTCAGGCCGATTTCCCCTTAATTTTTCCTTCATAGGACATTCCCCTTACCCTTGGAAAAACCTTTCGAAACCTTTGACTTTCTCTATTTTTCTTGACGTGTTTTAAAATCAAGTGGGGTTCTAATGGGTGCTGCTACCCCAGTAGGGCCTGACATACCGTGCAGTGCTTAAACCTTCCTTTACTAAGGTTGGGATGCGTTCTAGGTTTGGGGGCCCCCATATGCGCGCATTATCTGACTGATGTGTGTTTCGGGAACATGCTCGGTTTTATACTAAACCCCAAGCTTTCTGTGGTTTCGTGCCATTCCCCTTTTTCAGATTTTGCTTTTGGGGGGTTTAAAAATTCGAGAAGCCTTTTGCTGGAAGGGCCCAGTTGCCAGTCTCTTTGAAGTCCTCCCCTGGTCCCATTGATTTAATTCTCCTCATTAATTTTCACATCGCTGCGACCAGGACACTTCTATCTAACCTTTTCCTCATGTCGTTCACATATAAAAAAATACAGGGCCCTAGGACCGACCCGGGGGGCCCCCCGCTCGTCACAGTCCCACGTGTAATCATTACGTACCATGCCCGTTTTGCCTCCCTGTAGGTATTCTCTGACCTTGCAGTGCCCTTCCTTTTTTGGCCTGTGCTTATTCTGCACAAATTTTGGGGGAACTGTGCCCAAAGGCCTTTTGACCCAAGAAATGCAATCAACCCCCCCTCTCTTCGTTTCTTATTCTTTATTTTTATATAAAACCCGAAGGTTGTGACACAAATCCGTGCTGGTTGGCTTTTATATCTTGTTCCGTTCCGGGTGCTCCCCCTCCCCTTTTGATAATTTTTCCCCAAAACTTTGCATACTAACACGTCAATGACACGTGGTTGTGTGTGTTACTCACCTAACTCCCCTAATTGGGTTGCGGGGGTCGAGATCAGCTCCTGGCCCCCCCTCTTCATTATCGCTCTGGATCCTCCCTCTCTTTTGAGCTTTGTCTACTTTTCTTAAAACAGAGGGTTTCCCTGCCTCCATACTTCACTGCTGGGCTATTCCCTTGCTGCCCCAACCTAGACTAAAGAAATACTTCCTAACGTCTCTGTGACTGTCGAGTTTCAGCTTTCCTTTTGTGACCCCTTGTCCCGTGTCCCCTCTCTGGAAACCTTCCGCCCCACCTTGTCTATTCCAAGCAGTATCTTGTATGTCGTTATCAGTTTCCCCCGCCCCTTCTTCCTCCATTTCGTCAGTCCGATTTCCTTAAACCCTTTTCCCCCTCAAAATTTCCCTTAGCTCTGGGACTACCCTTTGTTGCAAACCTTTGTACTTTCTCAACTCTTGACGTCTTGACCAGGGTGGGTTCCGACTGGTGCTGCAACCCCAGTAGGGTCTAACATCAAGTGTCAGTGTCTTGAACGTTCCTTATTAAGGTTCGGAACGCTATTTTAGGGTTTTCCAGGGCCCCCATGTGCAGGGTTATTTGGGTTTATGGGCCTCCGGGGATGTGCCGGTGTTTTTGGCACCCCCCAAGGTCTTCCCCTGAGTAGGGTTTTAGTCTTTTTCCACCTAGCCTTTTCGTCTCGGTCTTTTTTGCCCCCCCCCAATTCATGATTTGCATTTGGTGGATTGAATTTGAGGACCCTTATGGACCACATGTCCCGCCCCCCAGGTCTCTTTGCAGTCCCGCCTTCCTCGTCCCATTTAATTTTCTCTCAACTTCCGTATCTGCGAACAGGGAATTTCAAGTTATTCCTTCCCCTCATTCTTCACATATACAAAAATAGCACTGGTCCTAGAACTACCCCTGTGGGACCCCCCTGTAACAGCCCCACTGTATACCTTTCCTACCCTGACTCGTTGCTGCCTCCCCTTTAGGGATTTCGATCCATTGCGTGCCCTCCCCTTTTTCGTTCCCTTTCCCCCAGCTTCGCACTAACTCTTGTGGGGAACTGTGTCAAGGCCCTTTCCCGCATTAGGAAAACGCAAACTACCCAACCCCCCCTCTGTCTCACTTCTGTTCCTTGTCAAAAACTCCGAGTTTGTGATACAAATTGCCTTCCATGAACCCCTGCTGGTTTCATTTGTGTTGTGTGTGTGGGGTGTGTGTGTGGTTGTGGTTTGTGTGTGTGTGTTGTTTGTGTGTGTGTGTGTGTATGGGTGTGTGTGTGTGTTGTGTGTGTGTACCACATATTTTGGTTTCAGGGGTCGGTACTCAGCTCTTGGGCCCCCCTTTCATGATGCGTTTGGGTTCCTCTCTCCCGTTCATGAGCTTTATCATACCCCATCTTTAAAATATGTATGGTTCCCGCCTCCACTACCTCATGCTAGGGTACCACTTTTCCTGGCTACCCATGCGAAGAAATACTTTTTAAACATCCCTTTTTGGGTCATCTAAATCTTAACTTCCCAAATTGGCCCCTTTTTTCTGTGTCCCCTCTCTGGGAAAATCCCGTCTCTGTCCACCTTGTTTTTCCACACAGTATTTTATAGTCGTTATCATGCTTCCCCAACCCCCCTGTCCTCCATGTCTCAGGGGGATTTCCCTTAAACCTTTTTTTATAGGACATTCCCCCTTTCACTGGGAAAAACGTTTTCGCAAAATTTGCACTTCTGTAATTTCTTGATGGCAATAAATGGGGTTCCAAACAGGTGCACAACTCCGTATGGCCCGAATACACGGGGTTTTGCTTGAAAAGATTTTTAGGGTTTGGAAAAGCTGTTCTCAAAATTTGTCAGGGGGCCCATACTGCAGAGTTTTGGTTTAGTGTGGGTTCCGGAGAGTGTCCGTGTTATAAACACCAAAAAATCTTGTGGGTTGTGGTGTGTGTGTGTGTGTGTGTGTGTTGTGTTGTACTACCTAGTTGTACCACCCTGTTGAGGTTGCGGGGTTCGGTCCGAGCTCCTGGCCCCGCCCCTTCCTATCGCTACAGGTCATCTCCCCCGGCCGTGACTTTTTTATACGTCGTTAAAGCTATGTATGGATTCCCCACACATCGTTCCCCAAAATACCCCCT
>NC_069404.1:55581228-55663728 GCF_026875155.1 Cherax quadricarinatus
TATCATGCTGGAGGGTGTAACCTTGTGTATCAGTGCTGGAGGTGAGTGTATACGCCTTGTGTATCAGTGCTGGAGGTGAGTGTATACGCCTTGTGTATCAGTGCTGGAGGTGAGTGTATACGCCTTGTGTATCAGTGCTGGAGGTGAGTGTATACGTCTTGTGTATCAGTGCTGGAGGTGAGTGTATACGCCTTGTGTATCAGTGCTGGAGGTGAGTGTATACGCCTTGTGTATCAGTGCTGGAGGTGAGTGTATACGTCCTTGTGTATCAGTGCTGGAGGTGAGTGTATACGCCTTGTGTATCAGTGCTGGAGGTGAGTGTATACGCCTTGTGTATCAGTGCTGGAGGTGAGTGTATACGCCTTGTGTATCAGTGCTGGAGGTGAGTGTATACGCCTTGTGTATCAGTGCTGGAGGTGAGTGTATACGCCTTGTGTATCAGTGCTGGAGGTGAGTGTATACGCCTTGTGTATCAGTGCTGGAGGTGAGTGTATACGCCTTGTGTATCAGTGCTGGAGGTGAGTGTATACGCCTTGTGTATCAGTGCTGGAGGTGAGTGTATACGCCTTGTGTATCAGTGCTGGAGGTGAGTGTATACGCCTTGTGTATCAGTGCTGGAGGTGAGTGTATACGCCTTGTGTATCAGTGCTGGAGTGAGTGTATACGCCTTGTATATCAGTGCTGGAGGTGAGTGTATACGCCTTGTGTATCAGTGCTGGAGGTGAGTGTATACGCCTTGTGTATCAGTGCTGGAGGTGAGTGTATACGCCTTGTGTATCAGTGCTGGAGGTGAGTGTATACGCCTTGTATATCAGTGCTGGAGGTGAGTGTATACGCCTTGTGTATCAGTGCTGGAGGTGAGTGTATACGCCTTGTGTATCAGTGCTGGAGGTGAGTGTATACGCCTTGTATATCAGTGCTGGAGGTGAGTGTATACGCCTTGTATATCAGTGCTGGAGGTGAGTGTATACGCCTTGTGTATCAGTGCTGGAGGTGAGTGTATACGCCTTGTATATCAGTGCTGGAGGTGAGTGTATACGCCTTGTGTATCGGTGCTGGAGGTGAGTGTATACGCCTTGTATATCAGTGCTGGAGGTGAGTGTATACGCCTTGTGTATCAGTGCTGGAGGTGAGTGTATACGCCTTGTTATCAGTGCTGGAGGTGAGTGTATACGCCTTGTATATCAGTGCTGGAGGTGAGTGTATACGCCTTGTGTATCAGTGCTGGAGGTGAGTGTATACGCCTTGTATATCAGTGCTGGAGGTGAGTGTATACGCCTTGTATATCAGTGCTGGAGGTGAGTGTATACGCCTTGTGTATCAGTGCTGGAGGTGAGTGTATACGCCTTGTGTATCAGTGCTGGAGGTGAGTGTATACGCCTTGTGTATCAGTGCTGGAGGTGAGTGTATACGCCTTGTGTATCAGTGCTGGAGGTGAGTGTATACGCCTTGTGTATCAGTGCTGGAGGTGAGTGTATACGCCTTGTGTATCAGTGCTGGAGGTGAGTGTATACGCCTTGTGTATCAGTGCTGGAGGTGAGTGTATACGCCTTGTGTATCAGTGCTGGAGGTGAGTGTATACGCCTTGTATATCAGTGCTGGAGGTGAGTGTATACGCCTTGTGTATCAGTGCTGGAGGTGAGTGTATACGCCTTGTGTATCAGTGCTGGAGGTGAGTGTATACGCCTTGTGTATCAGTGCTGGAGGTGAGTGTATACGCCTTGTTATCAGTGCTGGAGGTGAGTGTATACGCCTTGTGTATCAGTGCTGGAGGTGAGTGTATACGCCTTGTGTATCAGTGCTGGAGGTGAGTGTATACGCCTTGTATATCAGTGCTGGAGGTGAGTGTATACGCCTTGTATATCAGTGCTGGAGGTGAGTGTATACGCCTTGTGTATCAGTGCTGGAGGTGAGTGTATACGCCTTGTGTATCAGTGCTGGAGGTGAGTGTATACGCCTTGTGTATCAGTGCTGGAGGTGAGTGTATACGTCTTGTGTATCAGTGCTGGAGGTGAGTGTATACGCCTTGTATATCAGTGCTGGAGGTGAGTGTATACGCCTTGTTATCAGTGCTGGAGGTGAGTGTATACGTCTTGTGTATCAGTGCTGGAGGTGAGTGTATACGCCTTGTGTATCAGTGCTGGAGGTGAGTGTATACGTCTTGTGTATCAGTGCTGGAGGTGAGTGTATACGCCTTGTATATCAGTGCTGGAGGTGAGTGTATACGTCTTGTGTATCAGTGCTGGAGGTGAGTGTATACGCCTTGTGTATCAGTGCTGGAGGTGAGTGTATACGTCTTGTGTATCAGTGCTGGAGGTGAGTGTATACGTCTTGTGTATCAGTGCTGGAGGTGAGTGTATACGCCTTGTGTATCAGTGCTGGAGGTGAGTGTATACGTCTTGTGTATCAGTGCTGGAGGTGAGTGTATACGCCTTGTGTATCAGTGCTGGAGGTGAGTGTATACGCCTTGTATATCTGTGCTGGAGGTGAGTGTATACGCCTTGTGTATCAGTGCTGGAGGTGAGTGTATACGCCTTGTGTATCAGTGCTGGAGGTGAGTGTATACGTCTTGTGTATCAGTGCTGGAGGTGAGTGTATACGCCTTGTGTATCAGTGCTGGAAGTGAGTGTATACGCCTTGTGTATCAGTGCAGGAGGTGAGTGTATACGCCTTGTGTATCAGTGCTGGAGGTGAGTGTATACGCCTTGTATATCAGTGCTGGAGGTGAGTGTATACGCCTTGTATATCAGTGCTGGAGGTGAGTGTATACGCCTTCTATATCAGTGCTGGAGGTGAGTGTATACGCCTTCTATATCAGTGCTGGAGGTGAGTGTATACGCCTTGTATATCAGTGCTGGAGGTAAGTGTATAAGCCTTGTATATCAGTGCTGGAGGTGAGTGTATACGCCTTGTGTATCAGTGCTGGAGGTGAGTGTATACGCCTTGTGTATCAGTGCTGGAGGTGAGTGTATATGCCTTGTATATCAGTGCTGGAGGTGAGTGTATACGCCTTCTATATCAGTGCTGGAGGTGAGTGTATACGCCTTGTATATCAGTGCTGGAGGTGAGTGTATACGCCTTGTATATCAGTGCTGGAGGTGAGTGTATACGCCTTGTATATCAGTGCTGGAGGTGAGTGTATACGCCTTGTGTATCAGTGCTGGAGGTGAGTGTATACGCCTTGTGTATCAGTGCTGGAGGTGAGTGTATACGCCTTGTGTATCAGTGCTGGAGGTGAGTGTATACGTCTTGTGTATCAGTGCTGGAGGTGAGTGTATACGCCTTGTGTATCAGTGCTGGAGGTGAGTGTATACGCCTTGTGTATCAGTGCTGGAGGTGAGTGTATACGCCTTGTGTATCAGTGCTGGAGGTGAGTGTATACGCCTTGTGTATCAGTGCTGGAGGTGAGTGTATACGCCTTGCGTATCAGTGCTGGAGGTGAGTGTATACGCCTTGTGTATCAGTGCTGGAGGTGAGTGTATACGCCTTGTGTATCAGTGCTGGAGGTGAGTGTATACGCCTTACGTATCAGTGCTGGAGGTGAGTGTATACGCCTTGTGTATCAGTGCTGGAGGTGAGTGTATACGCCTTGTGTATCAGTGCTGGAGGTGAGTGTATACGCCTTGTGTATCAGTGCTGGAGGTGAGTGTATACGTCTTGTGTATCAGTGCTGGAGGTGAGTGTATACGCCTTGTGTATCAGTGCTGGAGGTGAGTGTATACGTCTTGTGTATCAGTACTGGAGGTGAGTGTATACGCCTTGTGTATCAGTGCTGGAGGTGAGTGTATACGTCTTGTGTATCAGTGCTGGAGGTGAGTGTATACGCCTTGTGTATCAGTGCTGGAGGTGAGTGTATACGTCTTGTGTATCAGTGCTGGAGGTGAGTGTATACGCCTTGTGTATCAGTGCTGGAGGTGAGTGTATACGTCTTGTGTGTCAGTGCTGGAGGTGAGTGTATACGCCTTGTGTATCAGTGCTGGAGGTGAGTGTATACGCCTTGTTATCAGTGCTGGAGGTGAGTGTATATGCCTTGTATATCAGTGCTGGAGGTGAGTGTATACGCCTTCTATATCAGTGCTGGAGGTGAGTGTATACGCCTTGTATATCAGTGCTGGAGGTGAGTGTATACGCCTTGTATATCAGTGCTGGAGGTGAGTGTATACGCCTTGTATATCAGTGCTGGAGGTGAGTGTATACGCCTTGTGTATCAGTGCTGGAGGTGAGTGTATACGCCTTGTGTATCAGTGCTGGAGGTGAGTGTATACGCCTTGTGTATCAGTGCTGGAGGTGAGTGTATACGCCTTGTGTATCAGTGCTGGAGGTGAGTGTATACGTCTTGTGTATCAGTGCTGGAGGTGAGTGTATACGCCTTGTGTATCAGTGCTGGAGGTGAGTGTATACGCCTTGTATATCTGTGCTGGAGGTGAGTGTATACGCCTTGTGTATCAGTGCTGGAGGTGAGTGTATACGCCTTGTGTATCAGTGCTGGAGGTGAGTGTATACGTCTTGTGTATCAGTGCTGGAGGTGAGTGTATACGCCTTGTGTATCAGTGCCGGAAGTGAGTGTATACGCCTTGTGTATCAGTGCAGGAGGTGAGTGTATACGCCTTGTGTATCAGTGCTGGAGGTGAGTGTATACGCCTTGTATATCAGTGCTGGAGGTGAGTGTATACGCCTTGTATATCAGTGCTGGAGGTGAGTGTATACGCCTTCTATATCAGTGCTGGAGGTGAGTGTATAGCCTTCTATATCAGTGCTGGAGGTGAGTGTATACGCCTTGTATATCAGTGCTGGAGGTGAGTGTATAAGCCTTGTATATCAGTGCTGGAGGTGAGTGTATACGCCTTGTGTATCAGTGCTGGAGGTGAGTGTATACGCCTTGTATCAGTGCTGGAGGTGAGTGTATATGCCTTGTATATCAGTGCTGGAGGTGAGTGTATACGCCTTCTATATCAGTGCTGGAGGTGAGTGTATACGCCTTGTATATCAGTGCTGGAGGTGAGTGTATACGCCTTGTATATCAGTGCTGGAGGTGAGTGTATACGCCTTGTATTCAGTGCTGGAGGTGAGTGTATACGCCTTGTGTATCAGTGCTGGAGGTGAGTGTATACGCCTTGTGTATCAGTGCTGGAGGTTAGTGTATACGCCTTGTGTATCAGTGCTGGAGGTGAGTGTATACGTCTTGTGTATCAGTGCTGGAGGTGAGTGTATACGCCTTGTGTATCAGTGCTGGAGGTGAGTGTATACGCCTTGTGTATCAGTGCTGGAGGTGAGTGTATACGCCTTGTGTATCAGTGCTGGAGGTGAGTGTATACGCCTTGTGTATCAGTGCTGGAGGTGAGTGTATACGCCTTGCGTATCAGTGCTGGAGGTGAGTGTATACGCCTTGTGTATCAGTGCTGGAGGTGAGTGCATACGCCTTGTGTATCAGTGCTGGAGGTGAGTGTATACGCCTTACGTATCAGTGCTGGAGGTGAGTGTATACGCCTTGTGTATCAGTGCTGGAGGTGAGTGTATACGCCTTGTTTATCAGTGCTGGAGGTGAGTGTATACGCCTTGTGTATCAGTGCTGGAGGTGAGTGTATACGTCTTGTGTATCAGTGCTGGAGGTGAGTGTATACGCCTTGTGTATCAGTGCTGGAGGTGAGTGTATACGTCTTGTGTATCAGTGCTGGAGGTGAGTGTATACGCCTTGTGTATCAGTGCTGGAGGTGAGTGTATACGCCTTGTGTATCAGTGCTGGAGGTGAGTGTATATGCCTTGTATATCAGTGCTGGAGGTGAGTGTATACGCCTTCTATATCAGTGCTGGAGGTGAGTGTATACGCCTTGTATATCAGTGCTGGAGGTGAGTGTATACGCCTTGTATATCAGTGCTGGAGGTGAGTGTATACGCCTTGTATATCAGTGCTGGAGGTGAGTGTATACGCCTTGTGTATCAGTGCTGGAGGTGAGTGTATACGCCTTGTGTATCAGTGCTGGAGGTGAGTGTATACGCCTTGTGTATCAGTGCTGGAGGTGAGTGTATACGTCTTGTGTATCAGTGCTGGAGGTGAGTGTATACGCCTTGTGTATCAGTGCTGGAGGTGAGTGTATACGCCTTGTGTATCAGTGCTGGAGGTGAGTGTATACGCCTTGTGTATCAGTGCTGGAGGTGAGTGTATACGCCTTGTGTATCAGTGCTGGAGGTGAGTGTATACGCCTTGCGTATCAGTGCTGGAGGTGAGTGTATACGCCTTGTGTATCAGTGCTGGAGGTGAGTGTATACGCCTTGTGTATCAGTGCTGGAGGTGAGTGTATACGCCTTACGTATCAGTGCTGGAGGTGAGTGTATACGCCTTGTGTATCAGTACTGGAGGTGAGTGTATACGCCTTGTGTATCAGTGCTGGAGGTGAGTGTATACGCCTTGTGTATCAGTGCTGGAGGTGAGTGTATACGTCCTTGTGTATCAGTGCTGGAGGTGAGTGTATACGCCTTGTGTATCAGTGCTGGAGGTGAGTGTATACGCCTTGTGTATCAGTGCTGGAGGTGAGTGTATACGTCTTGTGTATCAGTGCTGGAGGTGAGTGTATACGCCTTGTGTATCAGTGCTGGAGGTGAGTGTATACGTCTTGTGTATCAGTACTGGAGGTGAGTGTATACGCCTTGTGTATCAGTGCTGGAGGTGAGTGTATACGTCTTGTGCATCAGTGCTGGAGGTGAGTGTATACGCCTTGTGTATCAGTGCTGGAGGTGAGTGTATACGTCTTGTGTATCAGTGCTGGAGGTGAGTGTATACGCCTTGTGTATCAGTGCTGGAGGTGAGTGATACGTCTTGTGTATCAGTGCTGGAGGTGAGTGTATACGCCTTGTGTATCAGTGCTGGAGGTGAGTGCATACGCCTTGTATATCAGTGCTGGAGGTGAGTGTATACGCCTTGTGTATCAGTGCTGGAGGTGAGTGTATACGCCTTGCGTATCAGTGCTGGAGGTGAGTGTATACGCCTTGCGTATCAGTGCTGGAGGTGAGTGTATACGCCTTGCGTATCAGTGCTGGAGGTGAGTGTATACGCCTTGTGTATCAGTGCTGGAGGTGAGTGTATACGCCTTGTATATCAGTGCTGGAGGTGAGTGTATACGCCTTGTGTATCAGTGCTGGAGGTGAGTGTATACGCCTTGCGTATCAGTGCTGGAGGTGAGTGTATACGCCTTGCGTATCAGTGCTGGAGGTGAATGTATACGCCTTGTGTATCAGTGCTGGAGGTGAGTGTATACGCCTTGTATATCAGTGCTGGAGGTGAGTGTATACGCCTTGTGTATCAGTGCTGGAGGTGAGTGTATACGCCTTGTGTATCAGTGCTGTAGGTGAGTGTATACGCCTTGTATATCAGTGCTGGAGGTGAGTGTATACGCCTTGTGTATCAGTGCTGGAGGTGAGTGTATACGCCTTGTGTATCAGTGCTGGAGGTGAGTGTATACGTCTTGTGTATCAGTACTGGAGGTGAGTGTATACGCCTTGTGTATCAGTGCTGGAGGTGAGTGTATACGCCTGTTTGTTGGTAGTTATACATGTGCTCGGAGGTGAGTGTATACGCCTTGTTATCAGTGCTGGAGGTGAGTGTATACGCCTTGTGTATCAGTGCTGGAGGTGAGTGTATACGCCTTGTGTATCAGTGCTGGAGGTGAGTGTATACGCCTTGCGTATCAGTGCTGGAGGTGAGTGTATACGCCTTGCGTATCAGTGCTGGAGGTGAGTGTATACGCCTTGTGTATCAGTGCTGGAGGTGAGTGTATACGCCTTGCGTATCGGTGCTGGAGGTGAGTGTATACGCCTTGTATATCAGTGCTGGAGGTGAGTGTATACGCCTTGTGTATCAGTGCTGGAGGTGAGTGTATACGCCTTGCGTATCGGTGCTGGAGGTGAGTGTATACGCCTTGTATATCAGTGCTGGAGGTGAGTGTATACGCCTTGTGTATCAGTGCTGGAGGTGAGTGTATACGCCTTGCGTATCGGTGCTGGAGTGTGAGTGTATACGCCTTGTATATCAGTGCTGGAGGTGAGTGTATACGCCTTGTGTATCAGTGCTGGAGGTGAGTGTATACGCCTTGCGTATCGGTGCTGGAGGTGAGTGTATACGCCTTGTATATCAGTGCTGGAGGTGAGTGTATACGCCTTGTGTATCAGTGCTGGAGGTGAGTGTATACGCCTTGTGTATCAGTGCTGGAGGTGAGTGTATACGCCTTGCGTATCAGTGCTGGAGGTGAGTGTATAGCCTTGGTATCAGTGCTTGAGGTGAGTGTATACGCCTTGGTATCAGTGCTGGAGGTGAGTGTATACGCCTTGCGTATCAGTGCTGGAGGTGAGTGTATATCGCCTTGGTATCAGTGCTGGAGGTGAGTGTATACGCCTTGGTATCAGTGCTGGAGGTGAGTGTATACGCCTTGCGTATCAGTGCTGGAGGTGAGTGTATACGCCTTGTGTATCAGTGCTGGAGGTGAGTGTATACGCCTTGTGTATCAGTGCTGGAAGTGAGTGTATACGCCTTATATATCAGTGCTAGAGGTGAGTGTATACGCCTTATATATCAGTGCTAGAGGTGAGTGTATACGCCTTATACATCAGTGCTGGAGGTGAGTGTATACGCCTTATATATCAGTGCTGGAGGTGAGTGTATACGCCTTGTGTATCAGTGCTGGAGGTGAGTGTATACGCCTTATATATCAGTGCTGGAGGTGAGTGTATACGCCTTATATATCAGTGCTGGAGGTGAGTGTATACGCCCTATATATCAGTGCTTGAGGTGAGTGTATACGCCCTATATATCAGTGCTGGAGGTGAATATATACGCCTTATATATCAGTGCTGGAGGTGAGTGTATACGCCTTATATATCAGTGCTGGAGGTGAGTGTATACGCCCTATATATCAGTGCTGGAAGTGAGTGTATACGCCCTATATATCAGTGCTGGAGGTGAGTGTATACGCCTTGTGTATCAGTGCTGGAGGTGAGTATATACGCCTTATATATCAGTGCTGGAGGTGTATATACGCCTTATATATCAGTGCTGGAGACGAGGATGTGTCTAATAACGCTACCGAATACCGGTAACTATTACCAGTACAATATACCAATATCTAATGAGTACAATTTACCAGTACAATGTATCAGTACATAATACCAGTACATAATACCAGTACCTACCTACCTGGAGTCTACCTGGAGGGCATTCCGGGGATCAACGTCCCCGCGGTCCGGTCCACGACCAGGCCTCCCGGTGGATCAGGGCCTGATCAACGAGGCTGTTACTGCTGGCCGCACGTAATCCAGCGTACGAACCACAGCCCGGCTGATCCGGCACCGTCTTTAGGTATCTGTCCAGCTCCCTCTTGAAGACAAACAGGGGTCTTCCCGTAATGCCTCTTATTGTTGGTGGGAGGCTGTTGAACAGTCTTGGGCCCCGGAAACTTATTGTGTTTTCTCTTAGTGTACCAGTGACGCCCTTACTTTTCACTGGGGGTATGTTGCATCGCCTGCCAAGTCTTTTGCTTTCGTATGGAGTGATTAATATGTACATATTAGGAACAAGTCCCTCCAGAATCTTCCAGGTGTAGATTATGATATATCTCTCTCGCCTGCGCTCTAGTGAGTACAAGTCAAGTGCTTCCAGGCGCTCCCAGTAGTTAAGGTGTTTGATGGAACTTATATGTGCAGTAAAGGTTCTCTGTACATTCTCTAGATATGAAATTTCACCTGCCTTGAATGGGGATGTTAATGTACAGCAGTATTCCAACCTAGAAAGAATAAGTGATTTAAAAAGAATCATCATTGGCTTAGCATCTCTTGTCTTGAATGTTCTCATTATCCATCCTATCAGTTTCCTAGCAGATGTGATAGTGGCATTGTTGTGATCCTTGAAGGTGAGATCCTCTGACATTACCACTCCCAGGTCTCTCACATTACCTAATTCCAATATTTGATACCAATATAATGTACCAGTACCTATACCATTACCGAATATCAGTTGGACCTGTCTCAAGAGTATTATTACTGTTGCTAAACCGATAATTCTTCTCCCGGAAATAATTATTAAAAACAGAGAAAATATAATGCCATCTCACAGCATAATTACACCTTGTTACCTTACTATAAAAGAGAAGGTAATCGTGATGCCATTAGCCGCAAGGAACTCACTTCCATCGTGTTTTACGTATTTACGCAATATTTTGCTGAGCCTGAAGGCACTTACACGTAGGCCTGTCAGGTTCAGAATTAACCATACCACGGGAGGGGTTTGAACCTGCGGTCAGAGAGTCTCAAAACTCCAGACCGCGGGTTCAAACACCACTCGTGGGGTTGAGAATTGTTTGCTGGTGTGAAAAGGTCACTCATGGTCAGACAGGCACATGACGGTTCGGCATTTTTGTGGCTTGTTGATAATTAAGGCTGGAATGTTAACTGGGAAGCTGCTTCCCTTATTTATGAGATGTTAAAAACGGCTGGATGAGTAAAGTTTACCTTAGCAGCCAGTTCCAGCCTCTCGCAAGGCCAGTGCATAGCCGATGTTAACTAATCTTGCGCTCAGGGTTACTTGCTGCACCTGACTTTGTTACTACACCAGAGTTACTTCCTGCACCTGACTTTGTTACTACACCAGGGTTACTTGCTGCACCTGACTTTGCTACTACACCAGGGTTACTTGCTGCACCTGACTTTGTTACTACACCAGAGTTACTTGCTGCACCTGACTTTGTTACTACACCAGAGTTACTTGCTGCACCTGACTTTGTTACTACACCAGGGTTACTTGCTGCACCTGACTTTGTTACTACACCAGGGTTACTTGCTGCACCTGACTTTGTTACTACACCAGAGTAACTTGCTGCACCTGACTTTGTTACTACACCAGGGTTACTTGCTGCACCTGACTTTGTTACTACACCAGGGTTACTTGCTGCACCTGACTTTGTTACTACACCAGGGTTACTTGCTGCACCTGACTTTGTTACTACACCAGAGTTACTTGCTGCACCTGACTTTGTTACTACACCAGAGTTACTTGCTGCACCTGACTTTGTTACTACACCAGGGTTACTTGCTGCACCTGACTTTGTTACTACACCAGGGTTACTTGCTGCACCTGACTTTGTTACTACACCAGAGTTACTTGCTGCACCTGACTTTGTTACTACACCAGGGTTACTTGCTGCACCTGACTTTGTTACTACACCAGAGTTACTTGCTGCACCTGACTTTGTTACTACACCAGGGTTACTTGCTGCACCTGACTTTGTTACTACACCAGGGTTACTTGCTGCACCTGACTTTGTTACTACACCAGAGTTACTTGCTGGACCTGACCTTGTTACTACACAGAGTTACTTGCTGGACCTGACTTTGTTACTACACCAGAGTTACTTGCTGGACCTGACTTTGTTACTACACCAGAGTTACTTGCTGGACCTGACCTTGTTACTACACAGAGTTACTTGCTGGACCTGACCTAGTTACTACACAAGAGTTACTTGCTGCACCTGACTTTGTTACTACACGGAGTTACTTGCTGCACCTGACTTTGTTACTACACCAGAGTCACTTACTGGACATGGCCTTGTTACTGCACCAGAGTTACTTGCTGGACCTGACCTTGTTACTACACCAGAGTTTCTTGCTGGGCCTGACCTTGTTACTACACCAGAGTTTCTTGCTGGACCTGATCTTGATACTACACCAGAGTTTCTTGCTGGACCTGACCTTGATACTACACCAGAGTTTCTTGCTGGACCTGACCTTGATACTACACCAGAGTTACTTGCTGGACCTGACCTTGGTACTACACCAGAGTTTCTTGCTGGACCTGAGCTTGTTACTACACAGAGTTACTTGCTGGACCTGACCTTGTTACTACACAGAGTTACTTGCTGGACCTGGCCTTGTTACTACACCAGATCTATTTTCTGGACCTGACTTACGTCATGTGAATTAGGATAGATGGCTTGTGTACATATCCTACATCACTTTATTAACCTACTGAAAAGGGCCTCAATCTTCTCCACTGAGGTCACATCACTCTAACAGCATAACAAATCCTACCATAGGTGTTATATGGTTCACTATAACACCACCACCACGTCAGATCCACCCATATGAATTAATTAATTCCCTCCAACAGCACAACAAATCCTCAATAGCGCTGGCTTCCACTCACTCCTATGTAGCACACTCGCACATAGCTTCTTAATGCCCCTGCGTCACCTCTCAGTACCCATCTTTCCTGGCACCAGCTGCTACCCCACGCCCTACTAAGCAACTGGTCACGTGATCTCCGGCAAGAAAAACTCACCCACTCGGTGGAAGATGCTTGACTCTCTCTCTCTCTCTCTCTCTCTCTCTCTCTCTCTCTCTCTCTCTCTCTCTCTGTCTTTACTGTGGAAACGTATCATCAGCTAGAGGTTCCATTAGTCAAATACAGAGAAAAATTGTGGAAGATGTGAAGAGGGAGTTTGAAGTAATCAGTCCCCCAGCCTAGAGATGACATCTTCAGTCCCCAGCCTACAGATGATGTATTCAGTCCCCCAGCCTACAGATGATGTATTCAGTCCCACAGCCTACAGATGATGTATTCAGTCCCCCAGCCTGCAGATGATGTATTCAGTCCCCCAGCCTACAGATGAAGTATTCAGTCCCCCAGCCTGTAGATGATGTATTCAGTCCCCCAGCCTGCAGATGATGTATTCAGTCCCCCAGCCTACAGATGATGTATTCAGTCCCCCAGCCTACAGATGATGTATTCAGTCCCCCAGCCTACAGATGATGTATTCAGTCCCCCAGCCTACAGATGATGTATTCAGTCCCCCAGCCTACAGATGATGTATTCAGTCCCACAGCCTACAGATGATGTATTCAGTCCCACACCCTACAGATGATGTATTCAGTCCCCCAGCCTACAGATGATGTATTCAGTCCCCCAGCCTGCAGATGATGTATTCAGTCCCCCAGCCTACAGATGATGTATTCAGTCCCCCAGCCTACAGATGACGTATTCAGTCCCACAGCCTACAGATGATGTATTCAGTCCCCAAGCCTACAGATGATGTATTCAGTCCCCCAGCCTACAGATGATGTATTCAGTCCCCCAGCCTACAGATGATGTATTCAGTCCCACAGCCTACAGATGATGTATTCAGTCCCACACCCTACAGATGATGTATTCAGTCCCCCAGCCTGCAGATGATGTATTCAGTCCCCCAGCCTGCAGATGATGTATTCAGTCCCCCAGCCTACAGATGATGTATTCAGTCCCACAGCCTACAGATGACGTATTCAGCCCCCCAGCCTACAGATGACGTATTTAGTCCCCCAGCCTACAGATGACGTATTCAGTCCCCCAGCCTACATATGACGTATTCAGTCCCCCAGCCTACAGATGTCGTATTCAGTCCCCCGGCCTACTGATGGCGTATTCAGTCCCCCAGCCTACAGATGACGTATTCAGTCCCCCAGCCTACAGATGACGTATTCAGTCCCCCAGCCTACAGATGACGTATTCAGTCCCATAGCCTACAGATGACGCATTCAGTCCCCCAGCCTACAGATGACGTATTCAGTCCCCCAGCCTACAGATGTCGTATTCAGTCCCCCAGCCAAGAGATGAGGTATTCAGTCCCTCAGGCTAGAGATGAGGCATTCAGTCCCCCAGCCAAGAGATGAGGTATTCAGTCCCCCAGCCAAGAGATGCGGTATTCAGTCCCCCAGCCTAGAGATGCGGTATTCAGTCCCCCAGCCAAGAGATGAGGTATTCAGTCCCCCAGCCAAGAGATGAGGTATTCAGTCCCCCAGCCAAGAGATGAGGTATTCAGTCCCCCAGCCAAGAGATGAGGTATTCAGTCCCCCAGCCAATAGATGAGGTATTCAGTCCCTCAGCCAAGAGATGAGGTATTCAGTCCCCCAGCCAAGAGATGAGGTATTCAGTCCCCAGCCAAGAGATGAGGTATTCAGTCCCCCAGCCAAGAGATGAGGTATTCAGTCCCCCAGCCAAGAGATGAGGTATTCAGTCCCCCAGCCAAGAGATGAGGTATTCAGTCCCCAGCCAAGAGATGAGGTATTCATTCCCCCAGCCAAGAGATGCGGTATTCAGTCCCCCAGCCAAGAGATGCGGTATTCAGTCCCCCAGCCAAGAGATGAGGTATTCAGTCCCCCAGCCAAGAGATGAGGTATTCAGTCCCCCAGCCAAGAGATGAGGTATTCAGTCCCCCAGCCAAGAGATGAGGTATTCAGTCCCCCAGCCAAGAGATGCGGTATTCAGTCCCCCACCCAAGAGATGAGGTATTCAGTCCCCCAGCCAAGAGATGAGGTATTCAGTCCCCCAGCCAAGAGATGAGGTATTCAGTCCCCCAGCCAAGAGATGAGGTATTCAGTCCCCCAGCCAAGAGATGAGGTATTCAGTCCCCCAGCCAAGAGATGAGGTATTCAGTCCCCCAGCCAAGAGATGAGGTATTCAGTCCCCCAGCCAAGAGATGAGGTATTCAGTCCCCCAGCCAAGAGATGAGGTATTCAGTCCCCCAGCAAGAGATGAGGTATTCCGTCCCCCAGCCAAGAGATGAGGTATTCAGTCCCCCAGCCAAGAGATGAGGTATTCAGTCCCCCAGCCAAGAGATGAGGTATTCAGTCCCCAGCCAAGAGATGAGGTATTCAGTCCCCCAGCCAAGAGATGAGGTATTCAGTCCCCCAGCCAAGAGATGAGGTATTCAGTCCCCCAGCCAAGAGATGAGGTATTCAGTCCCCCAGCCAAGAGATGAGGTATTCAGTCCCCCAGCCAAGAGATGAGGTATTCAGTCCCCCAGCCAAGAGATGAGGTATTCAGTCCCCCAGCCAAGAGATGAGGTATTCAGTCCCCCAGCCAAGATATGAGGTATTCAGTCCCCCAGCCAAGAGATGAGGTATTCAGTCCCCCAGCCAAGAGATGAGGTATTCAGTCCCCCAGCCAAGAGATGAGGTATTCAGTCCCCCAGCCAAGAGATGAGGTATTCAGTCTCCCAGCCAAGAGATGAGGTATTCAGTCCCCCAGCCAAGAGATGAGGTATTCAGTCCCCCAGCCAAGAGACGAGGTATTCAGTCTCCCAGCCAAGAGATGAGGTATTCAGTCTCCCAGCCAAGAGATGAGGTATTCAGTCCCCCAGCCAAGAGATGAGGTATTCAGTCCCCCAGCCAAGAGATGAGGTATTCAGTCCCCCAGCCAAGAGATGAGGTATTCAGTCCCCCAGCCAAGAGATGAGGTATTCAGTCCCCCAGCCAAGAGATGAGGTATTCAGTCCCCCAGCCAAGAGATGAGGTATCCCGTCCCCCAGCCAAGAGATGATGTATTCAGTCCCCCAGCCAAGAGATGAAGTATTCAGTCCCCCAGCCAAGAGATGAGGTATTCAGTCCCCCAGCCAAGAGATGAGGTATTCAGTCCCCCAGCCAAGAGATGAGGTATTCAGTCCCCCAGCCAAGAGATGAGGTATTCAGTCCCCCAGCCAAGAGATGAGGTATTCAGTCCCCCAGCCAAGAGATGAGGTATTCAGTCCCCCAGCCAAGATATGAGGTATTCAGTCCCCCAGCCAAGAGATGAGGTATTCAGTCCCCCAGCCAAGAGATGAGGTATTCAGTCCCCCAGCCAAGAGATGAGGTATTCAGTCTCCCAGCCAAGAGATGAGGTATTCAGTCCCCCAGCCAAGAGATGAGGTATTCAGTCCCCCAGCCAAGAGATGAGGTATTCAGTCCCCCAGCCAAGAGATGAGGTATTCAGTCCCCCAGCCAAGAGATGAGGTATTCAGTCCCCCAGCCAAGAGATGAGGTATTCAGTCCCCCAACCAAGAGATGAGGTATTCAGTCCCCCAGCCAAGAGATGAGGTATTCAGTCCCCCAGCCAAGAGATGAGGTATTCAGTCCCCCAGTCAAGAGATGAGGTATTCAGTCCCCCAGCCAAGAGATGAGGTATTCAGTCCCCCAGCCAAGAGATGAGGTATTCAGTCCCCAGCCAAGAGATGAGGTATTCAGTCTCCCAGCCAAGAGATGAGGTATTCAGTCCCCCAGCCAAGAGATGAGGTATGCAGTCTCCCAGCCAAGAGACGAGGTATTCAGTCTCCCAGCCAAGAGATGAGGTATTCAGTCTCCCAGCCAAGAGATGAGGTATTCAGTCCCCCAGCCAAGAGATGAGGTATTCAGTCTCCCAGCCAAGAGATGAGGTATTCAGTCCCCAGCCAAGAGATGAGGTATTCAGTCCCCCAGCCAAGAGATGAGGTATTCAGTCCCCCAGCCAAGAGATGAGGTATTCAGTCCCCCAACCAAGAGATGAGGTATTCAGTCCCCCAGCCAAGAGATGAGGTATTCAGTCCCCCAGCCAAGAGATGAGGTATTCAGTCCCCCAGCCAAGAGATGAGGTATTCAGTCCCCCAGCCAAGAGATGAGGTATTCAGTCCCCAGCCAAGAGATGAGGTATTCAGTCCCCCAGCCAAGAGATGAGGTATTCAGTCCCCCAGCCAAGAGATGAGGTATTCAGTCCCCCAGCCTCCCCTGCGGTAAACCCACACAACTTACTTCTTTTATATAACCATAACATCTGTGTTCTCTAAAGACCATTATAAAAAAAATAACATTTGTATTTAATGTGCATAAAAATCGACCACAAACTTATTCACTTCGTTCAGGTTTTAGTCTGAATTAATTTACAGTAAATCAAAGTGATTTACGAAAGTCTGGGAAGAGTTTCCTGCAATTCATGACTTATGTAGTTACCTAGGTGCCAATCGACTGCTGTGGGTCGCATCCTGGGGGAGTGGATTAGGTAAAGTTTGACAGGAAACAGGACCCACAGCTGGAGTTGTTTTTGATCATCTGACCGTGGCCTTCCGCTGGCCTAACCCTTAACCCCTTTAAAAATTATAAGATTAAAGACCACAGTGAAAATAAGCCAGACAGTCATCGATGACACACTGGCTTTAGTGGGTTATCCTGGGGGTTGCTAACCCTCAGGGTTATCCTGGGGGTTACTAACCCTCAGGGTTATCCTGGGGGTTACTAACCCTCAGGGTTATCCTGGGGGTTACTAACCATCAGGGTTATCCTGGGGGTTGCTAACCCTCAGGGTTATCCTGGGGGTTGCTAACCCTCAGGGTTATCCTGGGGGTTACTAACCCTCAGGGTTATCCTGGGGGTTACTAACCCTCAGGGTTATCCTTGGGGTTACTAACCCTCAGGGTTATCCTGGGGGTTACTAACCCTCAGGGTTATCCTGGGGGTTGCTAACCCTCAGGGTTATCCTGGGGGTTACTAACCCTCAGGGTTATCCTGGGGGTTACTAACCCTCAGGGTTATCCTTGGGGTTACTAACCCTCAGGGTTATCCTGGGGGTTACTAACCCTCAGGGTTATCCTGGGGGTTACTAACCCTCAGGGTTATCCTGGGGGTTACTAACCCTCAGGGTTAATAATCCCAACACAATCCTGTCCTGTCCTACGGGAATAGAAATCGATTAGTTTGGAAGAGAGGAAGTGCACGAGGTTTTTACATCAACGTTGTTATGACTCTCTTGTTGTGTGTTGACGTTGGTCAGATGTCAACCTGCAGTGACGTCACTCACGTCTCTCTTGATGTAAGAAGACTAAGTGCTTCACCATCGACGTCCCTGATGTGCTTCACGTCGACGTCTCTGACGTGTTCAACTGTCGACGTCTTTGATGTCCTCGACCGTCGACGTATCTGATGTGCTCGACTGTCGACATCTCTGATGTACTTGACTGTCGACGTCTCTGATGTTCTCCACCGTCGACGTCTCTGATGTCCACGACCGTCGACGTCTCTGATGTGCTCGACTGTCGACGTCTCTGATGTACTCGATTGTCGGCGTCTCTGATGTGCTCCACCATCGACGTTTCTGATGTGTTTGACTGTCGACGTCTCTGATGTGCTCCACCCTCGACGTCTCTGATGTGCTCCACCGTCGGCGTCTCTGATGTGCTCCACCGTCGGCGTCTCTGATGTGCTCCACCGTCGACGTCTCTGATGTGCTCCACCCTCGACGTCTCTGATGTGCTCCACCGTCGGCGTCTCTGATGTGCTCCACCGTCGACGTCTCTGATGTGCTCCACAGTCGACGTCTCTGATGTGCTCCACAATCGACGTCTCTGATGTGCTCCACCGTCGACGTCTCTGATGTACTCGACTGTCGACGTCTCTGATGTACTTGACTGTCGACGTCTCAGATGTTCTCCACCGTCGACGTCTTTGATGCGTCTTTGATGTGCTTCACCGTCGACGTCTCTGGTGTGCTCCACCGTCGACGTCTCTGATGTACTCGACTGTCGACGTCTCTGATGTACTTGACTGTCGACGTCTCAGATGTTCTCCACCGTCGACGTCTTTGATGCGTCTTTGATGTGCTTCACCGTCGACGTCTCTGGTGTGCTCCACCGTCGACGTCTCTGATGTACTTGACTGTCGACGTCTCAGATGTTCTCCACCGTCGACGTCTTTGATGTGCTTCACCGTCGACGTCTCTGGTGTGCTCCACCGTCGACATCTCTGATGTGCTCCACCGTCGACGTCTCTGATGTGCTCGACTGTCGACGTCTCTGATGTACTCGATTGTCGGCGTCTCTGATGTGCTCCACCATCGACGTTTCTGATGTGTTTGACTGTCGACGTCTCTGATGTGCTCCACCCTCGACGTCTCTGATGTGCTCCACCGTCGGCGTCTCTGATGTGCTCCACCGTCGGCGTCTCTGATGTGCTCCACCGTCGACGTCTCTGATGTGCTCCACCCTCGACGTCTCTGATGTGCTCCACCGTCGGCGTCTCTGATGTGCTCCACCGTCGACGTCTCTGATGTGCTCCACAGTCGACGTCTCTGATGTGCTCCACAATCGACGTCTCTGATGTGCTCCACCGTCGACGTCTCTGATGTACTCGACTGTCGACGTCTCTGATGTACTTGACTGTCGACGTCTCAGATGTTCTCCACCGTCGACGTCTTTGATGCGTCTTTGATGTGCTTCACCGTCGACGTCTCTGGTGTGCTCCACCGTCGACGTCTCTGATGTACTCGACTGTCGACGTCTCTGATGTACTTGACTGTCGACGTCTCAGATGTTCTCCACCGTCGACGTCTTTGATGCGTCTTTGATGTGCTTCACCGTCGACGTCTCTGGTGTGCTCCACCGTCGACGTCTCTGATGTACTTGACTGTCGACGTCTCAGATGTTCTCCACCGTCGACGTCTTTGATGTGCTTCACCGTCGACGTCTCTGGTGTGCTCCACCGTCGACATCTCTGATGTGCTCCACCGTCGACGTCTCTGATGTGCTCGACTGTCGACGTCTCTGATATGCTCCACCGTCGACGTCTCTGATGTGCTCCACAATCGACGTCTCTGATGTGCTACACCGTCGACGTCTCTGATGTGCTCGACTGTCGACGTCTCTGATGTGCTCCACAATCGACGTCTCTGATGTGTTCCACCGTCGACGTCTCTGATGTTACTCGAGCATTACCGTCGACGTCACTAATATAATCGACCGTCGACGTCAATGATGTGCTGATGTGTGATGGTTCTAGTGGTAATAACTAAGATAGTTCTAAGTATCTACGACTCTCTAATATCATATAGTGGCTGTAAATGCGGAGTGTGAACCTCAGGCCGTGTGAACCTCAGGCAGTGTGAACCTCAGGCAGTGTGAACCTCAGGCCGTGTGAACCTCAGGCAGTGTGAACCTCAGGCCGTGTGAACCTCAGGCAGTGTGAACCTCAGGCTGTGTGAACCTCAGGCAGTGTGAACCTCAGGCAGTGTGAACCTCAGGCCGTGTGAACCTCAGGCAGTGTGAACCTCAGGCAGTGTGAACCTCAGGCAGTGTGAACCTCAGGCAGTGTGAACCTCAGGCTGTGTGAACCTCAGGCCGTGTGAACCTCAGGCAGTGTGAACCTCAGGCCGTGTGAACCTCAGGCAGTGTGAACCTCAGGCAGTGTGAACCTCAGGCCGTGTGAACCTCAGGCAGTGTGAACCTCAGGCCGTGTGAACCTCAGGCAGTGTGAACCTCAGGCAGTGTGAACCTCAGGCAGTGTGAACCTCAGGCAGTGTGAACCTCAGGCAGTGTGAACCTCAGGCCGTGTGAACCTCAGGCAGTGTGAACCTCAGGCAGTGTGAACCTCAGGCCGTGTGAACCTCAGGCAGTGTGAACCTCAGGCAGTGTGAACCTCAGGCTGTGTGAACCTCATATATATATATATATATTATATATATATATATATATATATATATATATATATATATATATATATATATATATATATATATATATATATGTCGTGCCGAATAGGCAGAACTTGCGATCTTGGCTTAAATAGCAACGTTCATCTTGCCATATAGGACAAGTGAAAATTTGTGTATGCAATAATTTCGCCAAAATCATTCTGAACCCAACGAAAAAAAAATATATTTCACAGTGTTTGTTTAGTATTAAATTATTGTAAACAAATCTAAAATATATTTAGTTGGGTTACGCTAAAATAAATTGTTCTTGTTATAATAAGGTTAGGTAAGTTTTCTAAGATTCTTTTGGTGCAAAATTAATTTTTTTTACATTATCATTAATGAAAAAAATACATCTTAAAACGTATAAGAGAAAATTTTAGAAAGGACTTAATTTTAAATGAGTTCTTGCTAATTGACCAGTTTTACATATTCGGCACGACATATATATATTTATGTATATATGAGGATTATATTTTGCCACCGAAGTGGCTAGTTAATTGTGCATCCCGTATCCATCCTGTGGACGGCAGCGCAAGAACATATGGATACACAGAAGGCCTAGGAACTAGGCCCCAAAAGCTTTTACAGAGTGTTTCTGGATTTATATCTACAGTTAGAGGGAGGAGAAGTATGTAAGTTATTTTGGTTGGAGAATGAGAGCAAGAGAATTTTTTTCAAAGGCCTTCGAGAGTTGAGGGACGTCCTATGGATGGATTATTCATGACTCAAAGAATCTGGTAAACACCATGGACGATCCTTAACACGCCCTCTGAATCATGACCTAAGTGAGTCACGACCTCTATTTAGAGAGACAGACGCTGAACCCGGCTTACGAAGAAAAAAAAAAAACTTCTCTGAAACACTTAGGTCTTGTATACAGCAGAGCGCTGCTGCTGTTTCTGGGTAAAGAGAGAGAGAGAGAGAGAGAGAGAGAGAGAGAGAGAGAGAGAGGAGAGAGAGAGAGAGAGAGAGTAAAGTATAACTGACTTGGCGTGATGCGTGTGCCTTACCAGAAATTACTGGTTTACAGAGTGTGTTTACCTTCCAGCCCAGCTATTAACAGGCTGGTTATCCCTAACAAAGTACGTGGTTGTTACTTCAAGCAGGTCTCTCGTGATTACTTTGAACGATGGTGTGAGCCGCCGGACCATGAGAAAGACTGTGCTTACAGTGAAAACTCGTAGCCACGTCTACCTGGAGTCTACCTGGAGGGTATTCCGGGGATCGACGCCCCCGCAGCCCGGTCCACCACCAGGCTATGAAGATTTCACTGCAAACACAGTGCATTTCGTTTTAAACTCCTTGATTTTATTCCCTCCTCTTTTTGCCTTCTCTTTCGCTAAAGAATAACACAAAGAGAGACAGTGCCATACAAAGAGAAAAACAACAGAGCTCAGGAAAGGAAGCAAATAGGAATAATGAAGATAACAGAAGACTTTATATCTCACACTTTATTGCAAGATAATCATTCTATGATGTTAAAAAGAATTTATGGAAAATACATGACGCCTCTCAATGTTGATGTGGTCATAATGGAAGACGCTCTCCATACTTCCACCTTACCTGTTGACTGGAGCATCACAGGAACAAGAAACATTAAACTACTGTTACTATTACTGCAAATAAGACTCAGTCTTAGCAACCGTCCCTTGGAACGAATCTGCTGAGATTTCTTACCCATTTCTGCAAACTTGCAAGTTCCTGATGATGTGTTGATTGCAACACGAAAGGCACAGAGCTATTATTCAACTCCCCCCTGTGTTTTTTCCTCAGCGCTTTCGTGGCTTCTCACATTATCAAAGAACTATGAACATAGTTCCTGATACTTATGCATATATATATTATTATATTTATATATATATATAAAATATTATATATATATATAAAATTTTATATATATTATATATATATTATTTTATATATTATGTAGGTAATTTATGTTATGTAAGTATGTAAATGGGCCCAAAGTTAATTTTGTGTGAGTGATGAGAGAGGAGAACTGGAACTGCAAAACTGTCAGTCACTTAGACAGCCACCCCAACACAGCCAGATCCCACCCCAAAAACAGCCAGATCCCCCCCAACACAGCCAGATCCCACCCTAAAAACAGCCAGATCCCACCCCAACCAGCCAGATCCCACCCCAACACAGCCAGATCCCCACCCCAACACGCCAATCCCACCCCCAACACAGCCAGATCCCACCCCAACACAGCCAGATCCACCCTAACACAGCCAGATCCCACCCCAACACAGCCAGATCCCACCCCACACAGCCAGATCCCACCCCAACACAGCGCAAACCCACCCCAAAACAGCCAGATCCCACCCCCAAAACCCGCCAGATCCCACCCCAACACAGCCAGATCCCACCCCAAACGCCAGATCCCACCCCAACACAGCCAGATCCCACCTGAACACAGCCAAAATCCACCCCAACACAGCCAGATCCCACCCCCAAAACAGCCAGATCCCACCCTAACACAGCCGATCCCACCCCAACACAGCCAGATCCCACCCCAACATAGCCCGATCCCACCCCAACACAGCCAGATCCCACCGCAACACAGCCAGATCCCACCCCAACACAGCCGAGCCCACCCCAACACAGCCAGATCCCACCCTAACACAGCCAGATCCCACCCCCAAAAACAGCCAGATCCCACCCCAAAAACAGCCAGAAACCCACCCCAACACCCGCCAGATCCCACCCCAACACAGCCAGATCCCACCCCAACACAGCCAGATCCCACCCCAACAAGCCAGATCCCACCCCAACACAGCCAGATCCCACCCCAACACAGCCAGATCCCACCCCAACAAAAGCCAATCCCACCCTAACACAGCCAATCCCACCCCCAAAAACAGCCAGATCCCCCCCCAACACAGCCAGATCCCACCCCAACACAGCCAGATTTCCCCCCCCAACACAGCCAATCCCACCCCCAAAACAGCCAGATCCCACCCCAACACAGCCAGATCCCACCCCCAAAACAGCCAGATCCCACCCCAACACAGCCAATCCCACCCTAACACAGCCAGATCCACCCCAACACAGCCAGATCCCCCCAACACAGCCAGATCCCACCCCCCAACACATCCAGACCCCACCCCAACACAGTCAGACCCCACCCAACACAGCCAGATCCCCCCCCAACAACATCCAGACCCCACCCCAACACAGCCAGACCCCACCCCAACACAGTCAGACCCCACCCCAACACAGTCAGACCCCACCCCAACACAGCCAGACCCCACCCCAAAAACAGTCAGACCCACCCCAACACAGTCAGACCCCACCCCAACACAGCAGACCCACCCCAACACAGCCGATCCCCCCCCAACACAGCCAGATCCCACCCTAACACAGCCGATCCCACCCAACACAGCCAAAATCCCACCCCAACACAGCCAGACCCCACCCCAACACAGTCAGACCCCACCCCAACACAGTCAGACCCCACCCCAACACAGCAGATCCCACCCCAACACAGCCAGATCCCACCCCAACACAGCCAGATCCCACCCTAACACAGCCAGATCCACCCCAACACAGCCAGATCCCACCCCAACACAGCCAGATCCCACCCCAACACAGCCAGATCCCACCCCACACAGCAGATCCCACCCAACACAGCCAGATCCCACCCCAAACACAGCCAGATCCCACCCTAACACAGCCAGATCCACCCCCAAAACAGCCAGGGTTCCCCCCCCCAACACAGCCAGATACCACCCCAACACAGCCAGAAACCCACCCCAACACAGCCAGATCCCACCCCAACACAGCCCGATCCCACCCAACAAAGCCAGATCCCACCCCAACACTAGCCAGATCCCACCCCAACACAGCCAGATCCCACCCCAACACAGCCAGATCCCACCCCAACCAGCCAAGATCCCACCCTAACACAGCCAGATCCCACCCCAACACAGCCAGATCCCACCCCAACACACCAGTTTCCCCCCCCAACACAGCCAGATCCCACCCAAACACAGCCAGATCCCACCCCAACACAGCCAGATCCCACCCCCCAAAACAGCCAGATCCCACCCCAACACAGCCAGATCCCACCCCAACACAGCCAGTCCCACCCTAACACAGCCAGACCCCACCCAACACAGCCAGACCCCACCCCAACACAGTCAGACCCCCCCCCAACCAGTTTAGACCCCACCCCAACACAGCCCGACCCCACCCCAACACAGTCAGACCCCACCCCAACACAGTCAGACCCCACCCAACACGTCAGACCCCACCCCAACACAGTCAGACCCCACCCCAACACAGTCAGATCCCACCCCAACACAGCAAGATCCCACCCTAACACAGCCAATCCCCCCCCCCAACACAGCCATATCCCACCCCAACACAGCCAATCCCACCCCAACACAGCCAGATCCCACCCCAACACAGCCAGATCCCACTCCACACAGCCAGATCCCACCCCAACACAGCCAGATCCCAAACCCAACACAGCCCCGATCCCACCCAACACAGCCAGATCCCACCTGAACACAGCCAGATCCCCCCCAAACACAGCCAGATCCCACCCCAACACAGCCAGCCCCACCCCAACACAGCCAACCCCACCCCAACACAGCCAGATCCCCCCCCAACACAGCCAAACCCCACCCCAACACAGCCAAACCCCACCCCAACACAGCCAGATCCCACCCAACACAGACAGACCCACCCCAACACAGCCAGATCCCACCCCAAAAACAGCCAGACTCCACCCCAACACAGCCAGACCCCACCCCAACACAGTCAGACCCCCCCCCAACACAGCCAGACCCACCCCAACACAGCCAGACCCCACCCCAACACAGCCAGATCCCACCCCAACACAGCCAGATCCCACCCCAACACAGCCAGATCCCACCCAAACACAGCCAACCCCACCCCAACACAGCCAGATCCCACCCCCAACACAGCCAGATCCCCCCCAAACACGCCAGACCCCACCCCAACACAGCCAGATCCTACCCAACACAGCCAGATCCCACCCCAAAAAACAGCCCGACCCCACCCCGCACAACTAGACCCCACCCCAACACAGCCAGCCCCCACCCTAGCACATCCAGACCCCACCCCAAGACAGCCAGACCCCACCCAAACCCCAGCCAGACCCCACCCCCCAACACAGCCAGTCTCACCCCAGCACATCCAGACCCCACCCCAAGACAGCCAGGACCCCACCCCAACACAGCCAGACCCCACCCCAACACAGCCAGACCCCACCCCCAACATAGGGCCCGATCCCACCCCCAAAACAGCCAGATCCTACCCCAACACAGCCAATCCCACCCAAACACAGCCAGACCCCACCCCAACACAGCCAGATCCTACCCAACACAGCCAGACCCACCCCAAAAACAGCCAGACCTCACCCCAGCAAAAGCTAGACCCCCCCCAACACAGCCAGCCCCACCCAAACACCCGCCAGACCCCAAACCCCCAAAACAGCCAGAAACCCCCCCCAAAACACAGCCAGATCCCACCCCAACACAGCCAGACCTCACCCCAGCACATCCAGACCCCCCCCCAAAGCCCGCCCGACCCCACCCAAACACAGCCAGACCCCACCCCAAGACAGCCGGAGCCCACCCAACACAGCCAGACGTCACCCAAGGCAGCCAGACCCTATCCCAAGGCAGCAAAACCTCATCTCAACACAGCTAGACCCCACCACAACACAGTCAGACCCCACTCCACAACGCAGATAGTTGAAGCTCCTACAACACAGGCAGACCCCCACTCCCACAACACAGGCAAACCCTACTCCCACAACACAGGTAGACCCCCACTACAACAACACAGGTAGACCCCCACTACAACAACACAGGTAGACCCCAACAACAACACAGGGAGACCCCACTACAACAACACAGGTAGACCCCCCCTACAAAAAACACAGGCAGACCTCCACTACAACAACACAGGTAGACCCCCACTACAACAACACAGGCAGACCTCCACTACAAAAAACACAGGGGAGACCTCCACTACAACAACACAGGCAGACCTCCACTACAACAACACAGGTAGACCCCCACTACAACAACACAGGCAGACCCCCACTACAACAACACAGGGAGACCCCCACTACAACAACCAGGCAACCTCCACTACAACAACACAGGCAGGGCCCCATACAAAACACAGGTAGACCCCCACTACAAACAACACAGGCAGACCTCCACTACAACAACACAGGCAGACCTCCACTTTCAACAACACAGGTAGACCCCCACTACAACAACACAGGCAGACCTCCACTACAACAACACAGGCAGACCTCCACTACAACAACACAGGGTAGACCCCACTCAACAAAAACAGGCAGACCTCCACTACAACAACACAGGTAGACCCCCACTACAACAACACAGGAGACCTCCACTACAAAAAACACAGGCAGACCCCCACTACAACAACACAGGTAGACCCCCCCTACAAGAACCCCAGGTAGACCCCCACTACAACAACACAGGGAGGGCCCCACTACAACAACACAGGTAGACCCCCCACTACAACAACACAGGTAACCCCACTACAACAACACAGGTAGACCCCCACTACAACAACACGGTTAGACCCCACTACAAAAACACAGGTAGACCCCCACTACAAAAACACAGGTAGACCCCCACTACAACAACACAGGTAGACCCCACTACAACAACACAGGTAGACCCCACTACAACAACACAGGTAGACCCCCACTACAACAAACAAAGGGAGACCCCCACTACAACAACACAGGTAACCCCCACTACAACAACACAGGTAGACCCCCACAACAACAACACAGGTAGACCCCCACTACAACAACACAGGCAGACCTCCCACTACAACAACACAGCAGACCTCCACTACAACAACACAGGTAGACCCCCACTACAACAACACAGGTAGACCTCCACTACAACAACACAGGCAGACCTCCACTAAAAACAAACAGGTAGACCCCACTACAACAACACAGGGGACCTCCACTACAACAACACAGGCAGACCCCCACTACAACACACGGTAGACCCCACTACAACAACACAGGCAGACCTCCACTACAACAACCCAGGCCCGACCTCCACTACAACAACACAGGTAGACCCCCACTACAACAACACAGGCAGACCTCCACTACAACAACAACAGGCAGACCCCCCCTACAACAACACAGGCAGACCTCCACTACAACAACACAGGCAGACCCCCACTACCAACAACCCCAGGTAGACCCCCCCACTACAACAACACAGGTAGACCCCCCAACTACAACAACACAGGTAGACCCCCACTACAACAACAAAAGGTAGACCCCCACTACAAACAACACAGGCAGACCTCCACTACAACAACACAGGTAGACCCCCACTACAACAACACAGGCAGACCTCCACTACAACAACACAGGCAGACCCCCACTACAACAACACAGGCAGACCTCCACTACAACAACACAGGTAGACCCCCACTACAACAACACAGGCAGACCTCCACTACAACAACACAGGCAGACCCCACTACAACAACACAGGTAGACCCCCACTACAACAACACAGGTAGAACCCCACTACAACAACACAGGTAGACCCCCACTACAACAACACAGGGAGACCCCCACTACAAACACAGGTAGACCCCCACTACAACAACACAGGTAGACCCCCACTACAACAACACAGGTAGACCCCCACTACAACAACACAGGTTCCCACCCCCACTACAAACAACACAGGTAGACCCCACTACAACCCAAAACAGGTAGACCCCCACAACAACCAGGTGACCCCACTACAACAAAACAGGGAGACCCCACTACAACAACCAGGTAGACCCCCACTACAACAAACAGGTAACCCCCCTACAAACAACACAGGTAGACCCCCCCTACAACAAACAGGTAGACCCCCACACACAACAACACAGGTGACCCCCACTACAACAAAACACAGGTAGACCCCCACTACAACAACACAGGTAGACCCCCCACTACAACAACACAGGTAGACCCCCACTACAACAACAAGGTAGACCCCCACTACAACAACACAGGTAGACCCCCACTACAACAACACAGGTAACCCCCACTACAACAACACAGGAGACCCCCACCCACAACAACACAGGTAGACCTCCACTACAACAACACAGGTAACCCCCACTACAACAAAAACAGGAGACCCCCACTACAACAACACCCCGGTAGACCCCCACTACAACAAAAACAGGTTAGACCCCCACTACAAAAACACAGGGAGACCTCCACTACAACAACACAGGCAGACCCCCACTACAAAAAACACAGGAGACCCCCACTACAAACAACACAGGCAGACCTCCACTACAACAACACAGGCAGACCTCCACTACAACAACACAGGTAGACCCCCACTACAACAACACAGGCAGACCTCCACTACAACAACACAGGTAGACCCCCACTACAACAACACCCGGCAGACCTCCACTACAACAAAAACAGGCAGACCCCCACTACAACAACACAGGTAGACCCCCCCCCTACAACAAACAGGTAGACCCCCACTACAACAACACAGGTAGACCCCACTACAACAACACAGGTAGACCCCCACTACAACAACACAGGTAGACCCTCACTACAAAAACACAGGTAGACCCCCACTACAACAAACAAGGTAGACCCCCACTACAACAACACAGGTAGACCCCACTACAACAACACAGGTAGACCCCCACTACAAAACACAGGTAGACCCCCCCTACAACAACACAGGTAGACCCCCACTACAACAACACAGGGAGACCCCCCCTACAACAACACAGGTAGACCCCCACTACAACAACACAGGTAAAACCCCCACTACAACAACACAGGTAGACCCCACTACAACAAAACAGGTAGACCCCACTACAACAACAAGGCAGACCTCCACTACAACAACACAGGCCCGACCTCCACTACAACCAACACAGAGACCCCCACTACAACAACAAGGGAGACCTCCACTACAACAACACAGGAAGACCTCCACTACAACAACACAGGAGACCCCCACTACAACAACACAGGGAGACCTCCACTACAACCCCACAGGCAGACCCCCACTACAACAACACAGGTAGACCCCCACTACAACAACACAGGCGACCTCCACTACAACAACACAGGCAGACCTCCACTACAACAACACAGGTAGACCCCCCCTACAACAACACAGGCAGACCTCCACTACAACAACACAGGCAGGGAAACCCCCCCACAACAACACAGGCAGACCCACTACAAACACAAGGCAGACCCCCACTACAACAAACAGGTAGACCCCCACTACAACAACACAGTAGACCCCCACTACAACAACACAGGAGACCCCCACTAAAAACAACACAGGTAGACCCCCACTACAACAACACAGGCAGACCTCCACTACAACAACACAGGTAGACCCCCACTACAACAAACACAGGCAGACCTCCCCCTACAACAACACAGGCAGACCCCACTACAACAACACAGCAGACCTCCACTACAACAACACAGGTAGACCCCCACTACAAACAACACAGGCAGACCTCCACTACAACAAAAACAGGCAGACCCCCCAACCTAAAAAAACAACACAGGTAGACCCCCCCCTACAACAACACAGGTAGACCCCCACTACAACACACAGGTAGACCCCCACTACAACAACACAGGTAGACCCCCACTACAACAACACAGGTAACCCCCACTACAACAACACAGGTAGACCCCCACTACAACAACACAGGTAGACCCCCACTACAACAACACAGGTAGACCCCCACTACAACAACACAGGTAGACCCCCACTACAACAACACAGGTAGAACCCCCACTACAACAACACAGGTAGACCCCCACTACAAACAAAACAAGGTAGACCCCCACTACAACAACACAGGTAGACCCCCACTACAACAAACACAGGTAGACCCCCACTACAACAACACAGGTAGACCCCCACTACAACAACACAGGTAGACCCCCACAAAAACAACACAGGTAGACCCCCACTACAACAACACAGGTAGACCCCCACTACAACAACACAAAGGGAGACCCCCCTACAACAACACAGGTAGACCCCCACTACAACAACACAGGTAGACCCCCACTACAACAACACAGGCAGACCTCCACTACAACAACACAGGTAGACCCCCACTACAACAACACAGGTAGAACCCCCAACACAACAACACAGGTAGACCCCCACTACAACAACACAGGTAGACCCCCACTACAACAAACACAGGCAGACCTCCACTTACAAACAAACAGGCAGACCTCCACTACAACAACACAGGTAGACCCCCACTACAACAACACAGGCAGACCTCCACTACAACAACACAGGTAGACCCCCACTACAACAACACAGGTAGACCCCCACTACAACAACACAGGTAGACCCCCACTACAACAACACAGGTAGACCCCCACTACAACAACACAGTAGACCCCCACTACAACAAACAGGAACCCACTACAACAACACAGGTAACCCCAAATACAACAACACAGGAGCCCCATACCAACACAGGTAGACCCCCCTACAACAAACAAAAGAGAACCAACTCCCAAACATCAAATTTAACAAAATTAATTATTCCAGAGTCATGTCGCTGTTTCGCGAATATTAGTTTTCACCAAAATGGAAACTTACATCTCAGACATGATGATTCAATATTGTGGGAAGTTAGGTGCTGTGGGGGAGGGGGAAGTTACGTGTTGTGGGGAGGGGGTAAGTTACATGTTGTTGGGGGAAGGGGGAAAGTTTTCGTGTTTGTGGGGAGGGGGAAATTATTTAAAAAATTGGGGAGGGGAAGCTATAGTTTGTGAGGGAGGGAAAAAGTTACATGTTTTGGGGGAGGGGAAGTTACGTGTAGTGAAAAGGGAAAGTTGTGTGTTGTGGGGAGATTTGGGGAAATTACATATTGTGGGGGAGTGGCCAAAATTATGTGTTCTGGGGAGGGGGGAAGTTAGGTGTTTTGAGGAGGGGGATTTACGTGTTGTGGGGAGGGGAAATTACGTGTTGTGGAGAGAGGGAGTTACGTGTTGTGGGGGGGAGGAAGTTATGTGTTGTGGGGGAGGGGAAGTTACGTGTTCTGGGGAGGGGGAAGTTATATGTTGTTGGGGGGGGGGGAAGTTACATGTTGTGGGGAGGGGGAGTTATGTTTTTGTGGGGAGGGGAAGTTACGAGTTGTGGAGAGAGGGGAAATTACGTGTTGTGGGGGAGGGAGAAGCTCTGTGTTTGTGGGGAGGGGGAAGTTTCGTGTTTGGGGGAGGGGGAATTACGTGTTGTGGGAAGGGGGAAGTTATAGTTTGTTGGGAGGGGGGGAAGTTACATGTTGTGGGGAGGGGGAGTTTGTGTTGTGGGGAGGGGAAGTTACGAGTTGTGGAGAGGGGAAGTTACGGTTGGGGGAGGGAGAAGCTCTGTGTTGTGGGGGAGGGGGAAGTTACGTGTTGTGGGGGAGGGGAAGTTACGTGTTGTGGGAAGGGGGAAAATTTTTATGTTGTTGGGAGGGGGAAGTTACGTGTTGTGGAGGAGGGGGAAGGTACGTGTTGTGGGGAGGTGGGAGTTACGTGTTGTGGAGGAGGGGGAAGGTACGTGTTGTGGGGGGGGGAAGGTACTTTTTTTGGGGGAGGGGGAAGGTACATGTTGTGGGGGAGAGGGAAGGTACTTGTTGTTTTTGGGGGGGGAGTTTTCGGGGTTGTGGAGGAGGGCAGGTACGTGCTGTGGGGGGGGGGAAGGTAAAGTGTTGTAGGGGAGGGGGAAGGTACGTTTTTGTGGGGGAAGGGGAAGGTACGTGTTGTGGAGGAGGGGGGGGTACGTGTCGTAGGGGAGGGGGAAGGTACGTGTTGTGGGGGAAGGGGAAGGTACGGGGTTTGTAGGAGGGGGAAGGTACATTTTTGTGGGGAGGGGGAGTTACAAGTTATGGGAAGGGGAAAGTTACGTGTTTTTGGGAGGGGGAGTTACTGTTGTAGGGGGGGGAAGTTACGTGTTGTGGGGGGGGGGGAAGTTACGTGTTGTGGGGGAGGGGGAAGTTATGTGTTGTTAGGTGGGGCGGAAGTTACGTGTTGTGGGGGAGGGGAAGGTACGTGTTGTGGAGGAGGCGGAAAGGGACATGTTTTTGGGGGAGGGGGAAGGTACTTGTTGTGGGGTGGGAGTTACGTGTTGTGGGGAGGGAAATTAGTGTTGTGGAGAGAGGGAGTTACGGGTGTGGGAGGAGGAAGTTTGTGTTGTGGGGGAGGGGGAAGTTACGTGTTCTGGGGAGGGGGAAGTTTATTTGTTGGGGGGGGGGAAGTTACATGTTGTGGGGAGGGGGAGTTTTGTGTTGTGGGGAGGGAAGTTTACGAGTTGTGGAGAGAGGGGAAATTACGTGTTGTGGGGGAGGGAGAAAGCTCTGTGTTGTGGGGGAGGGGGAAGTTACGTGTTGTGGGGGAGGGGGAAGTTACGTGTTTGTGGGAAGGGGGAAGTTATATGTTGTTGTGGGGGGGGAAGTTACGTGTTGTGGAGGGGGGGGAGGTACGTGTTGTGGGGAGGTGGGAGTTACGTGTTGTGGAGGAGGGGGAAGGTCGGGTTTGTGGGGGAAGAAGGTACGTGTTGTGGGGGAGGGGGAAGGTACAGTTGTGGAGAGAGGGGGAACTTGTTGTTTTGGAGGGGGGGAGTTACGTGTTTGTGGAGGAGGGGCAGGTACGTGCTGTGGGGAGGGGGGAAAGGGAGTGTTTTAGGGGAGGGGAAGGTACGTGTTGTGGGGAAGGGGAAGGTACTGTTGTGGGGGAGGGGGGAAGGTACGTGTCGAGGGGAGGGGGAGGTAGTGTTGTGGGGGAAGGGGAAGGTACGTGTTGTGGAGGAGGGGAAGGTACAATGTTGTGGGGGGGGGAGTTACAAGTATGGGGAAGGGGAAAGTTACGTGTTGTTGGGAGGGGGAGTTTTCGTGTTTAGGGAGGGGAGTTACGTGTGTGGGGGAGGGGGAAGTTAGTGTGTTGGGGGAGGGGGAAGTTATGTGTTGTAGGGGATGCGAAGTTACGTGTTGTGGGGGGGGGGAAGGTACGTGTTGTGGAGGAGGCGGAAGGTACATTTTTGGGGGGGGGGAAGGTACTTGTTGTGGGGTGGGAGTAAAGTGTTGTGGGGGAGTGGGAAGGTACGTGTTGTGGGGGAGGGGAAGGTACATGTTGTGGGGAGGGGGAAGATACGTGTTGTGGGAGGGGGAAGGTAAGTGTTGTGGGGGAGGGGGAAGGTACTTGTTGTGGGGGGAGGGAGAAGGTACTTGTTGTGGGGGAGGGGTAGTTACGTGTTGTGGGGGAGTGGGAAGGTACGTGTTGTGGGGGAGGGGAAGGTACATGTTGTGGGGGAGGGGGATGGTACGTGTTGTGGGGGAGGGGGAAGGTACGTGTTGTGGGGTGGGGGAAGTTACTTGTTGTGGGGGAGGGAGAAGTTACTTGTTTTGGGGGAGGAGGAAGGTACGTGTTGTGAGGGAGGGGGAAATTACGTGTTGTGGGGAGGGGGAAGGTACGTGTTGTAGGGGAGGGGGAAGGTACGTGTTGTGGGGGAGGAGGAAGGTACGTGTTGTGGGGGAGGGGGAATTTACTTGTTGTGGGGAGAGCAGGAAGGTACGTGTTGTGGGGGAGGAGGAGGTACATGTTGTGGGGGAGGGGGAAACGTACGTTTTGTGGGGGGGGAAGGTACGTGTTGTGGGGGAGGGGAAGGTACGTGTTGTGGGGGGGGGAAGTTACGTGTTGTGGGGAGGGGGAAGTTACGTGTTGTGGGGGAGGGGGAAGTTACATGTTGTGGGGGAGGGGGAAGTTACGTGTTGTGGGGGAGGGGGAAGTTACGTGTTGTGGGGAGGGGGAAGGTACGTGTTGTGGGGAGGGGGAAGTTACATGTTGTGGGGGGGGGGAAGTTTCACGTTGTGGGGGAGGGGGAAGTTACGTGCTGTGGGGGAGGGGGAAGGTACGTGTTGTGTTAACATCAACGTTAAAATCCTGCTCTTTACGACAACTTAACTTACTTTTAAAGTTAGGTTAAAGTTGATAAAATTTACAATAAACACAAACTTGGAGAGAAATATAAAGAAACACAAACACAAACAAACGAGCATCGCAAGTCTGCAGGTCGTGAAAACAAGAGAGATCCTCTTTAACGGGGTTGGCACTCACTATCACCGCCGTTCTCTTATCAGGTGGCACTGTACAGGCAGCAAGACAGTGCCATGGTCGGTACGTCACTGTACATGCAGCAAGACAGTGCCATGGTGGGTACGGCAGTGTAGCGAGCGTCCGTGCCACTGCCTGGTGTAGCGAGTGTCCGTGTCACTGCCTGGTGTAGCGAGCGTCCGTGCCACTGCCTAGTGCAGCGAGCGTCCGTGCCACTGCCTAGTGCAGCGAGCGTCCGTGCCACTGCCTGGTGTAGCGAGCATCCGTGCCACTGCCTGGTGTAGCGAGCGTCCGTGCCACTGCCTGGTGTAGCGAGCATCCGTGCCACTGCCTGGTGTAGCGAGCGTCCGTGCCACTGCCTGGTGTAGCGAGCGTCCGTGTCACTGCCTGGCGTAGCGAGTGTCCGTGTCACTGCCTGTACATAATCGATCATGTACAGCACTTTGGTGTCTCTATCGGCGAAACATTTCACCCGCACAGCCAGCTCCTGCAACATAATCCGGTCGAAAAGTTCTTCTGTCATCTCCAGTGGTCACCTATACACGACCTAACTTAGGAGACCACTATGTGAGCGGAACGTACCACATTTGCCTAGTTATTTTTTGCATTGAGTTGTAACTAGAGAGTCATATCCGGTGAGAATAAGCTTAGGCAGGGCTTTGCAGATTAGAAGCAGCAGGTGTAAGATAATTTACATTTTAACCTTTCCTCGACAGAGGACTGAAGCCAGTCCCAAAGGTTTTAATACTGGGCTCCAGTGCTTGGGCTCGGAGAGACTCTCTCTCCTAGTTCAATATATCTTGACGACTCTGCTCGCATCCCGGACTGGATTACGGTGGCATTTCGACAGCCGGCCAGCTGGCCTGACACCACACGTACAGATACACTGTCTGGCATGACAGGTGGCGTGCACTCTCTCGGCCGACTGTGTTCTCAGTGTGAGGGAGTTGCCAGGAAGGAGTGAGGAAGAAGCAAGGAAGGAGCAAGGAAGAAACAAGGAAGGAACAAGGAAGGAACAAGGAAGAAACAAGGAAGGAGCAAGGAAGGAACAAGGAAGGAGCAAGGAAGGAGCAAGGAAGAAGCAAGGAAGGAGCAAGGAAGGAGCAAGGAAAAAACAAGGAAGGAGCAAGGAAGAAACAAGGAAGGAGCAAGGAAGGAGCAAGGAAAAACAAGGAAGGAGCAAGGAAGAAACAAGGAAGGAGCAAGGAAGGAGCAAGGAAAGAGCAAGGAAGAAACAAGAAAGGAGCAAGGAAAAAACAAGGAAGGAGCAAGAAAGGAGCAAGGAAGGAACAAGGAAGAAGCAAGGAAGTAACAAGGAAGGAACAAGGAAGAAGCACGGAAGAAACAAGGAAGAAACAAGGAAGGAGCAAGGAAGGAACAAGGAAGGAGCAAGGAAGGAGCAAGGAAGAAGCAAGGAAGGAGCAAGGAATGAGCAAGGAAAAAAACAAGGAAGGAGCAAGGAAGAAACAAGGAAGGAGCAAGGAAGGAGCAAGGAAAAACAAGGAAGGAGCAAGGAAGAAACAAGGAAGGAGCAAGGAAGGAGCAAGGAAGGAGCAAGGAAGAAACAAGAAAGGAGGAAGGAAAAAACAAGGAAGGAGCAAGAAAGGAGCAAGGAAGGAACAAGGAAGAAGCAAGGAAGTAACAAGGAATGAACAAGGAAGAAGCACGGAAGAAACAAGGAAGAAACAAGGAAGGAACAAGGAAGGAGCAAGGAATGAGCAAGGAAGGAGCAAGGAAGGAACAAGGAAGAAACAAGGAAGGAACAAGGAAGGAACAAGGAAGGAACAAGGATGGAGCAAGGAAGGAGCAAGGAAGGAACAAGGAAGGAACAAGGAAGGAACAAGGAAGGAACAAGGAAGGAACAAGAAGGAACAAGGAAGAAACAAGGAAGGAACAAGGAAGGAACAAGGAAGGAGCAAGGAAGGAGCAAGGAAGGAACAAGGAAGGAACAAGGAAGGAACAAGGAAGGAACAAGGAAGGAACAAGGAAGGAACAAGGAAGGAACAAGGAAGAAAACAAGGAAGGAACAAGGAAGGAACAAGGAAGGAACGAGGAAGGAACAAGGAAGGAGCAAGGAAGGAACAAGGAAGAAAAAGGAAGAAAAAGGAAGGAACAAGGAAGGGGCAAGGAAGGAACAAGGAAGGAGCAAGGAAGGAACAAGGAAGGAGCAAGGAAGGAACAAGGAAGGAACAAGGAAGGAACAAGGAAGGAACAAGGAAGAAACAAGGAAGGAACAAGGGAGGAACAAGGAAGGAACAAGGAAGAAAAAGGAAGAAAAAGGAAGGAACAAGGAAGGGGCAAGGAAGGAACAAGGAAGGAGCAAGGAAGGAACAAGGAAGGAGCAAGGAAGAAACAAGGAAGGAACAAGGGAGGAACAAGGAAGGAACAAGGAAGGAACAAGGGAGGAACAAGGAAGGAACAAGGAAGAAACAAGGAAGGAACAAGGGAGGAACAAGGAAGGAACAAGGAAGAAAAAGGAAGAAAAAGGAAGGAACAAGGAAGGAGCAAGGAAGAAACAAGGAAGGAACAAGGGAGGAACAAGGAAGAAACAAGGAAGGAACAAGGGAGGAACAAGGAAGGAACAAGGAAGGAACAGGAAGGAACAAGGAAGGAACAAGGAAGGAACAAGGAAGGAACAAGGAAGGAACAAGGAAGGAACAAGGAAGGAACAAGGAAGGAACAAGGAAGGAACAAGGAAGGAACAAGGAAGGAACAAGGAAGAAACAAGGAAGGAACAAGGAGGAACAAGGAAGGAACAAGGAAGGAACAAGGAAGGAACAAGGAAGGAACAAGGAAGGAACAAGGAAGGAACAAGGAAGGAACAAGGAAGGAACAAGGAAGGAACAAGGAAGGAACAAGGAAGGAACAAGGAAGGAACAAGGAGGAACAAGGAAGGAACAAGGAAGGAACAAGGAAGATACAGGAAGGAACAAGGAAGGAACAAGGAAGGAACAAGGAAGGAACAAGGAAGGAATAAGGAAGGAACAAGGAAGGAACAAGAAAGTTTAAATTTCCTTCGGATTTAAACTCACGAACTTTTTTTTTGCAATCTGTAACAATTATTTTCTTGTCTGAAGACGAACTAATGAGACATTATGTTTCGTTCCCCAGGAACTTGATCAAGCCAATACCTATTTTCCTTCGTAAAGTTCCAGGTAAGCGAAACGTTGCCGTAATTATTATTATTGCAGTAATTATTTTGTAATAATTACCAATAATCGCAAAATTTTTTTCTAGGTTAAGCTTCTAGTTAATGTAATTACGGCGGTAAATTAAATTTTAACATGAATATTTAGAATTGTTGTCATGGTGTATATTGATAATTACCTCACTGTAATTATGTCTGAGTTTGAAGGTGTCGAGCTCCAGTTACTGGGCCCATATTTTAAATGTCTGTTGGATGACATGAAGGGTGAATCTTCCTCTGTGTGTGTGCGTGTGTGTGTGTGTGTGTGTGTGTTGTGTGTGTGTGTGTGTGTGTGTGTGTGTGTGTACTCACCTAATTGTACTCACCTAATCGTGGTTGCAGGGGTCGAGACTCAGCTCCTGGCCCCGCCTCTTCACTGATCGCTACTGGATCCTCTCTCTCTCTGCTTCCTGAGCTTTGTGTCTCTTATTTAGAATTACAGGGGTCGTATCTCAGCTTCATACCTGGTTCACTTCTCCTAGCCTGATGGGCCCTGTCATACCTACCCCTAAAGCTGTGTATGAAATAACCCTCCTCTATTTCAACCACGTTATTTCACTTGTGTGTGTGATTCAAAGATCACAAGTTCGAGGTCCAGAGAAACATTTTGAATTTTTCTATCACATATCACAACACTCGTTGAAGCTTTTCCTAACATGTTAACGTGTTCATGTCTGGACATCACACAGCTGCTGTATATTCCAATTTTGGTCTATCCATAGATATGAATGTTCTTATATATTCCCCAGAGAGTTACATGAGTTTCTCACAATTTCGTTTCAGTGATCTCCAAGTAACAATTTCTTTTTCGTTCCTCGTGGATCACTCTTCGTCTCTAATGGTTAGGTTAGGTAAGGTTCGTCAGGAAACAGGACAAATGTTTCCTGACGCGGGTCTTAGTCAGATGATGACCCGCCTTTGGAGCTTTTGGTCATCTGACCGAGGCCTTCCGCTGGCTTACCGGTCCACCCCTTTAAAAATTATGGTCATTTATAACCAGTCTGTTCGTCTCTAATACTTCCAATATTTTAACACATTCACCATCGTCCATCTTTCACTCCTTTTACTGAATATAACCAAGTAATTCTGCAGTCATTTAGTAACTTTTGGTTTCCTGCTCCTTCTGGCAGTCCAAACATATAAATTAATTTTTTTTATTGCCTCAAGCACTGAGCCTTGTGGTACCCCACTGGTCACGTTTTCCCAAGAGGCTATTTTTATTCTTATTGATGTTTACATTTTCCTCTAAAAAAAATTTCTCATCCGCTGCAGTAATTTGCTTTTTATTACTCTTGCGTTTATTGCTTTAAATTTAGTTTATTAAGAGGAAAGTTTACCTAAGTTATTTATTTAGGATTATCAAGTTCTTGTCATATAACTTTTCATTTAAAATCGGTCCTCTTGTTCAGCCCCCTTTAGTCTCTTCAGGTAGGTCAGTCCTCTCAGCTCAGGGGGTATTCTAGACGTAAATATTTATACAAATGTAAATGAAGAGGTACGAACACGATACGGCGGAATAATGTACTTATAAACACGTACGTAAGTACAGGCGCTCAAGGCCAGTGCTATGCTGCGCGTCAGGTAAAAGTGAGAACTGGTGGTTAATTATTATTATTAAGCATTGTCAAATAATGCTTAACGTTTTCGCCGCCTGGGTCACAGAACCCAGTTAAGTTTTTCGTAATTTTGAATGGAGAACCCAGCAAGGTTCATGTTTCTGTAGCCTAGATCACAGAACCCAGCAAGGTTCATGTTTCTGGAGCCTAGATCACAGAACCCAGCAAGGTTCATGTTTCTGTAGCCTAGATCACAGAACCCAGCAAGGTTCATGTTTCTGTAGCCTAGATCACAGAACCTAACAAGGTTCATGTTTCTGTAGCCTAGATCACAGAACCCAGCAAGGTTCATGTTTCTGTAGCCTAGATCACAGAACCTAGCAAGGTTCATGTTTCTGTAGCCTAGATCACAGAACCCAGCAAGGTTCATGTTTCTGTAGCCTAGATCACAGAACCCAGCAAGGTTCATGTTTCTGTAGCCTAGATCACAGAACCCAGCAAGGTTCATGTTTCTGTAGCCTGGATCACAGAACCCAGCAAGGTTCATGTTTCTGTAGCCTAGATCACAGAACCCAGCAAGGTTCATGTTTCTGTAGCCTGGATCACAGAACCAGCAAGGTTCATGTTTCTGTAGCCTAGATCACAGAACCCAGCAAGGTTCATGTTTCTGTAGCCTAGATCACAGAACCCAGCAAGGTTCATGTTTCTGGAGCCTAGATCACAGAACCTAGCGAGGTTCATGTTTCTGTAGCCTAGATCACAGAACCCAGCAAGGTTCATGTTTCTGTAGCCTAGATCACAGAACCTAGCAAGGTTTCATGTTTTCTGTAGCCTGGATCACAGAACCCAGCAAGGTTCATGTTTCTGTAGCCTAGATCACAGAACCTAGCAAGGTTCATGTTTCTGTAGCCTAGATCACAGAACCCAGCAAGGTTCATGTTTCTGTAGCCTAGATCACAGAAAACCCAGCAAGGTTCTGTTTCTGGAGCCTAGATCACAGAACCTAGCAAGGTTCATGTTTCTGTAGCCTGGATCACAGAACCCAGCAAGGTTCATGTTTCTGTAGCCTAGATCACAGAACCCAGCAAGGTTCATGTTTCTGTAGCCTAGATCACAGAACCAGCAAGGTTCCCTGTTTCTGTAGCCTAGATCACAGAACCTAACAAGGTTCATGTTTCTGTAGCCTTGATCACAGAACCCAGCAAGGTTCATGTTTCTGTAGCCTGGATCAAGAACCCAGCAAGGTTCATGTTTTCTGTAGCCTAGATCACAGAACCTAGCAAGGTTTCATGTTTCTGTAGCTAGATCACAGAACCAGCAAGGTTCATGTTTCTGTAGCCTGGATCACAGAACCCAGCAAGGTTTCATGTTTCTGTAGCCTAGATCACAGAACCAGCAAGGTTCATGTTTCTGTAGCTAGATCACAGACCCACAAGGTTCATGTTTTCTGTAGCCTAGATCACAGAACCCAGCAAGGTTCATGTTTCTGTAGCTAGATCACAGACCCGCAAGGTTCATGTTTCTGTAGCCTAGATCACAGAACCCAGCAAGGTTCATGTTTCTGTAGCCTAGATCACAGAACCCAGCAAGGTTCATGTTTCTGTAGCCTAGATCACAGAACCTAGCAAGGTTCATGTTTCTGGAGCCTAGATCACAGAACCTAGCAAGGTTCATGTTTCTGTAGCCTAGATCACAGAACCTAGCAAGGTTCATGTTTCTGTAGCCTAGATCACAGAACCTAGCAAGGTTCATGTTTCTGGAGCCTAGATCACAGAACCTAGCAAGGTTCATGTTTCTGTAGCCTAGATCACAGAACCTAGCAAGGTTCATGTTTCTGTAGCCTAGATCACAGAACCTAGCAAGGTTCATGTTTCTGTAGCCTGGATCACAGAACCCAGCAAGGTTCATGTTTCTGTAGCCTGGATCACAGAACCTAGCAAGGTTCATGTTTCTGTAGCCTAGATCACAGAACCCAGCAAGGTTCATGTTTCTGTAGCCTAGATCACAGAACCTAGCAAGGTTCATGTTTCTGTAGCCTAGATCACAGAACCCAGCAAGGTTCATGTTTCTGTAGCCTGCCTACCTGCCTGGAGGGTCTTCCGGGGATCAACGCCCCCGGGGCCCGGTCCATGACCAGGCCTCCCGGTGGATCAGGGCTTGATCAACGAGGCTGTTACTGCTGGCCGCACGTAGTCAAACGTACGAACCACAGCCCGGCTGATCCGGTACTGACTTTAAGTATCTGTCCAGCTCCCTCATGAAAACAACCAGGGGTCTATTGGCAATTCCCCTTATGGCTGGTGGGAGGCCCTGGACACTTATTGTGTTTTCGTTTAGTGTACTGATGGCGCCCCTACTTGTCATTGGGTGTATGTTGTATCGTCTTGCCAAGTCTTTTGCTTTCGTAGGGAGTAATATCTGTGTGCAAATTAAGGACCAGTGCCTCTAGGATTTTCCAGGTATAGATTATGATGTATCTCTCTCTCCTTTGTTCCAGTGAGTACAAGCCAAGTGCTTCCAAGCGTTCCTAGTAGTTAAGGTGTTTGATGGAACTTGTATGTGCAGTAAAGGTTCCCTGTACATTCTCTATATCTGCAATTTCACCTGCCTTGGATAGGGATGTCAATGTACAGCAATATTCCAGCCTAGAGAGAATAAGTTATTTAAAAAGGATCATCACTGGCATGGCATTTCTTGTCTTGAATGTTCTCATTATCCATCCTATCATTTCCGTCGCAGATGTGATAGTGGCATTGCTGTGATCCTTGAAGGTGAGATCTGGATCACAGAACCCAGCAAGATTATTGTTTCCGTAGCCTAGATCACAGAACCCAGTAATCTTCACGTTGTCGTAATACTGAATGCCACACCGCACAATTTCTCTGCCGGCCGGCAAGGTTATGCTATTACTGTTATTTCCCTTTCTCTCCGACTCCCGTGGTCTGTGTCGCAATTCTTGCGAGATATCGTAAGCAGCCTAGGTGGTACTTTTGATGTCTGAGAACAGCATAGTTGTTAGTGGTGTCAGAAGCTGATACAAGAGTTGGAAATATGTCTTGTTGTTGAGGCTTAGGCTTAGAGAAAAATATACATATTATATTTGACTATGCCTCTTCTTGGCAAATCAAAAACAGAAAAAAACAGCGGCAGTGACATTAGCTATTACTTCTAATTTTGTACCAGCTGCTACTATTACCACCACTATTATTTTTTTCTATTACAGGTATCACCACTACTGTTACGGTTACCACTACGGCAGTTACCACCGGCAGTAAATTACTGTGATAAAATAAAAAATTGGAAATTATTTCTATGCCGGTTCATTAACTAGCCTTCCTGGTAGCAGTACAAATCTACGAGTCAGAACTAATATTATCACGAGTGGGTTTGGCGGGGGTGGTAGGGGAAGGTGTGCAGGGAAGGCAGGGTGTTCTGGCAGCACGCTCCTCCACACTCGCCCTTGAAGTAATGAATCACAAGTTAGTGTGTCAGGTTGAAAGATTATTGACTGTACGAGGCTCATTAAACCCGCAGTTCACTTACACACACAAATCAGGAATTCTTTGGTTCCCAAAATAAGGATTAAATTAAACTCTTAGTGAATGCTGAGTAATAACTCACAAGGAGACAGTGTATATACCCGAGGGAGATATACACCTCTCAATGTTTATGTCATGTTTTTAAAAAGACAGAGACGGTTAAACAAAACCAGTTCTCCCCCCCCCCAAAAAAAAAAAAAGTTCTTTAACAAATTATTAAATAATTTGTTAAATAATTGGTTAATAGAATATTGTGAATTAACATAGAACACATTTTTTAACCAAGACTAACTTAGCAGTTATGACGCATTCTTTACGAGAGCTGTAACTCAGTGTAATAGATCGTCTGTATTATTATTATTATAATCAAGGGGGAAGCGCTAAACCCGGAGGATATTTGTCCATGGAATCAGTTTGTACGAGTTCTGGAAATACGAAGGATGAAGACCTTTCCAGCCTTAGTCACGTCACTTGCTGATGTTGGTGGATTACTGGTAACAGAAAGTATTTCACATACGTCTTGGCTAGGCTGCACGGCTCGAAGGACTTTTATTCTCTTGGTGACGTTGTGTTACGACCAGTGACTTAATGAAGGATGAGACGAGGATACTGGTACAGGTCTCAGAGATTTACTTGCAGTTTGCTAATATCATAAATCTTGTTGAGACTAATCTTTACCCACTTTCAAGGAGATTACTGTTGTGAAGATTACTGTTGTGAAGATTACTGTTGTGAAGATTACTGTTGTGAAGATTACTGTTGTGTACAAGTAACTAGGTAATTAAATAAGTAATACGTATTTATTGAGGTTTCATATATAATTTGAAATATTTACGATGGTTTTTCAATAGCGAATTATGTAGAAAAAATACCACATTGAGAATAGGAAATAAAACTTGAGCGCTTTCAAGTGCTTACATGAGGTTATATTTCCCATTTTCACTGTATATTTCTCATTTTCACTGTATATTTCCCATTTTCATTGTATATCTCACGTTTTCACTGTATATTTCCCATTTTCATTGTATATCTCACGTTTTCACTGTATATTTCCCATTTTCTTTGTATATTTCACGTTTTCACTGTATATTTCCTATTTTCTTTGTATATTTCACGTTTTAATTGTATATTTCCCATTTCAACTGTGGGATTTTTACACATTTGCAATCACGCGTTTTACTGTGATTTCTTCCATGTTGAATTTATTTTAGGATTATAACCCGATAGAGTGAAACGCTCTAATTGCCGTCTCATCTATAGTAATTAAATAAATTTTACATTTGCGTTGGCATAAGTAGATGCCGTCTTGTGTTTTACTCTTAGTGATATTAATAAAAGTCTATTAAGGCACAAATGAGCAGAGCAGATCAATATACCAGTTAAAAATATTTTTGACAATATTATTGTTATCAATACTTTGTACTAATAACATATTGTTTTATAATATTTACTCAATTATACTTGAGCTAAAGGAACAACAGTGCTGGGGAAGGAACTATAGTGCTGGGGAAGGAACAATAGTGCTGGGGAAGGAACAATAGTGCTGGGGAAGGAACTATAGTGCTGGGGAAGGAACTATAGTGCTGGGGAAGGAACAATAGTGCTGGGGAAGGAACAATAGTGCTGGGGAAGGAACTATAGTGCTGGGGAAGGAACTATAGTGCTGGGGAAGGAACTATAGTGCTGGGGAAGGAACAATAGTGCTGGGGAAGGAACTATAGTGCTGGGGAAGGAACAATAGTGCTGGGGAAGGAACAATAGTGCTGGGGAAGGAACTATAGTGCTGGGGAAGGAACAATAGTGCTGGGGAAGGAACAATAGTGCTGGGGAAGGAACTATAGTGCTGGGGAAGGAACTATAGTGCTGGGGAAGGAACTATAGTGCTGGGGAAGGAACAATAGTGCTGGGGAAGGAACTATAGTGCTGGGGAAGGAACTATAGTGCTGGGGAAGGAACAATAGTGCTGGGGAAGGAACAATAGTGCTGGGGAAGGAACTATAGTACTGGGGAAGGAACTATAGTGCTGGGGAAGGAACAATAGTGCTGGGGAAGGAACAATAGTGCTGGGGAAGGAACAACAGTGCTGGGGAAGGAACAATAGTGCTGGGGAAGGAACAATAGTGCTGGGGAAGGAACTATAGTGCTGGGGAAGGAACTATAGTGCTGGGGAAGGAACAATAGTGCTGGGGAAGGAACAACAGTGCTGGGGAAGGAACAATAGTGCTGGGGAAGGAACAATAGTGCTGGGGAAGGAACTATAGTGCTGGGGAAGGAACTATAGTGCTGGGGAAGGAACAATAGTGCTGGGGAAGGAACAATAGTGCTGGGGAAGGAACAACAGTGCTGGGGAAGGAACAACAGTGCTGGGGAAGGAACAATAGTGCTGGGGAAGGAACTATAGTGCTGGGGAAGGAACTATAGTGCTGGGGAAGGAACAATAGTGCTGGGGAAGGAACAATAGTGCTGGGGAAGGAACAACAGTGCTGGGGAAGGAACAATAGTGCTGGGGAAGGAGCAATAGTGCTGGGGAAGGAACAATAGTGCTGGGGAAGGAACAATAGTGCTGGGGAAGGAGCAATAGTGCTGGGGAAGGAACAATAGTGCTGGGGAAGGAACAGTAGTGCTGGGGAAGGAACAATAGTGCTGGGGAAGGAACAATAGTGCTGGGGAAGGAATAATAGTGCTGGGGAAAGAACAACAGTGCTGGGGAAGGAACAACAGTGCTGGGGAGGAAACAATAGTGCTGGGGAAGGAACAACAGTGCTGGGGAAAGAACAACAGTGCTGGGGAAGGAACAATAGTGCTGGGGAAAGAACAACAGTGCTGGGGAAGGAACAACAGTGCTGGGGAAGGAACAATAGTGCTGGGGAAAGAACAACAGTGCTGGGGAAAGAACAGCAGTGCTGGGGAAGGAACAACAGTGCTGGGGAAGGAACAATAGTGCTGGGGAATGAGCAATAGTGCTGTGGAAGGAACAATATTGCTGGGGAAGGAACAATAGTGCTGGGGAAAGAACAATAGTGCTGGGGAAGGAACAATAGTGCTGGGGAAAGAACAATAGTGCTGGGGAAGGAACAATAGTGCTGGGGAAAGAACAACAGTGCTGGGGAAGGAACAACAGTTCTGGGGAAGGAACAATAGTGCTGGGGAAAGAACAACAATCCTACGGAAAGAACAGAAAAAGTGGAGAGGGAGTGACACTCCCCGGTACCTCCCCATGTGACACTTTCCAGCACCTCCCCGTGTGACACTCTCAGTACCTCCCCGTGTGACACTCTCAGTACCTCCCCGTGTGACATTCTCAGTACCTCCCCGTGTGACACTCCCCAGTACCTCCCCATGTGACACTCTCCAGTACCTCCCCGTGTGACACTCCCCAGTACCTCCCCATGTGACACTCCCCAGTACCTCCCCGTGTGACACTCCCCAGTACCTCCCCGTGTGACACTTCCCAGTACCTCCCCGTGTGACACTCCCCAGTACCTCCCCATGTGACACTCTCAGTACCTCCCCATGTGACACTCCCCAGTACCTCCCCGTTTGACACTCCCCAGTACCTCCCCGTGTGACACTTCCCAGTACCTCCCCTTGTGACACTTCCCAGTACCTCCGCGTGTGACACTCCCCAGTACCTCCCCATGTGACAATCTCAGTACCTCCCCATGTGACACTTCCCAGTACCTCCCCGTGTGACACTCCCCAGTACCTCCCCGTGTGACACTCTCAGTACCTCCCCGTGTGACACTCTCAGTACCTCCCCGTGTGACTCAGTACCTCCCCGTGTGACACTCTCAGTACCTCCCCGTGTGACACTCCCCAGTACCTCCCCGTGTGACACTCCCCAGTACCTCCCCATGTGACACTCCCCAGTACCTCCCCGTGTGACACTCCCCAGTACCTCCCCGTGTGATACTCCCCAGTACCTCCCCGTGTGACACTCCCCAGTACCTCCCGTGTGACACTCCCCAGTACCTCCCCGTGTGACACTCCCCAGTACCTCCCCGTGTGACACTCCCCAGTACCTCCCCGTGTGACACTCCCCAGTACCTCCCCGTGTGACACTCCCCAGTACCTCCCCGTGTGACACTCCCCAGTACCTCCCCGTGTGACACTCCCCAGTACCTCCCCATGTGACACTCTCAGTACCTCCCCATGTGACACTCCCCAGTACCTCCCCGTGTGACACTCCCCAGTACCTTCCCGTGTGACACTCCCCAGTACCTCCCCCTGTGACACTCCCCAGTACCTCCCCGTGCGACACTCCCCAGTACCTCCCCGTGTGACACTCCCCAGTACCTCCCCGTGTGACACTCCCCAGTACCTCCCCGTGTGACACTCCCCAGTACCTCCCCGTGTGACACTCCCCAGTACCTCCCCATGTGACACTTCCCAGTACCTCCCCATGTAACACTCCCCAGTACCTCCCCGTGTGACACTCCCCAGTACCTCCCCGTGTGACACTTCCCAGTACCTCCCCGTGTGACACTTCCCAGTACCTCCCCGTGTGACACTTCCCAGTACCTCCCCGTGTGACACTTCCCAGTACCTCCCCGTGTGACACTTCCCAGTACCTCCCCGTGTGACACTCCCCAGTACCTCCCCATGTGACACTCTCAGTTCCTCCCCATGTGACACTTCCCAGTACCTCCCCGTGTGACACTCCCCAGTACCTCCCCGTGTGACTCAGTACCTCCCCGTGTGACACTCTCAGTACCTCCCCGTGTGACATTCCCCAGTACCTCCCCGTGTGACTCAGTACCTCCCCGTGTGACACTCTCAGTACCTCCCCGTGTGACACTCTCAGTACCTCCCCGTGTGACTCAGTACCTCCCCGTGTGACACTCTCAATACCTCCCCGTGTGACACTCCCCAGTACCTCCCCGTGTGACACTCCCCAGTACCTCCCCGTGTGACACTCCCCTGTACCTCCCCATGTGACACTCCCCAGTACCTCCCCGTGTGACACTCCCCAGTACCTCCCGTGTGACACTCCCCCGTACCTCCCCGTGTGACACTCCCCCGTACCTCCCCGTGTGACACTCCCCAGTACCTCCCCGTGTGACACTCCCCAGTACCTCCCCATGTGACACTCCCAGTACCTCCCCGTGTGACACTCCCCAGTACCTCCCCGTGTGACACTCCCAGTACCTCCCCGTGTGACACTCCCCAGTACCTCCCCGTGTGACACTTCCCAGTACCTCCCGTGTGACACTCCCAGTACCTCCCCGTGTGACACTCCCCAGTACCTCCCCGTGTGACACTCCCCAGTACCTCCCCGTGTGACACTCCCCAGTACCTCCCCGTGTGACACTCCCCAGTACCTCCCCATGTGACACTCCCCAGTACCTCCCCGTGTGACACTTCCCAGTACCTCCCCGTGTGACACTTCCCAGTACCTCCCCGTGTGACACTCCCCAGTACCTCCCCGTGTGACACTTCCCAGTACCTCCCCGTGTGACACTTCCCAGTACCTCCCCGTGTGACACTCCCCAGTACCTCCCCGTGTGACACTCCCCAGTACTTCCCCGTGTGACACTCCCCAGTACCTCCCCGTGTGACACTCCCCAGTACCTCCCCGTGTGACACTTCCCAGTACCTCCCCGTGTGACACTTCCCAGTACCTCCCCGTGTGACACTCCCCAGTACCTCCCCATGTGACACTTCCCAGTACTTCCCCAGGATTACGATCATCTTTCTCGACAGGAATGCCATAGAATGATAGTCCTGTCAATCAGGTGTTTAAGCCGTAACACAGCTTGTCTCTGTCGTTTAAGAATTCTTCAATATCGCTTTGTTTACGACACACTACAAGTCTAATGTCACACACTTGACCGGCAATATGGTGGACGCCGCTTATTCCTGTCATGTCACATGCTAACTCTCTGCATACGATCAAGATGGGAAACACAGACTTAAGATGTAAACAAGATGGCGGCGGCAGGTGGCAGGCAGATGGCGGCGGCAGGTGGCAGGCAGATGGCGGCGGCAGGTGGCAGGCAGATGGCGGCGGCAGGTGGCAGGCAGATGGCGGCGGCAGGTTTATATATACTTCCTCTGAGCTGTTGTTCCCTTCTTCCCGTCCTTTCTCCCTCCCTCCCTCCCTCCCTCCCTCCCTCCCTCCCTCCCTCCCTCCCTTCCCAGCCAGTTCAAAACACAGAATCACAGGTAACATTCTTTGTTTGCCTTTGAAGTGTAAATATAGTCATTCCCAGCTGGTGTGTGTGTGTGTGTGTGTGTGTGTGTGTGTGTGTGTGTGTGTGTGTGTGTGTGAGTGTGTGTGTGTGTGTGTGTGTGTGTGTGTGTGTGTGTGAGTGTGTGTGTGTGTGTGTGTGTGTGTGTGTGTGAGTGTGAGTGTGTGTGTGTGTGTGTGTGTGTGTGTGTGTGTGTGTGTGTACTCACCTAACTGTACTCACCTAATTGTGGTTGCAGGGATCGATTCAAAGCTTCTAACCCCGCCTCTTCACTGGTCGCTACTAGGTCCTCTCTCTCCCTGCTCCATGAGCTTTATCACACCTCTTCTTAAAGCTATGTATGGATCCTACCTCCACTACATCACTTTCTAAGATTGCTCCATTCCGGACAAACTCTGTCACTAAAGAAGTACTTCCTATGTGGCATAAAAAGAGTATGTTACAATTTATTCGGCGTATGTCACACTCCCATATAGGCTGCCTCCCAACCAGAGAACCGGGTGCTAAGGGTTTAATGATCAATAGGGTACCCGTCGTTAAATCAGTACCTTGGTCCATTGACCAATCACAGGCAAGCCCATCAAAGCTGAAGCAACGTGGTTCACTTAGCGGTAAGCATCGGCAGACTTGCCTACCTGCTGGTTGAGTACGGTGTACCCTCTCTGGCTTCTGCTTTGCCATCTGTCACCGTGGTGTACACTTATTATTCTAACCGAACATATTGAACTTAGTGTACATATCTATACATAGTGGGTGAAGGCAAAATATACAATATAGTCTACTGCCATTCATTACCTGTGTTCGTAATACGCTAACATCTCTGTCACTCATCTGAGTTTTCAACTTCCAGTTGTGACCCGTTGTTGCTGTGTCACATCTCTGAGACATTCTGTCCCCCATCTACTGTGTGTATGTGTGTGTTAGCTGCAGTAGAGCATTACCTCTAGTAGGCAAAGACAGGTACTGGTTGCTATTTAGAGAGAACGATCATAGTTACTCTGTTATGTTGTATGTGAATGTTGTGACAGTAGCTACACTGTGGTGTGATGGCCACAGGTGTTGTATACTGTAGTGATGATAATTTTGAGTGCTATAATGTTTAACACAGAAGATAATATCAACTTCTGCCGTAGAACTGCGTATTAAAAATGGAGAAAGGTGTTGTATTGCAGGGGTCTACTGTATTTTTCGCACTGTATTCTTGAAGGGCTTATATGAATGCATCGGATTGTCTTAAGTATAGTTTCATACTGAGGAATTAGAACCCATTTTCTCTGCTTGTTTTCTAGACTGTTAGACCAGCGTCTGCCTCACAATCTTGTGAGATAGATGGATGTCTTCCTCTCGATATTTTACAGATGTCTTCGTACAGTTGTTTTATTTTTAATACGCACGTTCCTTGCAACATAAACATAAGCCCAAACAACTTTATGTTAAAAAGTGTTTTCGGGGCGGCTTTATTCGGTGGGATTTTCAGTTTTTCGCTGAAAGACAAATCTGATGTTAATTTCTAAAATCCCGTATCGAGGATTTATCTGAAAATTTTGGAGATTTTCGTTTTGGTAACATTTTTTTTCTGAGTGCAGGATCGTCAAGGTGCTGAGTGCAGGATAGTCAAGGTGCTGAGTGCAGGATAGTCAAGGTGCTGAGTGCAGGATAGTCAAGGTGCTGAGTGCAGGATAGTCAAGGTGCTGAGTGCAGGATAGTCAAGGTGCTGAGTGCAGGATAGTCAAGGTGCTGAGTGCAGGATAGTCAAGGTGCTGAGTGCAGGATAGTCAAGGTGCTGAGTGCAGGATAGTCAAGGTGCTGAGTGCAGGATAGTCAAGGTGCTGAGTGCAGGACAGTCAAGGTGCTGAGTGCAGGATAGTCAAGGTGCTGAGTGCAGGATAGTCAAGGTGCTGAGTGCAGGACAGTCAAGGTGCTGAGTGCAGGATAGTCAAGGTGCTGAGTGCAGGATAGTCAAGGTGCTGAGTGCAGGACAGTCAAGGTGCTGAGTGCAGGATAGTCAAGGTGCTGAGTGCAGGATGGTCAAGGTGTTGAGTGCAGGATAGTAAGATGCTGAGTGCAGGATGGTCAAGGTGTTGAGTGCAGGATAGTGAAGGTGCTGAGTGCAGGATTGTCAAGGTGTTGAGTGTAGGATAGTGAAGGTGCTGAGTGCAGGATAGTCAAGGTACTGAGTGCAGGATAGTCAAGGTACTGAGTGAAGGATAGTCAAGGAACTGAGTGCAGGATAGTCAAGGTGCTGGGTGCTGGAAGTCAATGTGCTGAGTGCAAGATAGTCAAGGTGCTGAGTGCAGAATGATCAAGGTGTTGAGTGCAGGATAGTGAAGGTGCTGAGTGCAGGATAGTGAAGGTACTGAGTGCAGTACAGTCAAGGTACTGAGTGCAGGATAGTCAAGGTACTGAGTGCAGGATAGTCAAGGTGCTGAGTCCTGGAAGTCAATGTGCTGAGTGCAAAATAGTGAAGATGCTGAGTGCAGAATGGTCAAGGTGTTGAGTGTAGGATAGTGAAGGTGCTGAGTGCAGGATAGTCAAGGTACTGAGTGCAGGATAGTCAAGGTGCTGAGTGCTGGTAGTCAATGTGCTGAGTGCAAGATAGTGAAGGTGCTGAGTGCAGAAGGGTCAAGGTGTTGAGTTTAGGATAGTGAAGGTGCTGAGTGCAGGATAGTGAAGGTGCTGAGTGCAGAATAGTCAAGGTGCTGAGTGCAGGATAGTCAAGGTGCTGAGTGCAGGATGGTCAAGGTGCTGAGTGCAGGATAATCAAGTTGCTGGGTGCAGGATGGTCAAGGTGTTGAGTGTAGGATGGTCAAGGTGTTGAGTGCAGGATGGTCAAGGTGTTGAGTGCAGGACAGTCAAGGTGCTGAGTGCAGGTTGGTCAAGGTGCTGAGTGCAGGATGGTCAAGTTGCTGAGTGCAGGAAGTCAATGTGCTGAGTGCAAGATAATGAAGGTGCTGAGTGCAGAATGGTCAAGGTGTTGAGTGTAGGATAGTGAAGGTGCTGAGTGCAGGATAGTCAAGGTGCTGGGTGTAGGGTAGTCAAGGTGCTGAGTGTAGGTTAGTCAAGGTGCTGAGTGCAGGATAGTCAAGGTGCTGAGTGCAGGTTAGTCAAGGTGCTGAGTGCAGGATAGTCAAGGTGCTGAGTGCAGGATAGTCAAGGTGCTGAGTGCAGGTTAGTCAAGGTGCTGAGTGCAGGATAGTCAATGTGCTGAGTGCAGGTTAGTCAAGGTGCTGAGTGCAGGTTAGTCAAGGTGCTGACTGTCTCGTGTCACACTGGAGGACTCATCTTCAACTGGTGTTGGGGAGGAGGGGGAGGAGGGGGCAGGAATCTGGGGACGCACCTCCCCCTCCATCTCAGCGAGGCGTGCCGTCAACAGATTGTGGGGGTAGGAACGCTGGGGGAATGCGCCCCCCTCCATCTCAGTGAGGCGTGCACCTTCAACAGGTGCTGATGTTGCAGGAACTTAGGAGAAGGGAGGGATGGTAGCGTCCCGTCTCTTCAACAGGTGCTGGGGAAGGGAGTGAAAAAACCTGGGTGGCAGCGCCCCCTTCACCGCTCAGTGAGCGCCGGAACTAACTTCAGAAGTAACCATACAAGTCCAATACAGTTTTTGCGAATATAATCCTCAGCCAGGTTCCCAGCGTCTTAGTTAATTCGTATTTTTTTTTATTCAAAACTCCCTTCATGGATATATTCGATCCTGTTTCCTATATTTTTTTATGTTCTTTCTACTAATTCGTCTGCACAATTATTTCGTTGATTCTTCTAATGAAGACGTTGGACGAGCCTTTCTTCATGTCTATCTCTTACTAGATTTCTAGTCTTATCTAACACGTGTCTGATGCATACATCTGGCTAATTGGAAACCGTATTGCCAGAGGCTTGGCTAATTGAAAACTTCCTTTGTTTTGGATAAAAGCGTTGGAAGTTGTGATGAAGGAAGCATTCCGAACACCTTCTCTTGTTTTTTGTCACCCACTTTAATAACTAAGTTAACCTGTGTTCATTTCATCAAGTGGTTATGCTACTGTGTTATGCAACACAAGTGCTATTCAACTTGTGTGTTCAGGAAAGATGTTAGTGTTCGCTTATGCAGGTTTCTGCCAGTTTCTCCTACATACATTTTATCACAACCTACACAAAGCAAAACGCTCGTAAATCGCAGCACTTTCTTCACGACTGTGTGAAGTGTTTGCGAGTCTTGTGGATGATGTCTGGCGCTCTAGTGTTGTCATGGCTTAGTAACTTAGCAATATTAAGGGACACGGTCAGTGTTGTTTTGCGCTTTCTGGACGTCTTTTCTATGTGTGTCATTTTCCTTCAGCAATCTTGCGTAATGTGAGGCTAATGTAATTTCTCGGAGATTTCTTTGACATTGTTATTTTCCTCTTCTAGGAAGTCTGTGTCGTATATACTGCAAGTGCAGGAAAAAATTAGACCAGGACACCTCTTTTGTTTTTATTTTGTTTTTCCTTACTGCTTACTGTCCCGGTGGCCTGGTGGCTAAAGCTCCCGCTTCACACACGGAGGGCCCGGGTTCGATTCCCGGCGGGTGGAAACATTTCGACACGTTTCCTTACACCTGTTGTCCTGTTCACCTAGCAGCATTTAGGTACCTGGGTGTTAGTCGACTGGTGTGGGTCGCATCCTGGGGGAGAAGGTTAAGGACCCCAATGGAAATAAGTTAGACAGTCCTCGATGACGCACTGACTTTCTTGGGTTATCCTGGGTGGCTAACCCTCCGGGGTTAAAAATCCGAACGAAATCTTATCTTATCTTACTGCTCGAGTGACACGCTTCCTCTAAACGTATTTGCTTGGAATTCGTCCTTTTTCTGAAACATTGCAAGCTCCTGAAGATGTATTGATTACAACAAGAAAGGCCTTGAGTAGTCATTCAACTCCCCCCCTCCCATGGTTGCTTTGAAATTTAATCAGTGAGTCTAAAAGTTAGTTAGTCATGAAGCCAAATCCCAAGCCAGTGGATACGTCGGGACGAGTTTTGGTGAGGGTGAGGTGCCAGATATCACTGTTACGTTTAATTACCTTGGTCGAGACTTTACTGTTGATAGCAAGGAAGACACTGATAGTACCTGGCTAACATTAATAGTTGGCTAGCACTAACAGCTGGCTAGCACTAACAGCTGGATGGCACTAACAGCTGGCTAGCACTAACAGTTGGCTAGCACTAACAGCTGGCTAGCACTAACAGCTGGCTGGCACTAACAGCTGGCTAGCACTAACAGCTGGCTAGCACTAACAGCTGGCTAGCACTAACAGCTGGCTGGCACTAACAGCTGGCTAGCACTAACAGCTGGCTATCACTAACAGCTGGCTGGCACTAACAGCTGGCTAGCACTAACAGCTGGCTAGCACTAACAGCTGGCTAGCACTAACAGCTGGCTAGCACTAACAGTTGGCTAGCACTAACAGCTGGCTAGCACTAACAGCTGGCTGGCACTAACAGCTGGCTAGCACTAACAGCTGGCTAGCACTAACAGCTGGCTAGCACTAACAGCTGGCTGGCACTAACAGCTGGCTAGCACTAACAGCTGGCTATCACTAACAGCTGGCTGGCACTAACAGCTGGCTAGCACTAACAGCTGGCTAGCACTAACAGCTGGCTAGCACTAACAGCTGGCTAGCACTAACAGTTGGCTAGCACTAACAGCTGGCTAGCACTAACAGCTGGCTGGCACTAACAGGTGGGTCGAAAACCAGTCTTGTTTCAATCATACATGATGTAAATATACATACATGTATGCATATATGTATCATAATTATTATTTACCGTGTATAATAGATATTGTTTAATTAAATCTGCCATTATTAAACATATTATTATTAATTATTTATTATTATTATTATTATTATTAAAGATTAGCCGGTATTCTCCCGGCCCGGGCCTTTTCCAAGTGGTGGCCCGGCCTTGGCTCCCTCTTTAGGGAGTGTCTGAGACCTAAGTCTCCCATGGGAGGAGGCACAAGCACCTCCTCATCTTTGGGACCAACTGTCCCCAGGCCTAGCCACAAGCTAGGCCTCTCTGGTCTGCCATCCCCGCCCCAAGGGGGCAAATGGGAATGACAGTCTTATGAGCTAAAGGCTCGGGCTCAGGCACCTACCCTACCCTAGAAGGGTTAGGCATGGTGTCGATCTATATTAATTATTATAATTATTATGGGGTTGTAAGAGAAGTAAATGTGAGGGTCTTGGCAAGAGGCATGGAGTTAAAAGATAAAGAATCACACACAGGGTGGGAGTTGTCACAGTTGCTCTTTGCTGATGACACTGTGCTCTTGGGAGATTCTGAAGAGAAGTTGCAGAGATTGGTGGATGAATTTGGTAGGGTATGCAAAAGAAGAAAATTAAAGGTGAATACAGGAAAGAGTAAGGTTATGAGGATAACAAAAAGATTAGGTGATGAAAGATTGGATATCAGATTGGAGGGAGAGAGTATGGAGGAGGTGAACGTATTCAGATATTTGGGAGTGGACGTGTCAGCGGATGGGTCTATGAAAGATGAGGTGAATCATAGAATTGATGAGGGAAAAAGAGTGAGTGGTGCACTTAGGAGTCTGTGGAGACAAAGAACTTTGTCCTTGGAGGCAAAGAGGGGAATGTATGAGAGTATAGTTTTACTAACGCTCTTATATGGGTGTGAAGCATGGGTGATGAATGTTGCAGCGAGGAGAAGGCTGGAGGCAGTGGAGATGTCATGTCTGAGGGCAATGTGTGGTGTGAATATAATGCAGAGAATTCGTAGTTTGGAAGTTAGGAGGAGGTGCGGGATTACCAAAAACTGTTGTCCAGAGGGCTGAGGAAGGGTTGTTGAGGTGGTTCGGACATGTAGAGAGAATGGAGCGAAACAGAATGACTTCAAGAGTGTATCAGTCTGTAGTGGAAGGAAGGCGGGGTAGGGGTCGGCCTGGGAAAAGGGTTGGAGGGAGGGGGTAAAGGAGGTTTTGTGTGCGAGGGGCTTGGACTTCCAGCAGGCATGCGTGAGCGTGTTTGATAGGAGTGAATGGAGACAAATGGTTTTTAATACTTGACGTGCTGTTGGAGTGTGAGCAAAGTAACATTTATGAAGGGATTCAGGGAAACCGGCAGGCCGGACTTGAGTCCTGGAGATGGGAAGTACAGTGCCTGCACTCTGAAGGAGGGGTGTTAATGTTGCAGTTTAAAAACTGTAGTGTAAAGCACCCTTCTGGCAAGACAGTGATGGAGTGAATGATGGTGAAAGTTTTTCTTTTTCGGGCCACCCTGCCTTGGTGGGAATCGGCCAGTGTGATAATAAAAAAAAAATAAATAAAAAAATTATTATTATTATTAGTAGTAGTAGTAGTATTTATATTAATATTTTTAATTTTATTCTTTATTATTATTATTATTATTATTATTATTATTATTATTATTATTATTATTATTATTATTATTATTATTATTATTATTATTATTTTCATTGTTTTTCCCATTTTATTGCTATAATTATTATAATTAATAATAATAATAATAATAATATTATTATTATTATTATTATTATTATTATAAGAGTTAATAAATATATATTTCTGGCTCATAAACATTCCGTCATTATTTAATTACAACGTATATGAGGACGATCATGTTTAATAACGAAATTACTTTTAGCTATAATTACTGAGAGCAGAATAATTACCTTGTAAACTGTCACAGTCACGAGTTATTAGTGCTAACATGAAGGTCTAAGTTAGTTGGGGTGTATCTAGTTAGTTGAGGTTAATTAATTAGTTAGTTGAGGTTGATCTAATTTGTTAGTTGATATTGATCTAGTTAGTTATTTAGCTGGTGTTGATGTAGGTAGTTAGTTGAGGTTGACATAGTTAAGTTAGAAGGACTCGAATACTGTAGGTGTGGCAAGTGCAGTGGCTGTTCTTAACCTCAGGTTAGGTGAAGGTTTGTTGGGGGTTGTTGGGGGTTGTTGGGGGTTGTTGGGGGTTGTTGGGGGTTGTTGGGGGTTGTTGGGGGTTGTTGAGGGTTGTTGAGGGTGTTGGGGGTTGTTGAGGGTTGTTGAGGTTGTTGGGGGTTGTTGGGGGTTGTTGGGGGCTGTTGAGGGTTGTTGGGGGTTGTTGGGGTTGTTGGGGCTGTTGAGGGTTGTTGGGGTTGTTGAGGGTTGCTGGGGGTTGTTGGGGGTTGTTGAGTGATGTTACAATTCGGTTTACCTTATGATATTATAACCTCTTCACACTTCCGACAAAATATCCATCGAATGAGTGATGGTGTAACTGTTTCTTTATTTCCTATCGCCTTACCTCACTATAAGCGAGTTTGCTGTACATGTGGTGGTCCTGGAGTGCAGGTCCCACACTGTGTCACTCACCTAAAGTGGTCTTTTACGACACATAAGTAGCAAACATCACCAGGCCACTTACGATAACTTAGCAATGTAATCCTGCAAGTGGCAAGTATATTCCAGTGATGGTATGTGCAAAGTGACACTTGATAGCTAAGACACACGTGGGTATTTTTATTGATGATTAAGACACATATGCATTACTTTGGTATCCTTATTGCTGAAACCTGCCTCCAGCACAGCAGACTTTTACACTCAGATATTTCATTCAGTTATAGGTGAGTATAAAACCTGAGGCAGTAGAAGTCATTTGGATGTGATCAATCCCTCAACCTTGATCAGAGGCAGTCAGTCCCTCAACCTTGATTAAAGGTAGTCAGTCCCCTCAACCTTGATCAGAGGCAGTCAGTCCCTCAACCTTGATTAAAGGTAGTCAGTCCCCTCAACCTTGATCAGAGGCAATCAGTCCCTCAACCTTGATCAGAGGCAGTCAGTCCCTCTACCTTGATCAGAGGCAGTCAGTCCCTCAACCTTGATCAGAGGCAGTCAGTCCCTCTACCTTGATCAGAGGCAGTCAGTCCCTCAACCTTGATCAGAGGCAGTCAGTCCCTCAACCTTGATCAGAGGCAGTCAGTCCCTCAACCTTGATCAGAGGCAGTCAGTCCCTCAACCTTGATCAGAGGCAGTCAGTCCCTCAACCTTGATCAGAGGCAGTCAGTCCCTCTACCTTGATCGGAGGAAGTCAGTCCCTCAACCTTGATAAGAAACAGTTCGTCCCTTAAGTAACATTTATATAGACACGAAGATGAAAAGGCAGGATATTAAATTACATGAGGATCAGGTGACCAGTAGTTTAATGGTAGAACGTCGAGTTCACAACAGGAAAAAAACCCTGGGGTAGACCGGTAATCCAGTGGAAGTCCTCGGTCAGATGGCCAAAAGCTCCAGCTGTGAGTCATCATATGACTAAGACCTGCATCAGGAAATACTTATCCTGTTTCCTGACGAGTCTTACCTAACCTAACCTTGTAGTTGGTATCCTCGTACATCAGGTTGGGGTTTGAAATAAATTGTTTCAAAAATAAGTGGGAAATAGTTCAAGGAAGCTTATTCGCGTTTGTCTTGTCACACACACACACACACACACACACACACACACACACACACACACACACACACACACACACACACACACACACACACACACACACAGTCTTGGGACTCCACAGAAACATGATACTTAACGTAAGTCACTTATTTCTCTTCCCATTGCGTTTTCCTTGAGGGTTTTGAGACACCTGAGAATATCTTTCAAGTATGACTTCAAATATTTAACAATGGTTTACCATTTTATTCGAAAGGTTTAACTCCCTGATTGACGGTACAGCTGCCCAGTTGCAAATTTTAGAATCAACATAGAGGTACCTCAATTAGCAGTCTGCAACAGAGCTCATTGCATCTATCCTCTCACTCAACACGATCGATGGAAATTCGTACAAATTGTCATTTATTTTCCCACATACACTACAGTAAAAACAAAAGTATCATGAACATACTCTTAAGTCACCAAGAAAAGAACGTTTACTCATAAATAGGTAAGTCGTAGTTCTGAAATTAAGTTTGCATCATGGGTCTGGTCGCGTGCAGCTGCGGGGCTGACAAAGACGGCACAACAACAGCCTCCATTGTCTGGCAGGGTTTAATTTCGCAGGATATTTTGGCGGTAAAACAAAGAAAAATGAACGCCTCACTTATTCAGAGTGAAGGCGGACTATTTCTAGTCCTCAGCAACAAGTACACAGGAGTACACGAGAGTACACGGAGCAGAGAGGTAACAGGAGACAATTGTGTACCAGCACACGGTACCTGTAACCTAGTTACATCACCAGAAACAATATACACTCTCAGTGTTATCTGCTGCTGCCGTCTGGTGCTGTAGATAGGACCCAAAGAACGAGGTAGGAGGCTCTCTCCTCTGCCTTAGCTCCCACCTGTCAACACTGCTCACATGGACATCAGGGTGAAAGAAGAACATCAGAGGCACCAACGTAGTAGTTCCGGATCCTTCCTATTAGAACTTCGGGTAGCCGAGACGGTCAGACTGTCAGTATACGGACCGCGGTTCGAACACCTCGTCCATCCTTCCATCCATGAGGTGTAACTCTCATCGTCTGCCCTCTAACTGACGTACATCGGTCAACATATTTCCCATGGCACTTTACTTTTACCCTTTGTACAACAGTAATAAAGCATTCCTGACACCACCATTAAAATAGTGGGAAGCAATAACAATACTCGTACAGATAATAGACTTTATACATAATAATATAACTTCTCGTTATAACAGACTGAAAAAACAGTGATTATATATATATAAATAAGGTATTGTCCAGTGTGGGTAGATTGGTAAAGCACTGCGTACCTTGTCCCAAGGTTCGTAGGTTCGAGTCTCCTTCAGCCAGAGATCAGTGTTAGTGTATATTTCGCCTGCTCTTGCGAATTCCTTGCATATATAAATATATTTATATATATATATATATATATATATATATATATATATATATATATATATATATATATATGGAATTAGTGGAAGGTGTTTGCTCAATCCTAGTATAAACATTACCCTGCTCACACCTCAACACAATATCAAATCCCAATAACCAATTTTACGCTACAAAACAGAGTATGCAGAACAATTTACTGGTTTTTTTTCTTTTACACGCCAGACAGAGTTATATATAGAGAGTTTTATTGAATGAGTAGAAGTCAATAATTTATATTTTTACTTCTTCCAGAACTCTGAATTTTTTTTTTTTTTTAAATCTGCCATCAGATTGTTTTGTAAATTATCAACAGTCAGCATTTTGGTCAATATATCATTTTATTTTATATTATTTTATTTTAAAAATAAAAAAAAATTATTTTTATTGTACTACTTTTAGGGAGGCAGAAATGTAGTGCTATGTGACTCTTCCACCACCATTACTACCACCATTACTACCACCACCACTACCACCACCACCATTACTACCACCATTACTACCACCACCACTACCACCATTACTACCACCACCACCACTACCACCACCACCATTACCACCACCATTACTACCACCATTACTACCACCACCACCACTACCACCACCACCATTACCACCACCATTACTACCACCATTACTACCACCACCACCACTACCACCACTACCACCACTACCACCACCACCATTACTACCACCATTACTACCACCACCACTACCACCATTACTACCACCACCACCACTACCACCACAACCATTACCACCACCATTACTACCACCATTACTACCACCACCACCACTACCACCACTACCACCACCACCATTACCACCACCATTACTACCACCACCACCACTACCACCACTACCACCATTACCACCACCATTACCACCACTACCATTACCACCACCACTACCATCACCACCATTACCATTATCCACCACCACCACCATCATCACCACCACCACCACTACCACCACCATTACCACCACCATTAACACCACCATTACCACCACCATTACCACCACCACTACCACCACCACCATTACCATTATCCACCACCCACACCACCATTACCACCACCATTACTACCACCACTACCACCACTACCACCACCATCACTACCACCACTACCACCACCACCACTACCACCACCACCATTACCACCACCATTACCACCACAACTACCACCACCACCATTACCACCACCATTACTACCACCACTACCACCACCACCACCACTACCACCACCACCATTACCACCCCCATTACCACCACTACCACCACCACCATTACCATTATCCACCACCACCACCATCATCACCACCACCACCATTACCACCACCACTACCACCACCACCATTACCATTATCCACCACCACCACCATCACCACCACTAACACCACCACTGTTACAAAAAACGCAATATCTAATAATAATAGAGATCTCCAGTGAATACTAGAAAGTACTGCCCTTCTAGCATCCAGCCTGTTACTGGGTTTTCGTAACAAGTAGTCAGTATCCTGGTCCAATTATCCATTAGAATTCAGTATTATTCAATAGTGCTTCAGGATTACAACTGGTAGGCTACTAACTAAAGTAATTAAAATTTAATAAGTTTATTAATAACAATATAGTAGTCTAGGCGTATAATATCAAAATAATTTAAAGTAATCAAAATAATCGCTTCTCTGGTGTACAGTAGTATTATGCTGAAGGCACATATCACATCTTTATGGCTTTTAAGTATCGTCTGGTACATTGTTAGCATTTAATAACATAATACTAATATATACAAGTTTGTGTGTATGTGTGTAAGTGCTCTAAGTAGTTCGCTATGTCTCAAGACTCGACTAGACTTAACCAGTGATTGACTAAAAGTCCTCACATATACTAACTTCTTGACCAACCTGGCAATCAGAACAGTTTGCTTGAACAATAAAACGACTGATAAGCCGAACAGCAATTTATCAAGCAACAACGACACAGATTCAGGAACAAGGAGATAATATAACGACACTAAGTAGGGACCATCTGCAGATCCTCCACAAAAGTCATAAAACTCCAATACTACTGAATCTAAGTTCAGCATAAGAAAATCCCCGACTGTGACAGTACACAGATACCAGTACAAATTAGGTCAGAAGCTACAGCTCAGGACCTGAGTTGCTCAGAGTGTATATGTGACACACAACCTCAGTACAACGTCGAAAATCACTAAATCTAGGCCATACTCTGTGAATAGAGTTACACAGTACCAACAACAAGTGACAGAGACGATCTTCCAACAAGGGCCAGCAAGGGAGAGCAAGAGAGGCACGTCTTGTTGGAAGCAACGTCAGAGACAAGAGCCAGTGCAGGCCAGGCAGTCTCTCCCCCAGGTGAGGTGTGATCACCCCACCCTGATCACATGACTCTCCGTGGACTGCTGCTGCCCAGCAACACAGAAGCCGGCAGCGAAACGAGCGGAGCGATAATTACAGTAGTTAGACAATGCTGTCAGCTACTTAACACTCGAACTATGAGCACAGAATAATATATAAATGTTACATCCTACCTAATAATATAACTAAGTCAAATAATAATATAAAGCAATATATTTACAATTTACGTGTCTTTCTAAACCAGCTAATATCGCAAATATAAGCAATATAAAATTATATGAACAGGTAATATACATTATATATATTGTGACACATTCAGGGGTCGCAATACCACCATCACCATTATCCACCCACCACCATCACCACCACCACCACCATCATCACCACCACTACCACCACCACCACCATCATCACCACCACTACCACCACCACTACCACCACCACTACCACCAACACCACTACCACCACCACCACCATCATCACCACCACTACCACCACCACCACCACTACCACCACCACCACCATCATCACCACCACTACCACCACTACCACCACCACAACCATCATCACCACCACTACCACCACCACTACCACCACCACTACCACCACCACTACCACCAACACCACTACCACCACCACAACCATCATCACCACCACTACCACCACCACTACCACCACCACTACCACCACCACCACCACTACCACCACCACTACCACCAACAACCACTACCACCACCACCACCATCATCACCACCACTACCACCACCACTACCACCACCACTTTCCACCACCAAAAACCAAAAAACCCCCACCCAAAACCCCCAAACCCCCAACCCCCACCACCAACCACCCCACCACCACCATCACTCTCCCACAACAAAACCAAAATCCCCCACCAAAACCCCCACTATACCACCCCCCACAAAAAACTACCCCCAAAAAACCACCCCTACCACCACCCCCCCCACCTCCCCCCACCACCACTAAACCCCCCCCACCATCACCCCCCGCCGCCACCCCCACTACCACAACAAAAACCACCACTTTCCCTACAACCACCCCCCCCCACAACAACCCTTTCCCCCCCCAACAAACCCTTAACCCCCCAACAAAACCCTTACCCCCCACCCAAAGCCACCCCCCAACCCCCAACCCCAGAAAAAAAAAACTCTTTTTAAAATCTAAGTAACCAAACCCCAAAAAAAATGGGAAAAAGCTACCCCCTGGGAAAATTTTAAACCCTTTAAAAACCTTTTCTATACACAAAAATTTACTTTAACCAATTTTTTAAAAAATTTTTTATTCCCCCCCCGGATGCCTCCCCACAAAAAGATGCCCACTTACAGGGGCCCAAAAAGTGTATAGAAAAATGAAAAACGTTTCACCCCTGCAGGGGATTTAAAAACCCGGGCTCTGGGTTTTTGAGTCGAAATGCGTTACCAACCGAGCCAGGGACCTCCCCCTTCCCCCTTCCCCTTTAATTTTTTTTCCTCAAAAAAAATTTCGACATCCCTAAAATATTCCCTCATTTTTAATTTTTTTTTTTTTTTATATTATTTATTATATAAAAAATATATTATATATATAAATTTATATATATAAAATTATAATTTTTAAAAAATATATTAATATATTCTAAAGAAAAAAAAAAACTTTTCAACTAATCATTTTTTAAAAAAAAAATCATCAATTTTAAAAAAAAAAAGGTGCCCAAGGGGGAAAAGTTGTGTGTGGAGGGGTTTTTTTAAAATTCAAAAAAAGTGTCTTGTGGGCTTAAATTTCTTAATTAAAAAATTTTAAAAGGAAAAAAAAAATTTTGAGAGAAAAACCCAAAATCCCCCCAAATTCCCCTTTTAACCCGTGTTTTACCTGGGGTTAAATTTTTTAAAACGAGAGGTGTATTTCTCCCGTGTATATACAATGAGAGGGGTTTATCTCTGTGTAAAAATACACTGAAGGTGTATATCTCTGTGTTATACACTGGAGGTGTATATCTTGTGTATATACAATGGGTGTAACTCTGTGTATATACAATGAGGTGTATATCCTGTGTTATTTTCCCGAGAATTTTTATCTTGTGTATATACCGAGAGGGGTAAAACCTTTTGTATTAACACGGGGAGGTTTATATCTCGTGTATATACATTGGGGGGTGTAAAATCTCGTTATATACAGAGAGGTTTTATATTTCTGTGATAAACACTGAGCTTATACTTGGGTATATACACTGAGAGGGTATATCTCTGTGATAAACATTAGAGGTGTATAACCTGGTATATACACTGAGAGGGGTATTTCTCTGTTATTACAGAAGGGGGTATTTCCCCCTGTAAAATTTCACCGAGAGGTGTATATCTCTGGGTATATACACTGAGAGGTGTATTTTTCGGGTATAACACTGAGAGGTGTAATTTTCTGTGTTTATACACGGGGTGTAAAATCTCCTGGTTATACCCCGAGAGGTTATATCTCTGTGTATAAAACACTGAAAAGGGTATATCTCTGGTAATACACTGAGAGGTATATCTCTTGGGATTTACACTGAGGGGGGTGTTTTCTCTGTTATATACACTTTAAGGTGTTTTATCTCTGTGTAATACACTGAGAGGGGTAAAATCCCCTGGGAATACACTGAGAGGTGTATATCTTTTGGTTTATACACTGAAGGTGTATATCTTGGTATTTACATGAGAGGTGTTACTCTGGTAATACACTGAGAGGGGTATATCTCTGTGTATATACACGAGGGGTTTTATATCTCTGGAAAAATACCCCCTAATGGGATATCTCTGTGTATAACACTGAGGGGGTGTAAAATCTCGTGTTTATACACTGAGAGGTGTATACCCCGTGAAATACCCCTGAGAGGGGGTTTTAAACTCTGTTTTATATACACTGAGAGGTGTTTTATCTCTGGTTTATTCAAGGGGAGGTGTATATCTCGTGTATATAAATGAGAGGTGTTTTTTAAAAATTTTTTCTTTTGTGTATATACACTGAGAGGGTATTTCTCTGGAAATACAATGAAGGTTATATCTCTGTGTTTATCACTGAAGGGGTATATCCCTGATAATTAAAACATTTAGAGGGGTATTCTCTGTGTATTACACTGAGAGGGGTTATCCTGGTTATACACTGAGGGTGGATACTCGGTTATACCCTGAAGGTGTATATCTCTGTGTATATACCCTGGAGGTGGATATCTCTAGTATATACACGGAGTGTATTTTTTCCCGTTTATTACAAATTTAGGGGGTGAAAATTCTGGTATATACACGAAAAGGTGAAAAAACTGTTTTTTAAAACAATGGAAAGGGGTATATTTTCTGGTATATACACTGAAGGTGGTTTTTCTCTGTGTTTTTTTTTTTACCGAGAGGTTTTATATCTCGTTTTATTAAAATTGGGGGGAGGTGTATATCTTGGTATTTTTCACTGAGAGGTGTATATCTCTGGTATATTTCCTTTAAGGGGGAAAATCTAGTATAAACTGAAGGTTTTAATCTCTGTGTTATTCCTGAAGGTGTTTATTCTGTGGAAAATACACTGGAGGTGTATATCTCTGTGTATATACAATGAGAGGTGGGAAACCCGTGGGTTTTTACATGAGAGGTGTATATCTCTGTGATATACACTGAAGGGTGTTTAATTTTCTGTGAAAAAAACGAGAGGGGGGTATATCTCTGTGTAAAAAAAACTGAGAGGGTATATCTCTGGAAAAATACACTGAGAGGGGTATATCCTGTTAAAAAACACGGGAGGTGTAAAATCTCCCGGTATATACCTGAGAGGTGATATCCCCTGTGTTATACAATGAGAGGTTATATCCTGTGTATAACACTGAAGGTGTAAAACTCTGTGAATTCACGAGAGGGGGTATATCTCTGGTATATACACTGAAGGTATATCTCTGGTATATACACTGAGAGGTGTATATCTCTGGAAATACACTGAAGGTGTATATCTCTGTGTACATACCCTGAGGGTGTATATTCGTTATATACACTGTAGGTGTAAAACTCTTTGGTTTTATACCGGAGGGAAAATCTCTGTGTATTTCACGAGAGGTGTTTTAAAACTTGGTAAACCCCTGAGAGGTGATATTTCCCGGTTTTATCCCTGAGAGGTGTATTTTCCCCGAGTATATACACTGAAGGTTTTATATCTTGGTTTTTCAATGAGAGGTGTTTTAAAATTTTGGTTTAAACCACTGAGAGGTGTATATTTTTGAGTATATTCACTGAGAGGTTTATATCTCTGTGTATATACACTTTAGAGGTGAAACTCGGGTATTTACACTAGAGGGGTTTATTCTGTTTTTATAAACACTGGAAAGGGGTTTTCTCTGGGTAAATAACTGAGAGGTGTATTTTCTTGTGTATATACATGAGAGGTTATATCTCTGTGTATAAACACTGAGAGGGGTAAAATCTCTGTAAAATACACTGAAAAGGTGTATATTCTGTGATTTAACTGAAAAGGTTATACTGGGGTTTTAACACTGAGAGGTGTATATCTTTGGGGTTTTAACTGAGAGGTGAAATCTCCGGTAATACATGAGAGGTGTATAACTCTGGTTATACACTGGGGAAGGGGTATATCTCTGTGTATATACACTGAGAGGTGTTTATCTCTGGTAAATTTTCAAAAAAGAGGGTATACTCTGGAATTTTTCACTTAGAAGGGGTATAAACTCGGTATAAACACTGAAAAGGGGTATATTCTGGAAAATACAATGAAAGGTTTTATATCTTTTAATTTTACACGAGAGGTTAATCTCTGGGATAGTACCTAAGGTGTTTAAAATTTGGTATATACACTGAGGGTGTATTTTCTCCGGGTATATACACTGAGAATGATATTTTCTTGGGATATAACTGGAGGTGGGATTCTCTTTTGTATATACAATAGAGGTGTAATTTTTCGGGTATAAACACTAGAGGTGTATATCCTAGTATATACACTGGAGATGTAAATCTTTGTATTTCACGGAAGGGGTATTTCTCTGAGTATAACCCCTTTAGAGTGTATATCCTTGGGGTTTTACACTGAAAAGGTTTATTTTTTAATTTTTTCATTTAGAGTTTTATATCTCTGAGAAATTCACTGGAGGTGTAAAATCTTTGTATAAAACCCAATAGAGGTGAAAATCTTTTATATACACTAGAGGTGTATATCTTTGTATTCCAATGAGAGGGGTAATTCTTGTTTTTTTCACTGAGGGGTGGATATCTTTTGGTAAATACACTGAAAAGGGTTTTATATCTTAAATATATACAAAAAAGGGGGGGGTATTTCTCTGGTATAAAAAATTGAGAGGGATATTCTGTATATACCTGAAGGTGTATTTTTTAAGGATATACCTTTTAGAGGTGTAATCTTGATATATACACTTTAAAGGGGTATATCTTTTGGGAATTTTAATGAAATTGGGGAATATCTCCGTTTATACACTGAAGGTGTTTATCTCTGGTATATACAAAAGGAGGGGTATATTTCCGGAAAATCCCCTGAGAGGGGTAATCTTTGTATTTTAAAACCCGGGGGGTTTAAAAACCGCTGGTTTAAAAACACTTAGAAATTATAACTTTTATTAAAACTTTGGGGGGGGGGGGGGGGGTTTACCTTTTAAATTTAAAACCTTGGTAAAAATACCGCAATTTTTTGGTTGAAAGACCGTAAGCAAACACAATAAAAATTTTATTAGAAAACGTTTCGGTCCTGGACCTTGATCACTTCAAACATACAGAGGTAGAAAGACATTATTATATAGGCGGAGAGTGAGGTGTGACGCACGTGACTGAGGAATGTCATAAAAAACATAAGAGGGAGGAACACTTTTAGAAGGGCCTACTGGCCCATGCGAGGCAGGTCCCTTATCAAAACAACCTCTGCCTATGATGGGGGACGGGTAAGAGATAAATCATGTGACTCCTGTGTTGTTGGGTTTGGTGCCTGCTTAAGTATCTTGTATGCCAATGTTTTTTGAAATTTTGTTTTCCAGTGTTGCGTTCTGTAGTGTCGGTGACGGCGATTAGTGAGGCTTCTAGGCACCGTCGGCGTCTGAGGTCTGGTTCGGTGAGAACTTTTGGAAATACATGATACTTAAGCAGCACCAACCCAACAACAACAGGGTCACATGATTTCATCGTCTACCCGTCCTCATCATAGGTAGAGGTTGTTTTGATAAGGACGTGCCTCGCATGGGCCAGTAGGCCTTCAACAGTGTTCCTCCATTCTTATGTTCTTATGACATTCCTCAGGTCACGTGCGTCACACCTCACTCTCCGCCAATATATATAATCCCTTTGTACCCTTGTTAGAAGTGATAAAGGGTCCCAGCCGAAACGTTTTCTAATAAAAGTATAGTGGTTTTTGCTTACGGGTCTTTCTAACCATATCTTTAAGTATATATAATGAACATCAAAATGGTATACAATACCGACAGGTTGGTAGGTAAGACACATAGGCAACAGTTAGGCAACTTTATTCCGAAACGTTTCGCCTACACAGTAGGCTTCTTCCAGCCCGAATACAGAAAGTAGGCGGGAAAAGTAGAGTGTGAAGACGTTTGTAATCAGTCCACACCCTTGAAGTCGTAGAATTGGGGTTGTCAGTCCCTCGGCCTGGAGAAGTTCAGTTCCATAGTCAGGAACTATCTAAAGATCAAGCGACAGTGCGGAGACTTAAATACTGTCGGAAAAGGAGAGGTGCAGATTAGTAGTAGTAGTGAGAATTTTAGCCACTGAGAGGTTTCGGGGGTCCCTCTCAGACCCCAACAGTTCTCACTTGAAAGGGTTGTCTAAGGCGTTTTCTGTATCAAGATGCCCTGTGTTTCAGTGTCTGACAAAGGATAAAAATCAAAATGGTAAAACAATACCGCCAGGTTGGTAGGTAAGACACATAGGCAAAAAGTTAGGCAACTTGTTCCGAAACGTACATTCTCACTACTACTACTACTACTACTCTGCACCCCTCCCTTTCCCACAGTATTTAAGTCCCCACTGTCGCTTGATCTTCAGATAGTTCCTGACTATGGAAACTGAACTTCTCCAGGCCGGGGGGACTGACAAACCTCAAATTCAAAGAACCTCAAGGGTGATGGACTGATTTACATCGTCTTCACATCTATACTGTTCCTGCCTACTTTCTGTATTCGACTGAAGAAGCCTACTGTGTAGGCGAAACGTTTCGGAATAAAGTTGCCTAACTGTTGCCTATGTGTCTTACCTACCAAGTATATATAATGAGAGGTGTATATCTCTGAGTATATACACTGAGAGGTGTATATCTGCGTATATACAATGAGAGGTGTATATCTCTGAGTATATACACTGAGAGGTGTATATCTGCGTATATACAATGAGAGGTGTATATCTCTGAGTATATACACTGAGAGATGTATATCTCTGAGTATATACACTGAGAGATGTATGTCTTTAAGTATATACTATGAGAGATGTATATCTCTGAGTATATACACTGAGAGGTGTATATCTCTGAGTATATACACTGAGAGATGTAAAAATCTCTGAGTTTTATACACGAGAGATGTATGTCCTTTTTAAGTATATACAATGAAGGTGTATATCTTGAGTATATTCACTGAGAGATGTATATCTCTGAGTATATACACTGAGAAGTGCATATCTCTGCGTATATACAATGAGAGGTGTATATCTTTAAGTATATACAATGAGAGGTGTATATCTCTGAGAATATACACTGAGAGGTGTATATCTCTGCGTATATACACTGAGAGGTGTATATCTCTGATATTTTAAACTGAGAGGGTATATCTCTCAGTAATAAACACTGAAAAGGTGCATACTTTAAGTATATACAATGAGAGGTGTATATTTTTAAGTATATACATTGAGAGGTGTATATTTCTAAGTATATACACTGAGAGGTGTATATCTTTAAGTATATATAACGAGAGGTGTATATGTCTGAGTATATACACTGAGAGGTGTATATCCCCGAGTATATACACTGAGAGGTGTATATCTTTAAGTATATATAATGAGAGGTGTATATCTCTGAGTATATACACTGAGAAATGTATATCTCTGAGTATATACACTGAGAGGTGTATATCTCCGAGTATATACACTGAGAGGTGTATATCAGAGTATATGCACTGAGAGATGTATATATCTGAGAATATACACTGAGAGGTGCATATCTCCCAGTATATATACTGAGAGGTATATATCTCTCAGCATGCATATACACTGAAAGAATATTGCAATCCCTATTTCCGTCATTAAACAACCTTGACTAGTGGTGTACAGGCGATATGAAGCCTTAATGACCATCGTGCAGTTGATAGGCTTTAAACCCTATTAACCATTCAACCAAATCTATAATACGTCATACATAAATTATCGCTGGAAGCCTCGAGGGGCGAAACGTGTGATATCTACATTATTTATAACAATTAGAATACGGACGAATGTAGTCGATGTTTCCGTAGGATGCTTTAGATGAAATTACAGATGTGTATGTCTGTGTGCTTATGTGTGAGGATGTGGTCAGGTATTGTGTGGATGTAGCAGTATTGTGGTGTGGATGTTAGATGTGGATTGTGTGGATGTAGCAGGTATTGTGTGGATGTAGCAGTATTGTGTGGATGTGCAGGTATTGTGTGGATGTAGGGCGGGTAGTGTGTGGATGTGCAGTTTGTGTGGATGTAGAGGTAGTTGTGTGGATGTAGCAGGTATTGTGTGGTGTGATGTAGCAGGTATTGTGTGGATGTAGCAGGTATTGTGTGGATGTGGCAGGTATTGTGTGGATGTAGCAGGTATTGTGTGGATGTAGCAGGTATTGTGTGGATGTGGCAGGTATTGTGTGGATGTAGCAGGTATTGTGTGGATGTGGCAGGTGTGTGGGTCGTGGGCAGTGTATGTGGTAGCGGTTGTATGTGTGGATCGTGGCAGTTTGGTGGATGTGGCAGGTATTGTGTGGACGTGCAGTATTGTGTGGTGTGCAGTATTGTGATGTGGCGTGTATTTATGTGTGATGTGCGTGGTAGTGTGTGGTCGTGGCAGTATTGTGTGGATGTTGAGGTATAGTGTGTGGTCGTGGTAGTAGTTGTGGCGTGGCAGTGTTGGTCGTGGTGGTGTGGCGTGGTATGTGTGTGGATGTGTGCGGGTATTGTGTGGATGTGGCAGTAGTGTGGATCGTGGTAGTGTGTGGAGTGGCAGTGTTGTGGGAGTGCAGGTATGTGTGTGGATCGTGGCAGTTTGTGGACGTGTGCAGTGTGTGTCGGTGTGCAGATGTGTGATGTGCAGTGGTATTGCTGTGGTCGTGGCAGTTGTGGATCGTGCAGGTATGTGTGTGTCGTGGCAGTGTGTGGTGTGGAGTGATGTGTGAGGATGTAGTGGTTGCGTGTGTGTGGCAGTATGTGGATCGTGGCAGTATGTGTCGTGGAGTGTGTGGCGGTAGTGTGATGCAGTTGGGTCGTGCAGTTTGTGGATGTAGCAGGTATTGTGTTGGTGTGGTATGTGTGGTCGTGGCAGGTATGTGTGTGGATGTGGGCGGGTATGTGTGTGGTACGTTGGAGGTGTGTGGACGTGGCAGTGTGTGGTCGTTGGTCGTATGTGGACGTGGCAGTGTGTGGTCGTGGTAGTGTGTGGTCGTGGTAGTGTGTGGTCGTGAGTGTGCGTGGATGTGGCAAGTGTGTGGTCGTGGCAGTGTGTGGTGCGTGGGTAGTGTGTGGTCGTGGTAGTGTGTGGACGTGGCAGTGTGTGGTCGTGGCAGTGTGTGGATCGTGGCAGTGTGTGGTCGTGGCAGTGTGTGCGTGTGGGTAGTGTGTGGACGTGGCAGTGTGTGGTCGTGGACAGTGTGTGGCGTGGCAGTGTGTGGTCGTGGTAGTGTGTGGTCGTGGTATGTGTGGTACGTGGCAGTGTGTGGTCGTGGCAGTGTGTGGTCGTGGCAGTGTGTGGTCGTGGAGTGTGTGGTCGTGAGTGGTACGTGGACGTGGCAGTGTTTGCTGTGGTCGTGGCAGTGTGTGGTCGTGGCAGTGTTGTGGTCGTGGCAGTGTCGTGTGGTCGTGGTATGTGTGGTCGTGGCAGTGTGTGGTCGTGGCAGTGTGTGGTCGTGGCAGTGTGTGGTCGTGGCAGTGTGTGGACGTGGTAGTGTGTGGTCGTGGCAGTGTGTGGACGTGGCAGTGTGTGGTCGTGGCAGTGTGTGGTCGTGGCAGTGTGTGGACGTGGCAGTGTGTGGTCGTGGCATGTGTGGTCGTGGAGTGTATTGTTGTGGTGCGTGGCAGTGTGTGGTCGTGGCAGTATGTGGTCGTGTGCTAGTGTGTGGTCGTGGTAGTGTGTGGTCGTGGTAGTGTGTGGACGTGGCAGTGTGTGGTCGTGGCAGTATGTGGTCGTGGCAGTGTGTGGTCGTGGTAGTGTGTGGTCGTGGGTGTGTGGACGTGGCAGTGTGGGATCGTGGCAAGTGTGTGGTCGTGGCAGTGTGTGTCGTGGTAGGTGACGTGGCGTGTGTGGTACGTGGCAGTTGTGTGGTCGTGGCTAGGGTTGTGGTCGTGGCAGTGTGTGGACGTGGCAGTGTGTGGACGTGGTAGTGTGTGGTCGTGGCAGTGTGTGGACGTGGCAGTGTGTGGTCGTGGCAGTGTGTGGTCGTGGTAATATGTGGTCGTGGCAGTGTGTGGTCGTGGCGTTGTGTGTCGTGGCGTGTGTTGGTCGTGGTTAGTGTGTGGTCGTGGCAGTGTGTGGACGTGGCAGTGTGTGGTCGTGGCAGTGTGTGGTCGTGGCAGTGTGTGGTCGTGGGAGTGTGTGGAGTGTTGCAGTGTGTGGACGTGGCTGTGTGTGGTCGTGGCAGTGTGTGGATGTGGTAGTGTGGTGGGTTGTGGCAGTGTGTGGTCGTGGCAGTGTGTGGGTCGTGGCAGTGTGTGGATGTGGCAGTGTGTGGTCGTGGCAGTGTGTGGTCGTTGTAGTGTGTGGACATGGCAGTGTGTGGTCGTGGCAGTGTGTGGACGTGGCAGTGTGTGGTCGTGGCAGTGGTGGATGGTAGTGTGTGTCGTGGCAGTGTGTGGTTCGTGGCAGTGTGTGTCGTGGCAGTGTGTGGATGTGTCAGTGTGTGTGGGGCGTTGTGGTGTTGTGTTGTGTGTGTGGTGTGTGTGTGTGTGGGTGTGTGTGATGTGTGTGTGTGGTGTGTGTAGTGTGTGGTGTGCAGTGTGTGTTGTGTGTGTAGGATGTGATGAATGTGTGAGTGTGTGTGTTGTGTGTGTGATGTGTGTGTGTGTGTGTGTGTGTGTGTGTGTTTGTGTGTGTGTGTGTGTATTGTGTGGTAGTGGCAGTGTGTGGTAGTGGCAGTGTGTGTGGTCGTGGCAGGTACTGAGTGGTCGTTGTAGTTACTGATTGGAGGTATCAAATACTTTCTCGTCTGAGTCACGTTAATAATGATAAAAGCGTATTCACGGTTCACGGTCATGGTAGAGCTTTCATGGAAAGTGCTGCATGACAAGAGTGACTCTCTACATTGCTGTCTATCTTCCTGTCTGTCTGTCTAACAGGACTGTCAGTCTGTTTCACTCTCTAACTTCAAGCTTTGCATACTAGTCTTGTTTCCTTCGGCTTGTGTCTCTCCTTAGGATTCTCCTTCCCATCCTGCCTCATATCCTGCCCTCCTGCCCCACATCCAGCCTTCCTGCCTCCATCCTCTGCCTCACTGTCCTCATGCCAGCCTTCCGCCATCCTATCACCTGCCTCCTGCCTTCGCCTTCCATCCTGCCTTCCTGCATCCATCCTGCCATCCTGAACTTCCATCCTCCCTCCTGCCTCACATCCAGGCATCTGCTACATCCTGCCTCCTGCTCACATCGGATCCTGCTCTACATCCTCCTGTCCTCGCATCTGCATCGCTGCCTTCCCGCATCACTCCTGCCTTCCCCATCACATCCTGCCTTCCCGCACACATCCTGCCCCCTGCATCACTCCTGCCTTCCTGCATCACATCCTGCCTTCCCCTCTACGCTCCTTTCCGATTCCGCACATTCTACCTTCCTGATCACATCCTGCCTTCCGCATCACATCCCAACCTTCCTGCAATCCATCCTCCTCCTTCCTCACATCCGTCTTCCCGCATCACATCCTGCCTCCTACATCACATCCTGCCATACTGCCTCACATCCTGCCTTCCTGACTCACATCCTGCCATCCTGCCCTCACATCCTGCCTCCCTGCTACTCCTGCCTTCCTGCTCCTCCACATCCTGCCTTCCTGCCTCACATCCTGCCTTCCTGCCTCACATCCTGCCTTCCTGCATCACATCCTGCCTTCCTGCCTCACATCCTGCCTTCCTGCCTCACATCCTGCCTTCCTGCCTCACATCCTGCCTTCCTACATCACATCCTGCCTTCCTGCCTCACATCCTGCCTTCCTGCCTCACATCCTGCCTTCCTGCCTCACATCCTGCCTTCCTGCATCACATCCTGCCTTCCTGCCTCACATCCTGTCTTCCTGCCTCACATCTGCCTTCCTGCCTTCACATCCTCCTGCATCCTGCCTCACATTCTGCCTCCCTGCCTCCATCCTCCTCTTGCCTCACATCCTGCCTTCCTGCCTCACAATCCTGCTTCCGCTCATCCTGCCTTCTGCCTCCATCCCTTCTTCTCTCTCACATCATTCCTGCCTTACATCCTGCTTCCTGCCTCACGCTCCTCCTTCCTGCCTCACAACCTGCCTTCCTGCCTCACTCCTGCCTTCCTGCCTCACATCCTGCCTCCTGCTCTACTGCCCTCCACCTCATCCTGCTTCGTCCACATCCTGCCTTCCTGCCTCACATCCTGCTTCCTGCCTCACACTTCCTGCCTTCGCCTCACATCCGTCCTTCCTGCCTCACATCCTGTCTTCCTGCCTCACATCCTGCCTTCCTGCCCACTCACATCCTCTCTCATGCCTCCTTCCTCCCTCCTGCTCCATCCTCCTCCTGCCTACATGTAGCCTTCCTGCCTCACAATCCTGCCTTCCTCCATCACACAACCACCTCCTACCATCCTCACACCCAGTCTTCTTGCCCAACATCCTGCATCCGCACTCACATCCTGCCTCCCACCCACACAACCTCCTCACCACTCACATCCGTCTTCCGCCATCACATCCACGCCTTACCTGCCTCACATCCGCTTCCTGCACACACATCCGCCTTCCTGCCTCACATCCGCCTTCCAGCCTCACACTCCCTGCCTACCACATCCTCCTTCCCCCACATCCCCTTCCTGCACCCACAACAACCGCTCCACCACATCCGCACCTTCCTGCATCACACCCTCCTCCCTCACACCGCACTCCCTGCCTCAACATCCGCCTTCAGCCATCACAACACCCCCTGCATCACATCCTGCCATTCCTGCACCACATCCTCCTTCCGCCTCACATCCTCCTCAGCATCAATCCGCACTTACAAGGTAAACATACACACACACACACACACACACACACACACACCACACACACACACAACACACACACACACACACAACACACCACACACACACACACACACACACACACACACACACACACACGAAGGCTACCTCATATAAACCCATTCACGGCATAGGTCGAGGCCAGCACATCACATGGCACACAATGACACGTAAGCGAAACTACGTGGATAGACCGAAACCAGCTATAACCCAGAAACGAACTGAGTCACCATGTAACAAGCGTCAAAACAACACACCAGTAAGGTCAATAAAACTTACAACAAAACAAAAAAAACCAAACATACTTAAATACTTCACAGTCGCTTTAAATGGTAGCAAAAGTCATATCGGATATACAAAATTTCTTCTATTTCTTTCCACAACATTTTCACAGCAATACTATGGATACCTCTCAAAAAGTGACCAAGGCAAACAAATGATTCACTGCGAATCCGATGAATTCGTGACAGCGCGCGTAAGAAACGTCAACAAAATTGTGATACGCCACTAGAAAAAAAACTTTACCAAAAATCGTATGGATCAAGTAAATTTTTTTTAACCGATGTCAGCACGAGGATATTCCAAAACATTATTTCGGATAATCCTCAGTGAAATCGCGGATTAATATATACACTGAAAGAAGGACATTCACGACGTATCGATGGGCAGGACTTTCTCCTATTCCCCCGTCCAGTCTGATTTTTTTTCCATTTCTTGTAATTTGGTGGCCATTTCGACTCAAAATTCACGGCGAACTGTAACCAGAGGGGGTTCATGAAATTTTGATTCTTCCATAGGAGGCTTCCAGTGATCACACTGTATAAAGACAAAAGCTGTCTGGTAAAGCTCCAATCTTCGTGCCCGTGCTTCGGGTTATTCACGATTACGGTGCTCTTTACCAACTCCAAGACTGAGGACTCATTAATCCGTTATTTTGTAATTTAATACTTCAACAGTCCTTCTCGTATGATCCCCCCTTGAATTTGTGTTTACAAAGTCACTGGTTGCAGAAACTGCTACAAATACACATAGCCAGATGTAGCACATGTGACTTCGTTCTTCAAAGCTCCTTTGTGTAGTGATTATCGTTTTGCAAATGCAGTTTAATACAGCGTATGAAAAGTTCTGTGACGTATAGTACAATGCGCCTTTCCAAGCGCTCTTCAGTTCTGTCTATTTTTTCAATCGAAATTGCAATTAAAGAGAAAAAGAAAATTGCTCTGAGACTTCAAGCCACATAGTTCAAATTTTTTTATATAAAACCAGTGTTTGGTTTAGTTTAAGGATTTTTGAAGTACAGTCATACGCCGGTTTACGCCATCTGGGCCTACGTCAAATTCGCCTTTACGCTACTTTTTCTAGAGAAAATTTCAGTTCAGCGAACGTCATATATATAATTTTTAATTTTGTTCATTATTCTTTAAAAAAAATATGAGTAAAATGCTTTCAGCAATAGTTATATTTTTTTTCGCGAGTTATTTACGCTAGTTTTACGGTATTTGTCGTCAGTTTTAAGGCATTAAGTCCGGTTTACGTCAAAAACCGGGTTACGTCACGGCTCCTGGAACCAGTTAATGACGTATAGCGGACTGAGCGAAACGTTCTGTGTGTTTGAATACGCGGAGGCTTAATGATCGTCTTTTATAGGTAAATAAATAATAAGATGGTGCTAAGATAGCGATATAATAGTGACATGACGGTGACAAGATAGCAACAAGATAGTGAAAATATAGTGGTAAGATTGTGGCTTTTAAGCCATTTTCAGGTTTAAGGTAATTTAAACATATTTTCTGAGTTTTATGTTATTGTGAGGTCATATAAGCCATTTTTAGGGTTATGAAAATCATTCTCTCTCTATCTCTCTGTCTCTCTCTCTCTCTCTCTCTCTCTCTCTGTCTGTCTCTCTCTCTGTCTCTCTCCCTCACTCTCTGGATGGTATATTCTTTCCGGTGAGATAATAGTTATTCGCGGGTTTTAAAGTAATTTTTTTTTTTTTTTTTTTTGGGGGGGGGGGGGTTAAAAGCCATCTTCGGAAGTTTTGGAGTCATTTTCACTTTATTGAGTAATGTAATACGTCAGCATGAAGTGCGTATGTCACAGTTTCTTTGAATCAAGCCTTGGCCAGAGTGCACGAGCCTGCCAGCCTTCCATGAGGAAGAAACAGAGGGAAAAAGGAAGAAACAGAGGGAAAGAGAAAGAACAGAGGGAGAAAAGGAGGGGGGGGGAGAGCGAGAGAGACAAAAGGGTAAGAGGGAGAAAGGAGAGTTGGGGTAGAATTTCTCCAAGAGAATGTGCAGATGGACACGACCCTTGTGTGTCATATATTCAAGGCATCCAGGAACCATTACTCCACCTCCAATACTACCTCCACTGCTACCTCCAATACTACCTCCACTGCTACCTCCACTACTACCTCCACTACTACCTCCACTGCTACCTCCACTACTACCTCCACTACTGCCTCCACTACTGCCTCCACTACTACCTCCACTACTGCCTCCACTACTACCTCTACTACTACCTCCACTACTACCTCCACTACTACCTCCACTGCTACCTCCACTACTACCTCCACTACTACCTCCTCTACTACCTCCACTACTACCTCCACTACTACCTCCTCTACTACCTCCACTACTACCTCCACTGCTACCTCCACTACTACCTCCACTACTACCTCCACTACTTCCTCCACTACTACCTCCACTACTGCCTCCACTACTACCTCTACTACTACCTTCACTACTACCTCCTCTACTACCTCTACTACTACCTCCACTACTACCTCCTCTACTATCTCCACTACTACCTCCACTACTACCTCCACTACTACCTCCACTACTGCCTCCACTACTGCCTACACTACTGCCTCCACTACTACCTCCACTACTGCCTCCACTACTACCTCCACTACTACCTCCACTACTGCCTCCACTACTACCTCCACTACTACCTCCACTACTACCTCCACTACTGCCTCCACTACTACCTTCACTACTACCTCCACTACTACCTCCATTACTACCTCCACTACTGCCTCCACTACTACCTCCACTACTACCTCCACTACTACCTCCACTACTGCCTCCACTACTACCTCCACTACTACCTCCACTACTACTACCACTACTGCCTCCACCACTACCTCTACTACTGCCTCCACTACTACCTCCACTACTACCTCCACTACTGCCTTCACTACTACCTCCACTACTACCTCCACTACTACCTCCACTACTACCTCCACTACTACCTCCACTACTACCTCCACTACTACCTCCACTACTGCCTCCACTACTGCCTCCATCACTACCTTCAATACTGCTCCCACTACTACCTTCAATATCTCGTTTCCCCTCCACTACGTCCTTTCTCTCCGTCTCCTGCGTCGACATACCTTGAACTTGCCCTCCATCATGTAGACAGCGCAGTGGGCGCGGTGTGGCCGCCCTCACCTGCGCCAGTCGCCACTTTGTGTTATTTCTAAGAATTTGAAATTTATCAATTGATTGATTAATTGAAAATAGTCGATTAATTGATCAACTTATCAAAATACAGGTAGTAGGTTGGTAGAGAGCAATCACCCAGGGGGAGAGATATTACCCTCCTCTCACACGAGTGTAAAACGGAAGCCTGTTTCATATTTCGCACTCTGGCAGGACTGCTGGATTTTTTTTCTTTCTGTCTCATAAACACGTAAGATGACAGGTAAATCTTGCTGCTACTGCTTACACACATGCGAACGTGCGTGTGTATGTGTGGATACACACTCATTTAAATTTTCCTCTGAAGTTCTTAATCGTTCCTTTCTACGCAAAGTTTCGTTTGAATTTACATGAGGACGTAGGATCGAATCCTTCCTTCGTAAGCAATGCAGGACGTAGAAGGCGACAGAAATGAAAGGAACAAAAATCTTGAAATTTTAACGAACTATATCAGTCACCAAAACGACAGCAATGGAATATTACGTCAGTGGTACACAGTACCTGTGCAGTACCGATAATCTGATGAATTTGACACCTGTGCAAGGAGTCAGGTGTTGCACTTGTGTCTAGATTATCAAAAATCAAACACCTTCATAACTGATAATTTATAAGTGTAAAGAAGTTGGATGTTGTAGCACTAAGCGAAACAAGGCCAGAAGCTGTGGGAGAATCTCATGGGTGACGAGTAAGTGGAGTAAATTGGTTGTAACTGAAAGAACCAGAACTGAAAGAAAACCAGTGGTGGTACTTTAAATGGCAAACTGTGCAGCTTCTAGGCAGTCACTGAAGAGTCCCAGAATTTATCGGCTTCGCTTGACTAGCAGAATAACGTAAATTTAGTTCACCCAGCTGACGATGGAACGTATATGTGTATAAAAATCTGTTTCTTTTGACTCCAGTCACCATGGCGAACTTGCAACACTAGAGGGTGCTATAAACGAAGGAATTTAATTTGATGCAGAATTCTGTGAGATCGACAAAGTCCTGCCAAGCTTGATACAGAGGAAATCTCCCACAACCCTACTGTCCACCTGTGACAACGTCTTCAGCTGCTGCACGTCTTGTCTAGTTCTAGAATATACGTGCCTAACCTCCTACCCCTGTTGTTGTAGGTTCGCCGGTCTTTTCCCAGCCCGGGTCTTTTCCAGATAGTGACCTCCTACCTCTGGTTCAGATTAATCAGGGCAAAGTGAGTGAACACCTATTAAGGCTGAGGGACTGATTACCTCACCTTCCACTGTCTCTTTCAATACAGTCTCAATAATAAAAGCCACTGGTTGGCGAAACGTCTTCATAATAAAGATACCCAGGTGTTGCACATGCGTTTCGTTCACCTAGTTGAAACTGAATTACATTAATGTAATTATAAAGGACGATCAAAGCTGAAGATTATTTTACCTCGCAGTCATAGATGACTTGGTCACTGGGGACATAAGTGAAAAGAGATGTGACGTCTTAACTGTAACATTTTTTATGATGATACTATTAAATGTGTTGAATAAATCACGCGATTCATGTAGGTGAATGTTATTTATGGTGCCATGAGTGCGAGTAATATTCTATCAAGTCCCTCTTCAACAACACTGACTGCGACACGTCACCTATCACAACATAAACTAGATTTATATGTGTGCCACGAACGCAGACTAAAACAATACGTGAATTGTGAACTCAGACATGAACAATGCACATATCATGAACACATACATGATCGATATATATATATATATATATATATATATATATATATATATATATATATATATATATATATATATATATATATATATTATATATATATATATATATATATATATATATATATGCAAAACAACCACTGTGAAAGAGTAGTGAAATTCCAAGCGCTTTCGTGACAACTCACATTGTCAATTCTATAAACTTTACTGTTGAGTTTGAGGAAAATAACTCATTGCCTTTTCTAGATGTTTTAATTATTAAGAGTAATAATGAATTCAAATTTAAAATTTACAGAAAACCTACAAACAACTGTTCCTATGTCCACTATTATTCCTCGCATCAAGATAAAGTCAAACTGTCTGTTTTCTCATCAATGTTTTTGAGAGCTTTACGAATATGTAGTCCAGGGTTCATAGATGAAGAAATATCCAAAATTTATGAAATAGTCATTGATCTGAAATACCCGAGAAATGTAATTGATAAATCATTTAAAATTGCTAGAAATACTTTTTACAATCCAAAAAGGGACAACCAACCTTATTCAACTAAAAATATGTTGGTTCTCCCTTACCAAGAAAACTTGGTTGATATGCCTTCTCTTCTTAAGACTTTTAATATTAAAGTTGAATTTAAAAATCTTGATACAGTAAAAAAACTTTTGATAAAGAATTCCCCCCAAAATGCTGACGGATGTGTCTATAAAATTCCTTGTAAAATTTGCGATAAAGTTTATTACGGTCAAACTGGTAAAAATCTCGAACTAAGATTAAAACAACATAAATATAGCATTAGAACTGGACAAGATTCCAATGCTCTATTTATTCATGTAAGAGATTTTAACCATCCAATTGATTTTCAAAAAGTTGAGAAAGTAGTATCAAGCAAGTCCATGGTCGACAGGAATATAATTGAATCTTGTTTCATAAAAAGCAGTTTTGACAATAATATGAATATTTCCTTAGGTTTATATAAATTAGATTCATTTATAATTAATAAAATTTGGTTAGAGTTTAATAATACATTGGACAAATAATAAACCTTATTTCTTGGGTAGAATAATTTGTTAGTGGGATGTCGTGAGGACCTGTCTAGTTGGACCAGCGGACCTACTGCAGTGTTCCTCTTTTCTTACGAGTCCGGTATTGTCGCGCGTCAGGTGTTTCTTTGTTGTGGGAGTTGACTGTGAGGTGTGGTATAAGCCCTTTAATTGCTTTCCTTCGATGTATTACTTTCATAGTTCCTTGACAATGTGAGTAGTCACGAAAGCGCTTGGAATTTCACTACTCTTTCACAGTGGCTGTTTTGCGTATTTTAAAATCACCTGTTTACTGTGATCTTATTGCATATATATATATATATATATATATATATATATATATATATATGAAACTCAAGCCTACAGACTTGAACAAACATTGTTTCACAAACACAAACTTGAACAGTACGTGAATTTCGAACATAGACTTGAAGAATACATGCATCACGGACATACGGACACCCTCACGTACCTTCAGAACAACCCATCTCGCGGGAGCAACACACAGCTTTATGTAGCAACACTAAATAATACACACAGGAATGCTTAAGACAACCTATGTATCGAATGGCACTTGCATTTTTCATCGAGGAAATTCCGTTGCATATTTCAATAAGATTTTATATGAATAAGAGCAACTTACTGGTGCCAGTACAGTGCCAGCAGAGTGCCAGC
>NC_069404.1:55668728-55681228 GCF_026875155.1 Cherax quadricarinatus
AGACAGACAGTGTGGTATTACACTGAGACAGACAGTGTGGTATTACACTGAGACAGACAGTGTGGTATTACACTGAGACAGACAGTGGTGGTATTACACTGAGACAGACAGTGTGGTATTACACTGAGACAGACAGTGGTGGTATTACACTGAGACAGACAGTGTGGTATTACACTGAGACAGACAGTGGTGGTATTACACTGAGACAGACAGTGGTGGTATTACACTGAGACAGACAGTGTCGTATTACACTGAGACAGACAGTGGTGGTATTACACTGAGACAGACAGTGTCGTATTACACTGAGACAGACAGTGTGGTATTACACTGAGACAGACAGTGTGGTATTACACTGAGACAGACAGTTTGGTATTACACTGAGACAGTGTGGTATTACACTGAGACAGACAGTGTGGTATTACACTGAGACAGACAGTGGTGGTATTACACTGAGACAGACAGTGTGGTATTACACTGAGACAGACAGTGTGGTATTACACTGAGACAGACAGTGGTGGTATTACACTGAGACAGACAGTGTGGTATTACACTGAGACAGACAGTTTGGTATTACACTGAGACAGTGTGGTATTACACTGAGACAGACAGTGTGGTATTACACTGAGACAGACAGTGTGGTATTACACTGAGACAGACAGTGGTGGTATTACACTGAGACAGACAGTGTGGTATTACACTGAGACAGACAGTGGTGGTATTACACTGAGACAGTGTGGTATTACACTGAGACAGACAGTGGTGGTATTACACTGAGACAGACAGTTTGGTATTACACTGAGACTGTGTAATATCTTAGAGAAGCTTCGTATGTGTGTGTGTGTGTGTGTGTGTGTGTGTGTGTGTGTGTGTGTGTGTGTGTGTGTGTGTGTGTGTCTCACGCAGAAAGCAATAGAAGAGGAAGAAGAAGAGGAAGAAAATATACATACTTATAAAAAATAATGTGCTTAAAATCAAAACCGACAGCCCCACACATCCTCCTCTTCAAAAAAAAAAAAAAAGAAAATCTCACAGCATCAAATTTTTTGAGTCCAAACATGACATTATTTTTTCATAAAATCATCTTTTAATGTGACAAGTAAATATAAAGAGAACGACAAGAAGACAATTCAGAGGAGGATAATAACAGAAATATCTTGCACAAATTGCATAGTTGTTGCAAACCGTTGGTTGGGATGGCACTATCCCCTCTGGTTGACTGCTTGGTCCGATAGTGTGGTTGCTTGTGTCTGCTTGGTACGATAATGTGGGCACTTGTGATTGGTTGCTGCGTGAGAGGGGTTACTTGTGATTGGTTGCTGCGTTAGAGGGGTTACTTGTGATTGGTTGCTGCGTTAGAGGGGTTACTTGTGATTGGTTGCTGCGTTAGAGGGTATTACAACTCAGGAGTCCCAAAGGCCTGTTATCCTGGGTGTAAAGGGAGCAAAATAAACACAGGAGAAAAACTTTTGACTTATATTATCCTTCACCAATTTAGAACAGAAGTATGTACACTATATACACTATGTACAACAATAGGTGTTAGTGCACTCCACGGTAAGCAAGGCAGAATAGAAGCCACTAGACAGCAGACCGTGCTTCAACCAGCTCTAGAATGGGAATGACAAGGGCAGACGGGTGAGTGGTACACACATAACCTCAGCGATTGCCAAAACCATCTTCTCATTGGCTGGAACCTGGGTACTGATTGAACGACGGGGCCCCATCGCCAACCCTTAGTTCCCTGGTTTGCTGGTTGGAGGAGATAGCCTGTAAATGAGGGTGTGTACATGCGCCGAATAAAGGTTACGTACTCTTTGCATGCCACAGAGGGGTTACTTAAGAACATAAGAAAGAAGGAACACTGCAGCAGGCCTACTGACCTATGCGAAGCAGATCCATGTACCCCCCCCCGGATTAGCTCAATGACTCCCCCCCGGATTAGCCCAATGACCCCCCCGGATTAGCCCAATGACCCCCCCGATTAGCCCAATGACCCACCCAGTCTGGTCACCTCCACTCAAGGATGGAGCACGGCACCAGACCCAGCAGCACAAGCTAGTCAGGTCCAACTCACACCCACCCACACCCACTCATGTATTTATCTAACCTATTTTTAAAACTACACAACGTTTTAGCCTGAATAACTGTACTCGGGAGTTTGTTCCACTCATCCACAACTCTATTACCAAACCAGTGCTTTCCTATATCCTTCCTGAATCTGAATTTTTCCAACTTGAAACCATTGCTGCGAGTCCTGTCTTGGCTGGAAATTTTCAGCACACTGTTTACATCCCCTTTATTTATTCCTGTTTTCCATTTATACACCTCGATCATATCCTCCCTAATTCTACGCCTTTCGAGAGAGTGCAGATTCAGGGACCTCAGTCTATCCTCATAGGGAAGATTTCTGATACATGGGATCATCTTTGTCATCCGCCTCTGTACGTTTTCCAGAGCATTTATATCCATTCTGTAATACGGTGACCAGAGCTGAGCAGCATAGTCTAAATGAGACCTAACCAAGGATATATAGAGTTGAAGAACAACCTTGTGATTGGTTGATGCGTTAGAAAGGTTACTTGTGATTGGTTGATGCGTTAGAGAGGTTACTTGTGATTGGTTGATGCGTTAGAGGGGTTACTTGTGATTAGTTGATGCTTTAGAGGGGTTACTTGTGATTGGTTGCTTCGTTAGAGGGGTTACTTGTGATTGGTTGATGCGTTAGAGGGGTTACTTGTGATTAGTTGATGCTTTAGAGGGGTTACTTGTGATTGGTTGGTGCATTAGAGGGGTTGCTTGTGATTAGTTGATGCTTTAGAGGGGTTACTTGTGATTGGTTGCTTCGTTAGAGGGGTTACTTGTGATTGGTTGATGCGTTAGAGGGGTTACTTGTGATTGGTTGGTGCATTAGAGGGGTTACTTGTGATTGATGGATGAGACAGTACGCTCCAATGCTATTTTCTAATATAATGCAGCGGTTAATCCTCATTATAATAATTTAACAAAATAATTCGCTCTGATTGGTTAATGTAACGGAGTTTTCACTCTGATTGGCTAAGGTGATGCGGGTGGTTCACTGTGATTGGATAATGTAACTGAGTGCTCTCCAGGGATTGATAAGTGCAAGTGAGTGGTCTCTTCTGATTGGCTGATGCAGTGATAGCGTCTCGTCTCGTGACTGGCTACCATAATGATATCAATTACTATAATTGGTAGACTTAACAAAGGATTTTATAACTACTCTGATAAGTGCCCTAATTAAGACGGCTGTGTGTATACATATATATAAATATATATATATATATATATATATATATATATATATATATATATATATATATATATATATATATATATATATATATATATATATATATATATATATATATATATATATATATATATATATATGGGTAGAGGGGAAAGGGAGATGAGAAGGGGGAGGAGGGAGAAGAGAGGGAGAGATAAGAAGCAGCAAACCTGTACAACACCAACTTCCTCACAGCTGGTGTCTCACAGCTGGTGTCTCACAGCTGGTGTCTCTCAGAGACTTGCAAATGAAGGTATATTTGTGGAGTTCAAATATTACGTTACACTTAAGTGTAAGATAATATTTGAACGAGTGGAACAAGTGGGAAGAGACGTGAATGAAGATTTTATAAGTATGATAATCATGGGGGAGCGCTAAACCCGTAGGATTATATAGCGCATGTAGGGGGGGGGGAAGAATGTAAGGTATCCAGACTCAATTCAGGGAACTGGAGCACAGATCCAATTCGCAAGATCAAGAGCCCATCACCAGCGTCAAGGAACCTCCCTCGAGGGGCCGTGAAGGAAGGGAAACTGGGTCAGGAAGTGGCTGAAGTGGCAGAGAAGTGGCGGAGGGGAAAGCAAATAAAACTGGGTGTAGAAGAAGTGAAAGTGCCAATGATAAGCGAGAGGGGAAGAGGAAGGGGAGGAGAAAGAGGAATAGGAGGGGAATAGGTGAGGAGGAGGAGGAGGGGTAAGAAGGAGGAGTAGGAAGGAGGGGGGTGAGGAATGTATATAGACACAGTCATTTACCCTATTAAGCTCCTGCCAAAAGTGGAGGGGAGGATGGGGTGAAGGAGAGGGGTGTGAGGGGAGAGAGAGAGAGACAGAGAGAGAGAGAGAGAAAGAGAGAGGGAGGGAGGGGGTGGGGAGGTTGGTGGTGACTCCAGGTGGAATGAGAGGTGATGAGGGCTGGTGAAGAGTTAGTATGAGGTGGTAAGGGGAAAGTGAGGTAGGGGTTTTTGGGGGGATGAGAGGGAGTCAGGACTGGTGAGAGGGAATGAGAGTGAGTGAGTGAGTGAGTGGGTGAGTGAGTGGGTGAGTGAGTGGGTGAGTGGGTGAGTGAGTGAGTGAGTGGGTGAGTGAGTGGGTGAGTGAGTGAGTGAGTGGGTGAGTGAGTGGGTGAGTGAGTGAGTGAGTGGGTGAGTGAGTGAGTGGGTGAGTGAGGGAGTGAGTGAGTGAGTGGGGTGGGTGAGTGATGAGTGAGTGAGTGAGTGAGTGAGTGTGTGATGGTGAGTGAGTGAGTGGTGAGTGGTGGTGTGAGTGAGTGAGTGAGTGAGTGGATGAGTGAGTGGTGGTGAGTGATGAGTGAGTGAGTGAGTGAGTGGGTGAGTGAGTGTGAGTGGGTAGTGAGTGAGTGAGTGAGTAAGTGAGTGAGTGAGTGAGTGAGTGAGTGAGTGGGTGAGTGAGTGAGTGAGTGAGTGAGTGAGTGAGTGAGTGAGTGAGTGAGTGGTGAGTGAGTGGTGGGTGAGTGAGTGAGTGATGAGTGGGTGGTGAGTGATGGTGAGTGAGAGTGAGTGTGAGTGAGTGGATGAGTGAGTGGTGAGTGAGTGTTGGTGAGTGAGTGAGTGAGTGTGGTGGGTGAGTGAGTGAGTGTAGTGAGTGGTGTGAGTGAGTGAGTGAGTGAGTGAGTGAGTGAGTGAGTGAGTGAGTGGGTGAGTGAGTGAGTGAGTGAGTGGGTGAGTGAGTGAGTGAGTGAGTGAGTGGGTGAGTGAGTGAGTGAGTGAGTGAGTGAGTGAGTGGGTGAGTGAGTGAGTGAGTGAGTGAGTGAAGTGAGTGAGTGAGTGGGTGAGTAGTGGTGATGGTGAGTGAGTGAGTGAGTGAGTGGTGAAGTGAGTATGAGTGGTGAGTGGTGAGTGAGTGGAGTGAGGGTTGAGTGAGTGAGTGAGTGAGTGAGTGAGTGTGAGTGGTGATGGTGAGTGGTGGTGAGTGAGTGTGAGTGAGTGAGTGGATAGTGAGTGAGTGATGAGTGAGTGGAGTGAGTGAGTGGTGAGTGAGTGGAGTGGAGTGAGTGAGTGTGAGTGGATGAGTGAATGATGAGTGAGTGAGTGAGTGGTGTGAGTGAGGTGGGTGGTGAGTGAGTGAGTGAGTGAGTGGTGAGTGATGAGTGAGGTGAGTGAGTGAGTGAGTGAGTGAGTGGGTGAGTGAGTGGAGTGAGTGGAGTGAGTGAGTGGGTAGTGAGTGAGTGAGTGAGTGAGTGAGTGAGTGAGTGAGTGTGAGTGAGTGAGTAGTGTAGTGAGTGAGTGGGTGAGTGAGGAGTGATAGTGAGTGAGTGAGTGATGAGTGAGTGAGTGTAGGTAGTGGTGAGTGAGTGTGGTAGTGAGTGAGTGAGTGATGTGAGTGTGAGTGATGTGAGTGATGAGTGAGTTGAGTGAGTGAGTGAGTGAGTGTGAGTGAGTGAGTGAGTGAGGTGAGTGAGTGATGAGTGAGTGAGTGGGTGTGAGTGATGAGTGAGTGAGATGATGTGGTGGGTGAGTGATGAGGAGTGAGGGTGAGTGAGTGAGTGAGTGAGTGAGTGAGTGAGTGAGTGAGTGAGTGAGTGAGTGAGTGAGTGTGTGAGTGAGTGCATGAGTGAGTGATGAGTGTGAGTGAGTGGCAGTGAGTGAGTAGTGGAGTGTAAAGTGAGTGATGGAGTGAGTGGTAGTGAGTTGATGATGATGGTTGATGTGATCATGGTGGTGATAGAGTGAGGATTGAGTACAGAGTGAGTGAGTGGTGTATGTGATGAGTGAGTCAGTAGTATGAGTGAGTATTAGTGAGGATTGAGATGATCATTGGTCCTCAGTGAGATCATTCTAGTCGTATCATGAGATCATTGTATCGTGACTCACAGCCATGGTATGTCTATCGTATCAGAGCATGACGATTATTCTATCGTCACTTGACAGGATAGGATATTCTGATGTCACTCAAGATGGCGATCATTCTATCGTACTACAGCATGCGTCATTCTATCGTCTATTCATCAGCCATGACGATCATTCTATCGTACTTCACATGCCATGACGATATTCTATCGTACCACAGCCATGACGATCATTGGTATCGTCACTCACAGCATGACGATCATTCTAGTCGTGCACTCACAGCATACGATCATTCATCGTCATCCGTGACGATCATTCTATCGTCACTCACAGCCATGACGATCATTCTATCGTCACTCACAGCCATGACGATCATTCTATCGTCACTCACAGCCATGACGATCATTCTATCGTACTCAGCCATGACGATCATTCTATCGTCACTCACAGCCATGCGATCATTCTATCGTTACTCCAGCCATGACGGATCATTCTATCGTCACTCACAGCCATGACGATCATTCTATCGTCACTCACAGCCATGACGATCATTCTATCGTCACTCACAGCCATAACGATCATTCTGTCGTCACTCACAGCCATGACGATCATTCTATCGTCACTCACAGCCATGACGATCATTCTATCGTCACTCACAGCCATGACGATCATTCTATCGTCACTCACAGCCATGACGATCATTCTATCGTCACTCACAGCCATGACGATCATTCTATCGTCACTCACAGCCATGACGATCATTCGAGGCTAGCGTGGCCATTATATCATTATTCAAAACTATAGTAGTCATTCTATCATCATTCCCGGCGTGGTTGGTCATACTGTCATCATTCTCTGCCAGAACGGAGACATTCACTTCAAGTCGTGTATTCACGTATATATATGTCGTAGATTAGGTTTTACGGTTCTGAGGCGCCAGTTTTCGTGTCATTAAGGTCTATTGTTGTGTGGGATTATTCGAGAATGGTACCAATGGTAAACCACTGTTTGTCTTCTCTTAACTTTGCTAACTATTCTGAGAGAGGCAGAGTTAGTGGTATTGTTCCAGTTCGCACGACTCTATCATTCGTCAGTGGGTTGGGATCTTCAGCCTAGTCTGTTGTCTCACTTACACTACCGACCCATCGTAGTCTCATTACACTTTAAACTTTGGTTTCCAAGGGCACAGTGTCATATGTTATAAGCTCAGGCTTGTATCAGGCCCTGAGACATAGTTGTTTCCAGGTTAGTGTTACACACAAGTGTGTATTTATGTCCCTGAGACAGTTGCTTCCAGGCTAGTGTTTCACATACGTTTGTGTTTAAGCCCCTGAGACAGTAGCTTCCAGGCTAGTGTTTCACATACGTTTGTGTTTAAGCCCCTGAGACAGTAGCTTCCAGGCTAGTGTTTCACATACGTTTGTGTTTAAGTCCCTGAGACAGTTGCTTCCAGGTTAGTGTTACACATGCACGTGTGCATCTTAATTTTTAATGGGGTGGACCGGTAAGCCAGCGGAAGGCCTCGGCCAGATGATCAAAAGCTACAGTGGCAGGTCATCATTTGACGAAGACTCGCATCATGAAACACTTGTCATGTTTCCTGAAGAACTTTACGTAACCTAAACTAACCTGACACATCGGTTAGTGTCAAGCACAGATTTAGTTCTTGTCTGTGTCTCTGAACGTGACGTTGCTGTCAGGTATTTTGAGAGGGGTAAAGTAGGTTAATATTTGTGATATTGTCTGGAAGTTTTATGAAAACCTCACTAACTTCAGATGTAAACTGGATCCTGTGTGGAACTATGCAGCGTTATGTATCATTTGATCATTACCTGGAGTTGCTTCTGGAGGTCACCTGGTCCTAGACCAGGCTTTCTGGTTGCTGGCATGATCAATCAAGCAGTTACTGCCCGCCGCCTGCTGTCCAACCTATGAATCACAACCCGGCTGATCAGGAACCGTTTTTGAGGAATTTGTCTAGTTCCTTCTCAAAGACGGCTAGGAGTGTGTTAGTAATCGCCTCTCATGCATGAAGGAAGAGTGTTGAAGAGTCGTGGTCCATAACACTTTTCTCTCAATGTATTAATCGCTGTCCTACTTTTCACTGAGGTGTCCTGTACCGTCTGCCAAGTAGTGATTTCAATGTACAGATTTGGGATCAGTCCCTCCATTATCTTCCAGGTGTAGATTATGATGCATCTTTCTCGCCTACGTTTTAACTTCATTAACTCTGTAAGAAATTTTGATGTGCAAAGTTGAAGTTCATAATAGTCATCGTAAATAATTTATCCCCCAGGATTTTCTTGTTTCCTATTAAAGAGTCTTTAAAAATCTATCAGTTCTTCGAGACTTTTGATCATTAATGATGGTAGTTACCAAGAACTGTCTCCTGCTGGCATACTACCCACCTACTACCCATACTATTCTAGCTGACAGTTCTATATAAAAAAAAAGCTACACTTGACAAAAGATGCTCCTATCAGGCTGGCTGTCTAACTTTTGGTCTGGTGGGATGCGAGTTTTTAACAAGGATACTGAGGGGAATTGAGGGATGAGAAGACGTGAGAGATGGTGATGGGGGGTGAGGGATGAGCGGAAGAGTGAGAAGTGAAAGTGAGAGTACAAGAAAAGTGAGTAACCAAAACAAGAAACCTCACATGAGTCCAGCACAACGAGAGGTTATGTTTTCAAAATAAGTATCACTGATAATGATGTTCTACACATAACTTTGTCAGCCGCGTCCATAACACGGCTCTGCTCTCACAGCTTGATATCATTCAGGAGAAACATACTCTAAATCCTTAGTGAAAAATACTGTCGTGCCGTTTCGAAATTAACACTGGTAAAATGGCGCCTCCACATTCAAATAACAATGCAAACATTCTTTCAAGTAGGATAAACAGAGTTTAACGCATGAAAGTGATCAGGATAGGCTTTTCAAGGTAATGGCATGGAATCGAAAATCGCGAATGGCCCATGTACAATTAAGGAAAGGGCAACTGCACATGCTGAGTGTTCCATGAATATTCCCCTAGACATAGTTCACCATGGTTGAAAATCTGAGGCTGGTCAGATATGGCGTCCAGAAGTTAAAAACGAAAATCTTTGAAGGAAGTTGGTGGAAGACAAGAAAACTGCCTCCAACTCGCGCCTACAAACGAAACTTAACAGGCAATATCTTACCTCTAATAAGCATCAGCCATTAAATGCTGAAGACGTTCAGAAGAGATAAACTGAAAATTATTGAAAGAAATTTAACGGGAACAACAATTTTACACCATTTTACACATAAAAAGATCAAATCTGCACTTACAGATATGACTCACTTTCCGGCGTTGCCGAATCTTTTGTCACCATCGTTTGAAGCTCCGTCACTGATGATTTTTAGAAGTTATTCGAACAATACCAGGACGCTGGGACAGCTTTGGTTACATGGAAATAGAACATGTCAATTGTTCCAAGAATTTAGTCTCCGTTACCGTACACAAGTGTTGAAATTTTGAGGGTGATTGAATGAAGCGTTCATGAGTCTCGAGCGAAATATAATCGAAAAGTTGGAGGGAGAAGAAACAGGAAAAATATTAAGGTAATTTTTTAATGGTAGCATTTATGGGGATGCATTCAAACTAATGGCAACACCTCAGTGTACTTGAAAAATACTTTCTGCTGAGGCGAAGAGAGTTACATGAAAAATAAAAATACAGGAAAGGGGCTGGACCAATAACAGTGGTCTAGGACCGACCGAAATGTCATCTTAAGTTTCTTGCGGAAGTGTGGGAGTTATTTCTGTGAATGTCAGAAAATATATACGTGGAACATACCTGGAGAGGGTTTCAGGGTCAACGCCCCCGCAGCCTGGTCTGAGACCTGGAAAATACTGAAGGATAAAGTCCCCAGTTTTCGTCCTGCTGTGCCAAGTGACTGCAGTGAGAATATGGAAATAATTGAAGAATAAGCGCAGAAAAAAAGTGCTGCCATAGGTAGGGCTGCCATAGGTAAAGCTGCCATAGATAGGGCTATCATAGGTTGGCCTGCCATAGGTAGGGCTGCCATAGATAGGACTATCATAGATTGGGCTGCCATAGGTAGGGCTGCCATAGATAGGGTTATCATAGGCTGGACTGCCATAGGTAAGGCTGCCATAGGTAGGGCTATAATAGGCTGGGCTGCCATAGGTAGGGTTATCATACGCGGGGCTGCCATAGGTAGGACTATCATAGGCTGGGCTGCCATAGGTAGGGCTGCCTTAGGTAGGGTTGCCGTAGGTAGGGTTGCCATAGGTAGGGCTGCCATAGGTAGGGCTGCCATAGGTAGGGCTGCCATAGGTAGGGTTATCATACGCTGGGCTGCCGTAGGTAGGGCTGCTATAGGTAAGGCTGCCATTGACTGGGCTGTCATAGGATGGGCTGCCATAGGCACCACCAGATATAAGAAACACTGTGGCGGAATCAGTGTGGACGTTTTTTAGAGAGGAAACTGGAGGAAACAAGTGTTGGATCAGCCAGCCTGTGTTAGCTCCGAAAGCCGCTAGCAACAACAACCAGGCAGACCAGGCAGTCAACAAGGAAGTCTGGCTCAAGATAAGACTTTGTTGGTGAAAGGGGCCACAGTAGGTCACAGGTGTGACACAGCACATCAAAGGGCCACCAGGAGGAGGAGGAGAAGGAGGAGGAAGAAGAAGAAGAGGAGGAGGAGGAGGAGGAGAAGGAGGAGGAGGAGGAGGAGGAGGAGGAGGAGGAGGAGGAGGAGGAGGAGGAGGAGGAAGAGGGAAGGAAGAGCAACAGGTGGCAGGTTAATTTAGATAGTGGATCTCGCTGACACCTGCCTTCCACCCTTCCCCCTCCCCTTCTCCCTCCTCTTCCCCCTCCCCCCTACCTGCCCATCTTTTGTTTACCTCGACAGCTGACTTGTCACTCTGCCGTTGTCCCTGTGACGTCTGCCCTGATGTCACCCCTGGTTGTTATCTGGCGACACTTCTAGCTTTCGTCTCCCTTAGCATTATCGTTAGCTATTGTCTGCTTTAGCGTCACCTCAGTTGTTGTCTGCCCCGGCGGCGTCACCTCTAGTTGTCGTCTGCCCCGGCGGCGTCACCTCTAGTTGTCGTCTGCCCCGGCGGCGTCATCTCTAGTTGTCGTCTGCCCCGGCGGCGTCACCTCTAGTTGTCGTCTGCCCCGGGGAACATCACCTCTAGTTGTCGTCTGCCCCGGCGGCGTCACCTCTAGTTGTCGTCTGCCCCGGCGGCGTCATCTCTAGTTGTCGTCTGCCCCGGCGGCGTCACCTCCCATAACTGATAAATAAGACAAAGAGAGGAGAGAGAGAGAGAGAGAGAGAGAGAGAGAGAGAGAGAGAGGAGAGAGAGAGAGAGAGAGAGAGAGAGAGAGAGAGAGAGAGAGAGAGAGAGAGAGAGAGAGAGAGAGAGAGAGAGGGAGGAAAAGTCAAATAAATTAAGGGATAATTTTAACAAGGTCTTTATTAAATAAAACTAACCTAAAAGAAGAAAGACATAATAATAATCAGAATAACCAAAGCTAAATATAAAATAAATTATCTTAGAACACAGGAGCCACCACAGGTCAGTACAATGAAACACAAATAACGTCGTTGACTTGTAATACAATATTGGTAGGCACAAGACTGAGACTATGAAGGTAACTATGAAGGTAACTATGAAAGTGACTATGAAAGTAACTATGAAAGTAACTATGAAGATAACTATGGGTAACTATGAAGGTAACTTGGAAACGAGCGTCACCACGTATCACAGGCATCTCGTAGGTAAGCTGAGCAACGGTTGACCAGGAGGTGTAAATGCTGCAAGGTCGTTCAGGGACCTCCGGAACGTAGAGAGTAATCTGAATTTGTAAGCTAAATCCCGTTCCCATCAGCTCTCTCTCTCTCTCTCTCTCTCTCTCTCTCTCTCTCTCTCTCTCTCTCTCTCTCTCTCTCTCTCTCTCTCTCTCTCTCTCTCTCTCTCTCCACGTGGAACCAACCCAAGAACTGAGCACCAGGAGGAAACAAGGAGGTTAAAAATGCGTAAAGTTGAAGACGAAGGGACAAGGTAAACAACCCAGTTAAGAACTGGAGCTTTCAAAACACTACGATATCCCAACACTAATTTTGACGTAGACTCCATTGCCGTCTCTTCACTGTACCTGAAGAGACAACAGACGCTCCTGAAGAGAGAAAAACTGAGAACAGAAACCCAAAAGAATAAGAAGGAAAGACGATAAATGACGAAACAGAAAAATTAGGAGAAATCCTTCGCTATATGGCGCTACATACTGCCTCTCTCTCTCTCTGGTTCTCTCTCTCTTTCGAGAGAGAGAAAGAGAGAGGGAGAGAGAGAGAGAGAGAGAGAGAGAGAGAGAGAGAGAGAGAGAGAGA